>VZRU01016837.1:72851-84266 GCA_013398155.1 Pedionomus torquatus | reverse complement strand
GCCCCAGCCTCTCTCTGTATTGTGTCCAGGGCTTTCCCCCAAAGGCTTCTTTGTCAGAGATTTAATCCTCGACCCAAAGCGATGCTGCCCTCCCAGAGGTCTCCAGGGGAGTCAGACTCCCAGTTCCTCTCNGGAGAGTTCTGGTGGCCCTGGCAGCATCACACCTCTAATTGCCCTGCATGCAGCACAGCTCACCACAAACTCCCTCTCAGCCTCACATCAGGGCTGCTAGTGTGGGAGGAGGGATGCTGACTGCTGAGGGGAACAGCCAGGGCAATGCATCAGCCAGCCCTTCGGCATCCTGGGAATCTACACTTGTACTCACCAGCCAGATTTGGCTGTGTGCCTCCAACCCAGATCTTTGCCCTTCCCTGAGGTCTCTCCCATCATTCCTGCTTGCTTAGGCAATCACCTGGGCAGTCCTCCTCTCTCCCTGCTCAGCGCCTCCCACCTCCTGTCCTTTGGGCAGCAGCTCTGGGGCTGGAGGGATGCTTTCCAGTTCTCCTCTTTAAAAATACCCCACAACCTAATCCATTGTGCAGCAACCTCTATGTGTCTGACATGGAAGGGAGTTGGGGATTCATGTTCGTGGTACTATGGAGGGGAATCTGTGGCTGGAGCAACAGCAGGAGGGCTGGCAGCAGCAGGAGTTGCCAGCCTGGCTCATGTCGGAGCCCCAGGGAGCCATCCCCCGAGAAGCACATCACCACGGGGATGCACAGAACCAGTGTCAAGTACAAAGGATGCTTCCCACCCCTATCAGGAGCATGGCAAGCTCTCTCCTTGCCTCAAAAGCAGCGAGAAGTGAGAGGGAAACTATGGCTCATCCTGTGCCACACCAGCACCTGAGAGCACCCAATGCTGGGCTGAGCTGAGCCTCACCACAGTGGCGGTGCCAGGGAGACTCCTGGGATGGGTTCAGGCCAAGAAAGAGTGTCCCCACATCTCCAAAAGTGGAGGCAGGCAGTCTGCCACAGCAGCATGCAGCTCCCTTGGGAACCTGGGGGGATGAGTTGTGCTCCCCCCAACCCCCAACCTCCTTTATCTCCTGTAACCTTTGAGATTCAGAGATTCTGTGTGGCAACAGGTCCTCAGTAAGAGGAAACTACACTTTGAAATCTTAGCTAAGTGATATAAAGGATTGATTTTGAGTAAATAATCCTTTAGACATAAACTGTTGATCAAGTCTGGGGCTAAGACTGGATCCAACCATACCCAGGTTAGAAAAGAAAGGTGTCCTCTCTGAACTTCAACTCAACAAGATGTCCCTGACAGTTCTGTCTGACCAGCGCCTCTATGCAGTAGATAACCAAGAGCACCTTGCCATGGAGTCTTGTTAAACGACTGTCGCACTTACAATCAATCTGTGTTAAAACCCTGTTTTATATCAATAAACGTATCACTGCTTCTCTCTATGAGTGAGAGTGCATCGCTCCACCCATGACAGGACCTGACCCCCATGCTAATACATAGCGAAGGGTGTCTGCAGGAGCCCAGCGGGCCCATCTTGAGACAGCAGTGGGATACTGAACATTTTTCTAGCTGAATACCCAAGCCCAGCAACCTGCTTCTTTCCTCAGGAGATGCCACCCTGCAACAGTCCCTCTTCCCACCTTCCCACAGGGACACTCATTTTTTCCAGCTGAGCTGAGGAACAAACAAGTCATTACCCACTCCAAGTAGGTGGGTTGGCAAGGGCTGAGGAAAAGAGGCTGGAAGTCTGGCGACAGTCCACAGAGCTAACTCAGCAAAGCCAGATGATAGGCAGCGAAGCCACCCTTTCCAATAATAGCACTGTGTGGCATGCAGATCACTCTTCCTCAAGAGATCTCCAAGGGCTGACTGAGAACTTCATAATAGCCCTGTTTCCAGCACACAAGAATGCTGCATGTAAAGCTAATAATTTTCCAGTGTGTCTTCATTAGCTTTTAAACACTCTGCTTCTGGCCTCCTGCGTCTCCACAACCACTGGAGGCCCCAAGCCAGATCCTGCGCTCCTGCACAGCGGCGTAAATGGGCTCATCCACCACTGAAATCACGCTGCTGTGCATCATATCTGTGTCCAAGCCTGCTCTGGGATGCTCATTGGCACATCTCTCCTTTTGCCACCAACAAGCCGGCTGGCCCTCAGCCCACCCTGCTGATGTCACCCAGGTCTAACACAGTTCATCCACCAAGACCCTACAACTTAGCTCCAGAGGTCTGCAGAGATCCCTCCTGTGTTGATCTCACACAAGACATTTCAACTGCTGAGCCTTGAAAGAAGATGCAACGCTTTTTCCCCATACCTCCCTTCTTGCTATGGACCAAGAGGCAAACACTCTGAAATATGCCTTAATCCTTGCTCACAGCAGAGTCTGTTTCCAAAGTAGCGAAATTATTTTATTATAGGAAAAGTCCAACCAGGGACTGTGCTGAAAGCCCTTCCCAAGCCATGTGCAAATAACCACACACTAACAGCCAGCAGAGCACAGCAGGCTTCAACTGGAAACACCAGTTCTGCCCAAGGAACAGACAAATGCCAAGCTCTCCATGTGCCCAGAGCCCCCCAGCCTCCTCGCTGCTCCCCAGCATCTGCTAGTGGGGTCCCTTCATCCGTTACTCTGCTCCGGGGCTGTTCACAGGGCCAGCTCTTCCCCAGCTGGGTCTGGGGAACCAACACTCCTCTGCACCCTCATGGAAGCATCAGAAACTCCCCTAGGTTTCAACAGAGTCCCACAAGTGTTTTAGGTTAGCTGAACCACCTTTTTCCCAGGAAAACAAGTTTTGATGAGCATTTTCCAGCAAGCTGGAAAGGAGCGTGGTTCCCTAAGGGTGTGGACCAGACCTGGCACAAGCATAATCCAGCATCTACCCCGGCTGGGAGGTGACAGCCAGTTACTGAGCTGACAGTTCATCCTCACAAAGCCATGCTGAGGAAGACGGAGGGTTTCCATGCTCCATGGCTTCCAGCAGAGAGAAAGCCCTGCTGCACATCTCTCATTTGGGATGTAACAGAGCAGGGAGGCAGGAGGGCCCCAGGCGAGCCCACCTCTCCCACTGCCACCAGGGTTGGATGCGGGGCTGATTAGAGGGATTGAAAACGGGCTCAGCAGCTGGCGGCGGTAGGGATGCATGGGCAGGGGCCAGGATTGCCAGCCTGCAGGATGCCATGGGGGGATCTTGAAAGGAAGGGAAGATCTGAGAGGGTGCATCGTGACCCGGCTCCCTCTCTAACGAGGGACAGGAGCAACCCACAGATAGCAAAGAGCTCCCGGATAAAAGCAGCTCCATCCTCAGGATCTTGTTATTATTTCACAGATGCTTCTTGCATGCCTTTTCTTTATTGTTATTTTTCTAAGGGCTCTCATTGCTCTGGATAAATGGTGCCTCTGTGGCTGCAGGCAGCAGGCAGCAGGGAAGGCAAGGCAGCTCCCCCAGTTCCCCCAACACGTGCCCTCCAGCTCTGGGGATGCTCAAACATGCCAAGCAAATAACCCATATGGGACCCCAGCCCACCTCCCCAACCCCTTCCACTCCTCACCAGTAGGACAGGCTTCCCAATAGTTGGCTTCCCTGGCAACTGCTAAGAAATCCCAACACGAAAAGCACCAGTGAAAAGCAAACCATCATGACCCAGCCTTTACCTCTGCCTCTGGGCATGATTGCTATAAGAGAGAATTTGAAAACTAGGCTGAGGAGATCCTGCCCAGCCTGCCCCAAATCTGGCAGGGGAAAAAAAAATAAAAAAAATCCTCCCTCCTGGAAAAGCTAAAGCTGCTAAATGGCAGCCAGCCACAGCTCTTCCTTTCTTTGCAAAGCAGCCCTTACTGGGTCAGCCTCAGCCAAGGTCGCAGGGCAAAGGGACCATACCAGGACGGGCTGTGCTCCTGCTGTAAGCTGGGGCACCCAGCTTGGCCCTTGGCCTCTCCCAGACCCGTCCTGAGCTTTTGTAGGGTCAGCACAACAGCAGAGAGGTGTGAGGGAAGGCAGCGAAGGGTGAAGGCTTAAAAATAGATTCCAGTTTTGTTTCAACTGTTGTAAAATAAAAGTGTCCTGCAGCAACCATCACCAAACCAAAAAGCACACCTGCCTCTTGGGCCACAAGGCAGCCCAACAGCGGATGTAGTTTTCATTAAAAGACCCGTTAATATTGCAGGTTCCTGTTGTGGACCTGCTTTCCTGACTCCGGTTGGGAGCCACTTTCCTCCTCCCTGACCTGGCCTTAAGCACCCCCTTGTGATCACCCTGTCCCTGCTTTGGTGACCCCAGGAGCATCTAGTGGGAGGTGTCCCTGCCCAGGGCAGGAGGGTTGGAACTCGATGATATTTAAGGTCCCTTCCAACTCTAACCATTCTATGATCCGACAATTCTATCTCTGTTCCCCAGCAGCATCCCCCCTGAGTGCCCTTGGCGGGTATCGAGAAAGCCCCAAGTCCAGCACAGGAGCTCCAGGCACAGAGAGTGATACTGTGCCATCAGCCTGGTGAGTGAAGGTAAATAAGAAACAAACCATCTGGTATTTAAAAAATAAAGGCAGGGGAGAGTGCTCCCAATTTCACAAGCTCAATGGCTGGTGGTAAAGGGAACTCATTTCCCGTTAATGAGAGATGACTACACTTCGTTAACTCAAACTTTCTCATTAATCACCTTTGCATCACCTCCATCTGCCTCATCACTGTCAGGCCCTGATAATACATGAAGGATACTCATTTCTCCCCCAACTTCCCACTCAGTAAAGATATACGGTGCTGTGGAAATGGATCTAGCCTAACAGAAGGCTCCAAGCACTATAAGGCTAATTTAGACATGCTGCTGAGCCAAACCCTTCTTTCTTTCCCTCTCCTCCTTTTATTTTGAATAAATAAAAGTGGTACTGGCCTCAGCAAACAGAAGCAACAAGCAGCTACAGGAGGAATATCTTGGTTTGGGGTGAAGGCTTCTCCTCTTCTGCCTGCCATCATGTCCAGCTGAAGCCTTGGCTATCTACCAACACCCAGTGTGTGTGTGTGTGGGGCTGCACTGGAGCAACCCCCCTGCCAGCACCTCCTTGGGGCATTTTGGGGCTCCAAAAAGTGGCAGAGAAGCCACCAACATTGGGGGGTTCTCAATGGCAGAGTCCCAATGCAAGTGATAGCCTCTCTTGGTCCTGTCCCACCACTCTGTTGGCTTTGTCATCTCTCATGTTCCCCAGACATTCTGTATTTTATTGAAATCATATGCAAACCACTGTCTCTGCCTCCCACGCAGCTGTTGATTTTCCAGCAGGGGCTCTGTTTGTTCGAGATTTGCTCTTGCGAGGAGGGAAGGTGGGAGTAGTGTGTGGCTCTGTGAGGGGCTATGGGGCCCCATCTTGCCATTTATCAAAAATTAAAGGAATTGGAATTAATTCATTTGTAATTAATTATCAGGGACTTCAACGCTGAGAGACACAGACCGCAGAAGAGGAAAAAAAAATAATTAAAAGAAAAGGCCAAAATCCCTGAAATTCCTGCTTGCTGGACATGGCTCTTCCATTAGAAAAGCTTCTTAGGAGATTCAAAAAAGTCATGTTTGGATGATTTTGGAAGAAAGCAGTGAGGGCTGGCTGGAGTCCAGTGTGTGTAGCCTGCAGCCCACCTGCACTTGGTCCTCCACCCCTGCCTGTCTTTGGCTGGAGGGACATTGCCTGCCATCAAAGGAGCAGCACTGGAGCCAGCTGCCCGCAGAAGTCCCCAGGGCCTGCCAGTTTGCAGGGTGAGGAAATATCAACCCTGTCTGGAAATCAAACAGCAGCATTGGAACAGAGGGAGGAAAAGAAAGAAACGTCAGGGAAAATGAAACATAAGCTGACACCCTTTGTAATTGAAAACATCCAGTATGGAGAATCATCAGCCCCGGTGTGAATCACTTGGGGGAAAACATGCCTTCTCCTCACCCCCTCGAGGCTGCAGTGGCAGGTGATGGAAATCCAAAGTGTCTCCGACGCCGGAGTGGCTTCCCCGAGCCACTGCTGGCCATCAGAGATGGCCCGAGGTGACAAAAGCCACTGCCCTGTGGCTGCAGGTTTTTGACAGTGAGCTCTGAGATGCCAATTAAAAAGCTCGTTTGCCAGGGATGTGAAGGACATTGAGCTCCCACCAGGGTGGGCAGCCCCTGGGCTGTCCCACCAGCAGCAGCTGCGAGATGAACATCTCCTTGCATAAAAATAGCCCCACTGCTAGAAGGAATCATCCCTGCTGGTGCCAAAAAAAGCCTTGATGGAGTCCAAACCTCGTGCTTCAGCCTGATGATGCCATCCCCTCCAGCCCTCTGGAGCCCCAGTGTGCTCATAGAGATAAGCAAAGACCCAAAAAACCTCACAGTGAGCCCGCAGCAGCCACCAACTACACACAGATGAAAATGAGGCACAGAAAAAACACCCCAAGGATGCAGATTTCATGGCATGCTGATACTTCATTTGAAAGTTTTACATTATCCTGAGCATTAAAAAAGGTGTTAAAATTGGAAACGCGATGCTCATCTCTGCTCATTGTCGCAGTGATCTCTTGCTGATCTCCAAGTCGAAGCCATACTTTAAAAATATTCACATGCGCACATCAGGCACTGTGGGGAGCAGGATGTCCAGCAATTTGCACTTCCATCTATTAAAAATCCATGCAGGAGTGGGGAATGGCAGGCAGCAGAAAGCATCCGCAGTCTGGCTGGAAAGCCAGAAAGGTAGAAACAGAAAGGGAAGAAGGAGGGAACTGGGTGCAGGATGGATGCTCACGTTCCCAGAGGCTCCCCATCCCACTCTGAACAGTGTGGGGCAGGCACCTCCAATGTGGCATCCCTGGAGCACACGGGGCATGAAAAGGGACCTCCCAAAGGCTTCCCAAGCCCAGGAAGAAAAAAGGATGGGAGCTTTTAAGTGTGACTTGGGATTTTCCGCCCTGAACTATCAACAACATGTACCCAGAGGGATCACTGCTGGGCTGGACACCAGCGGAAGGAGCTGGCTGCAAGGGATGGCTTCACAGCTGTTGTCCCCAGGCCAACACCACCATGGCTCCATCACCACATGCCCACAGCCACCGCCACAGCATAGACAAGGAGGAAGGACGTGCTGTGGGTACCCACAGGAGTTGGCGCCTCATCCTCCCTACCCAGCCCTGTCCCAGGCAAGACAGTGGAATTAAGCGCAAGTTATAATTAAGACTGGATGTTTGAAGAGAAACATAATCTCCGTTCCGTGGGATTCGCCGGCACAACAGTAATTAACATCTCATTAACATTCGCCTAATTAAGCAGTTTATGAAAGTGGATAGATTTGCATACTGCTCCACTTCAGCTTCAGTGCATCCAGCTATATCCAGGCACCAGAATTTTAACCCTTCCAGGACATTCCCAGCCCTGCAAGGCCATGAGCTGCCACAACTGTGCATCTCACAGCATGGTGCTACCCAAAACCAGTTAAAAATGTCTCTTCTCCATTGCCTCTTTTCCAGACAAACCCATCCAAAGTCCTTCAAACACTGCTCATATATTTTTAAAACCCTCAGCTGGTTGCAATGCTTTGCCCCGGAGTCTCAACATGCTCATCAGAGGAGCAAAAAAGCCTCGTTGGAGTTTCCGAAGATGGGAAGAAACATCTCCTAAAACATTTCAGGCTATACACATTTCCAAATATTCTTTAATGTTTAAAAACAATGATTTAGAGATTAAAGAGGTGCTCCAAATTCCAAACACCATCTTAAGGATGCCACAAGATCGCTCAGCTGCTTCCAAAAATGTTTTTGACATGGAGACCATGTCCCCTCTCTTCTACAGTCTTCCCCTTGTCAGGAGGAAAGGAAAACCAGCATGAGCATTGACAGCCCCCGGGCCCCCAGCTGATGTCCCATCCCTCCTGGAGACAGCAGGGACCAGGACCACCATTCCCAGGTGGACCCTGGAACAGTGAGGGATGTATAATGCAGCCCATCAAATAAGACACATCCCACATGCAGCCCCTTGGTGATAAGTCACCTGAAGTGCTGGACATAACATTTTCCACTGTTAATGCTGGCTTTCTCTTCTGGTGTCGGATTATTAAAGCCACTGCATCCATCATGTGCTTAAAAAGACCACATGCAAACTTGCTTCTCCCCCCTCTCCCAGCATCTCCTGGGAGGGGGTGGCGAGTGGAAATGAGCTCTCTAGTTAGAGGCTGGAGTCAAGATGCAACTTTGCAGCAAATACAGTGGGAGAGAAAAATTCATGACACAGCTTTTCATCGAAAATCAATAAAACCCAGACCTGCCTGTGATCTACACGCTCAATTTTTCCCTGCCTGACTTGCTGCATCTTCACCACTGGCCCTCTTGGATTGGTCCAAGTCCTCACTGGAGGATGCAGTCCACCTGCCCACTGCTCTCCTCTGGGTTACAGCAGTGATACCACCAGAGCCATGTTAGGATGGGATTGTTACCTCCCTGAGCCTGGCTGGTGGCCCTGGCTGCTGCAAGCTGTACTCCTGGGGATGAGATCCAGCACCCAGGGTGGAGCCAGGAGCAGGAGCCCAGCCCTGCCCTCACATGGCAAAGGCAATTTCAAAGTTTTTTTCCATCTCACACCAGGTGCCTACAGCTACAGGAAAGTGTTGTGCTGGGCTCAGCTGGAGAAATGCTCCCCATCTGCACTTGAAACACCTTTGTCTTGAAAGTACATCTTAATTTCCCCCTTGCCCCAGCAGCTGCCAGACTTTCCTGGAAGTGGTGAGGGACTCGGCCATCCTTCTGATGGATGGACCTCCAGCCTCCAGCCTCACCTGAGCCCCTCCGATCGGACCTCCTTCACTTGTCCTGCCCTGCCCCCCTTTCCCATGCGAGGGTCATTGTGCGAGCCCCATGAAGCACTCAAAGTCGCTGCAGATTTAGGCATTAAATTGTCTTTAAACTCTTTTTTCCCCCTCCCCCAAATCTCCCTGCTAATGCAGAAAACGCTCCCAGAAGGAGGAAGGGGGCTGTCCCTGCACTTTCCCACCCTCAGCTAAGGGGGCGACCCAAAAATGCTGGGGAGACGGAGGAGCAGCTGCTCCATCCTGATGCTGGACTTTCATCACTAGGACATCCCTCCTGCAGCCAAACGCACCCCGAGGCCAGGGTGAGGGGCTGATGCCAACCCAGTGGCTGCCTTTGGTGTGGGGCAGACTGCCCATGGCTATCAGCAGAGCAGCCGGGTGTGTGTGTGTGTGTGCATGTGTGGCAGGGATTTGGGGAGAGGTGGATGCCCGACTCTGCTGGGGGCTCTGCATTGGTGTTGGGCTCTGCAGCAAAGCCTGACCTACTTTCTCCGGCGGCACAGCCATGCCAGCCGCAGCAGCGGGGCGGTGCTTCTTGTCCCCTCTAACACATCCAGATGTCTTCTTATAAACTGGCAGCATGGTCTGAAGCCACGGCTCCCCCTCTCCTCTCCCTGCAACCTCACAGCATGGCCTGTCCCCTCCCTCGCCGCCTTTGAATGGGCACCCTCCTTTCCCTGTCCTTCCCCGAAAAATTCACAACACATCTCAGCCAAGAGGAGGATTTATTGATTGTCTTATCTGTGTCTAATCCCAGCCGGAGCACCACGATAAATGAAGCCGGCTAAATAAAATGCCTTTCTGCAAGGCCTCTGTGCAGAGAGCAGCTGGCTGCTAGTAGGGTGCCAAGAGGGGAGCAGTCCCCCAGGGACCCCAGACTCACGTCTGCAGCCCATGATGGCAAAAGCATACGGGCAAGGATTAACAAGCCATGCTGCCAACACCCGTCCGAAGCTGAGGGCAGAGGTGGGGGGACAAACCAAATCCAAACCACTCCATCTAATCGATGGTAAGCAGTTTAAACACTGTTTCTCTGCAGTTCAGGGAGCCCTAATTCCAGGCATGACCTGAATCTCTTTAAAGAGAGACTGGGGGGTGGGAGGGTAGGGGGCCACAAGCAGGCAAGGAGCAGGGAGAAATGCTAATTTGTCCCCATTCCCTCTGCAGAACAGCATCTGGGAGAAAAAGCACCTGCTACAGAGAAGAGACCCTCACAGAGCTGGGATCCAGTGGTATGTGCTTACAGAAATACCAATTACCCAGCCCGGACTGAAAACGCGTAAAGCAAGAGCCTTCAGATGATGGGTGCTGACAAATTTCCGAGCAGAGGCTGGGGTGCACAGCACCCAGCCACCTCCTTAGCACCAACACGTCCCCTGAGACACAAGGAGGGAGAGGAGAGACCTGAGCACTAATACAGCTTGGCTGTATCCAGGTCAGCCAGCAAGCACGAGTTCAGGCTCTAAAAAGCACTGGCAAGATGCTGGGAGCATCCTAGAGCGGCAAGGGAGAGTTTGGGGTGGCCCTGCCCTCTAAGCGAGATGTGCCAGGGTGGAGATGGGCTGCAGAGGATGGCACTGGACAGTGGCCAAGCGCCCTTCTCCCTGGGATTCCCAAAACAATGATCCGTATGACAGCACTGACTAAGAGTAACTGCTGGTTTTCCAAAGGAAGACAGGGTGTGGAGGAAGGGGGACTGAGATTGCTGGCAGAGCAGGGTTGGCAAGCAGGAGAGGTGCAGCATACCCCAACAGTGTATGGAACCAAGTGGCAAAACTCCTTCAGCAGGGGCGTGCCATGGGGACCACCAGTCCAGGACCTGACTCCGCATGGGAGCAGACATCCCTGGTGCACTGGGGTGGGGATGAAGCCACTAACCCGACGCCTATTCCTGACCAAGGCGCACACATGTTGCCAAAAGCCTTTCCTTTAGCTTGGCAGGACCCTAAACCCACTATAGCCAATGGAAAGAGGCAGGGCTGCACTAAGCTTTGATCCGAAGCTGCTGCCGCCCTGCTGTCCTCTCCTGTCCCCCCATCCCATGGTGTCCCCAGTGCTCTCCCGAGGAGAACCACAAATCTGCCCCCATCCCCTCCTTGGAGACCTGAGCTTTGCCAGATCCTGTTCCAAGCACCGCAGAGCAAAGGGTTAATGGGTGACAGGGGAGGAGGGGGGGGGAAAGGCTGGGATGTCCTTTCCCTCCCCCCAAGTACTCCCCTGATGGGACCNAAAGCCATGGATAGCTTTGGGAAACAGAAAGAGATAGAAGAGTAGACACCACACTTTTGTACCCAATGTATGGTCTTTGGCAGATGTGACAAGCAGTTGAAAAACTGGAGATAAACAGAAGGGAGAGGAGATGGAGGCAGCTAATGAAGTCCCTGGCCCCAACACAAAGTGCGAGGAGAGCACAGATGCTACTCTGGCCAGCAGGGATCCCACCTGCCAGGCACAAGGAGCACCCAAGAGATGGGACTGCCCAGCACAGCCCCAGCACAGCTGTCAGGGATCCACGGGGCAGCCCCCAGCAGCCTTCCCCAGGACAGTGGAACAGCCAGCATAGGGGACAGGACCCCCAGCAGCCCTAAGGCAGCGTCCACACGGTCACGTTAGCGCAGGGATGGCAGGATAAC
>VZRU01016837.1:37330-47963 GCA_013398155.1 Pedionomus torquatus | reverse complement strand
AAGGCAGATCTGCAGGAACAATATTTGAGCAGCAGGATTACTGGGAGGTGAGGAAAAAACAGATCCTGACTGTCCTGGCTGCAGGAGGGGTTGGTGCCTCCCCAGGGAGCTTCCCGCCAGGCCACCCCTAATCCCCAGCAGCATCTCACAGCAAGCACACACACAACATGCCAGGTGCCACCTCAGAGCCACCCTGGGTGAGACCAGCAGGAGCACAGCCCAGGTCTGGGTCAGAGCATCCTGACACAGCCCACATCCCACAACAGCCCGCAGTCACACCACCATCTGCACATTCTCCTACCTGGAACATTTCTCCTAGGTCAATCCTGGCAGTCAGGCCACCTTCTTCCTCAAATTCCGCTCCAGGCTCCACGCCCCCAGCTAGTGAGGCTCTCTGGCTTTCAGACAGGGTTCTCCATGAAGGGAAGGCTCAAGGCTCTTGGCTGACCTCCATTTCATGAGGAAATCATCTCAGACCCTCTCCCTGGAGCCACAGGCGGAAAGGCCTGATGGAAAGAGAGCCAGGGCTGGCTCTCTGGTGTTGGGGAACATTTCGCTCCCACCATCTCTCCATGTTTGTCCCCATTGAAGAGGAAAGTTTGGAGTTCTCTGAAAGTTCCCTTCAACTTGCGATGAAAGAGAAACTCTTTGGAGAGCAGAGAAGAACCTAGTTTCCCTGATGAAAGTATTGCAATGGGATTTTGGCTCTTTTATTACCTTTTGAGTTGTGCCAGCCAGTATAGAACATTGCAACCAGCCAGGCAGAAGGTCTTACCCCTTCCGTGGGAGGAGACCAAGTCCTCCAGCTGGAGGCCACGACAGAACCCATCCCTGGTCCTGCTGAGAAGCTAATTAAAAGCCAAAGCCATCATTTCTGGGCTGAAAGAGAGCAAGATTCACAAACCTGCTCACTCCTCCAGCCTGGAAGTGCTCACGCCAGAGTAGGTCAGAGCATATTTCTGACACTTCCGGGTAGCCAGGAGCTGCTGATGGGTCATTTAGTCAATTTTATTTCGGGAACAGGGATTCAACGTGCCTAAAGCATTTCTGACAGCTACGATCAAGCCTGACCTTCAACATCAGCAAAGCCAATCCTACAACCTCCCTTGGCAGCTTACACGCTGCTTAATTGCCCTGATAGTTATGCATTGCGAGCATTTTGAATTTTCTTTTTTTTTTTAAAAAAAGCAGCTGATTTCTCAGCAGCAACAAATACTTGGGAAAGCTTCCTCCCTGGCAAACTCTCTCTATTGTTCATCTCTTTCACATAAAGCGTTCCTAATGAAGAGAGAAAGAAGAATCTTGGCTTCTTTTAAAACAATCTGAAATATTATACTGAAAACATGCACTAATATACTGCTGCATGAAGTCCTACTTTGGGGAAGTATGGAGCACCTCATAGCAGCCAGATGGCCTTGACTTGGGCTTTAGCGGGACTTGGGCTTTTGACTTGAAAGCCACCAGCATCATTACAAGGCTGGTTTGTGTCCAAGAGCAGCCCAGGGGCCAGGATAAGATATGGTGCCTCAACAGCCTCTCATTGGAGGCCAGCATGAGGTGTGGCTCTTCATGAACTCGTGGCCCATGCCAGTTCCACATTCGTTTTGCAGGGTGAGGGGAAATGAGCAAGTTTTCTGCCACGCTGGCTCTCCTCTGGGGAAGAGAATGTTTCAGTGCCAACAAAGCCACCTCACCCTGTCTTGCTGTGAGAGTGCCCAGGCATTTGGGTGCCTGCAGAGATGCTGCTGGCCTTGGCAGCAACATTCCCAGCAGCCTCCTTCCAAGGAAAGGAGGAGAAGGAACCTACAAAGGCTGCCATGAAAACATCAGCACTAAGAACTTGGTAGGATTTTCTTCACCATATTTCTTTCTGAACAACCTGCCATACCATTAATTATCCAGTGGCGGGAAGTCACATTACTGGCAGGCACCACTGGCAATGGAGGATCATACACTCCTCCACATGGCTCAGTCTGCTTCGCCAAAGCCCTCAGACTTCAGATACAGAGCAGATTTCATCCTTTTTAGGCTCAAACTGAGGTTCAGGTAGGAAACATCTGGCACCCATCTCCCACTGACCCAAACCCACCCCTAAGGGTGGTAGTCCTAAGGGCAACCCGTCTCCCCTTCCAAGCAGAAGACTGACAGCTGATGGGGTCTCAGCACAGAGCAAGGAACGCTGTGGCTGGAGCATGCATGGAGCACCTTTAGGTGAATTTAACTGGGACCTAATTCCATCTGCAGGTCAAGTTGCTGAGACAAGGTCCTGGTTCCCCAGGACAGGTTGGTGTGAAGCCAAAGTACTTGGCATAGACAATGCTGCCCCATGCCAGAATGCTACCCAAGTAAGGCCACCCAAGTAATGCCCTCCTGTGCCCTCAGATGCCCTCCTGTGTCCTCTGACATTCTTCGACTCAGGACCACAAGCCCTCTGAGAAGGTCCATCAATGCTGCAAGACTTGCACCCTCTAAGACCCCCTTGGGTTTATCAGCACCAGCAAGTGGGCAGGTACCCTGAGGATCCACCGAGCATGGGGCATCACGACCGATCATCAGAACCTGGGGGTTCTCATTTATATTCTCCTCCAGCCCCAGCCTTCAATATGACTGAGGAAGGCAAGGCAAGACAAGGCCTACAGAGAATGCCTGAAGATTATTTCTCTCAGCTTCCAATTTATTTTCCATCATTAATGCTTTTGAAAGTCCAACACGTCCTGCAAACAGAAAGAGCATGTCAAACATGCTGCAAAACGAGACGAGCATAAACGTGGCACATAGAGACGTGTCACCAGCAGGCACCATCCCAGCAGCACAGCCAAGGGAAGGGCTTTGGTGTCAGTGAGCACCACTTTTGCTCAGTAGAAGCTGGAGTAGAAGCTAGTTATCCCTCAGGGAGAGGTCCCTCACTGCACACCCACTTCCCACAGCCCTGGAGAAGCTAGAGCATCATCACGGAAAGCAGAGGTACCTCAAGCCTTGCTGCTGACATTGCATGGCAGCAGAGGGAGGGACAGACGGGGCGGGGGGTGAAGCTGTAAAGACTCAGATGAAGGATGAGAGGAGCTGGAGTCTTCCATGATGTAGAAAAAAATTGCTTTCGCCAACTATCTGCAGTTCTGAAGCAATTACATTTGAAGAGAAGCTGAGAGCACATCTGAGTGCTGAACATATGTCTAGTGTGTTTTAAAATGCAAGAACTGAATCAAAAAAAAAAAAGAAAAAAAGGAAAAGCAAAAGAAAATGCCTTTTAAAAACAATTATTTGTATCGGTAGGTACTGAGAGTATAAAATATTTATAACTCAGGGAGGGTACAGATCTTGGAGGCAGCCAGATATCCCAGGAATGAGACAGCTGAGAGTTCATGGGTTGGAGAGGGGAGATCCTGGACAGTGTGCTCCTACTGCTGATCTCCTTCCCCCTGAGCATGTGAAATCCTCCTTGGGAAGCCCTGAGAAGGCAGCAGAAGTAGGGGTTCCCTCAATTAAAACACCATTTGCCAGCTGCTCATGCAGGAGGGATGGTAACAAGCAAGAGCTGCCGCAGCACCAGCATCAGGGTCAGGTCCTGGTGAGCTCAAACACCCTCAGGAACACACTGTCCTCAGCTGAAACATGGAGCCACCTTAATACTTCCATTTATGGACCTCCTGGCTCACCCAAAACCCAGTACTCACCCCAGCACCTACCAGTTAAAGCCTTCCCAGGCCCAGATTTAGACTGGTGAGGCAACAGCTTTATTTAGCCATAGATGAGAAGCTCCTTCAAGCTACAGGAAGTACTTCTGATCTTACCCAACAAGCCATCTCCCTTCTCCACCATTTTTCCCCTCTAATTTGCTGGAATTAGGAAGGATACCAGGCCATACGCACGTCTTCTCTAATTACCAAGGCGGCAGTGGCCAAGCTGCCCTAACTGCTGCCGGCACTGCTTAGACATCCAATTTATCAGGCAGATACCCCTTTTGCTTTCTGGCCACGCATCTTCCTTTAGTCTTTATCTGCTCTGGGGACAGGTGTGGGAAGCGGAGAAGTGGCATCCGCGGCTGCTGGTGACAGAGACCCTTTTCAGAGGATGCTGTTCCGCTGTTATTACCAACTCTTGCCAAGTGGAATTGAGACATGAAGTAGATTTGTGCCCAAGATAATGGCATTTATTAGACAAGCTATTGAGGAGAAAACAAAAGCTAACAGTGGAGAGCCACCAAGAGGAATGCTTAAAGAGAATCCATCACGAATACAAAGAGGAGCAGTGATAATGGTTGGTGCTTCCCATCAATGATTAGGAACCTTGAGAAGTCAGTCCCCTTAACAACACTGGGAGAGGTAAGATTAATGTCACCCAGCAAGAGGTGACAAACAGCACAAAGGTGTCTGCACCTTCGGACAGAGCAGCATCGGACCCTTTCCTTCATGGTCAGACCTGGCTGAGCATCTCTGCGCTGGGGTGGCAGCCCCCAGTGTACCCACGAGCCTTCTCCTCACCTATATAAGCACCATATGATATCCACAGCATATAATACCTGCACCATATATTCTTATTACACACAAGAACACCACTCTCAAGAGCTAGGTTCCCAGCATGGCTGCTCTGGCCCATGTCACTGCACACCACTGTCCAACCATGGCAGGGTGGGGACAGGAAGGAGAATTTAGTCCTCACACCCCCCTGGAGCAACCAGGGCACTCCTGATAAAGCCGGAATTGCCTGCTTATGGGGAATACCTTGAAAATCATAGATCCACCTAGATTTTTGGTATTGGAAAACTACCCCTTCTCACCAAAGGAGACCTGTTCCCAAAAAAACTTCCAATAAAAATGCATTTTGATGGGAAAAAATGTCTTCCATAGGATCTTTCACACCCAGACTTTTTAATCTCAACCCTCCTCTCCTTCCCTGTTTGGATGCTCAAGGGCCAGGCTGGGGGAAGAGCCAGCGACACAGGGTGACATGAAGGAGGGCAAGCCCAGTCAGGAAGATAGGGGCATCCCTGCAGACCAGCAGCTCCCAAGAAATTTATTGCTTCAGACACATTGTCAAAGTGAGACATGCCTCTGTCATGAGACAGAGCCGAAGCAAATGAGAGGGCTTCTTAGTCAATTTAAAAAAAAAATTTAAAAAATTAAAAAAAAAAAATCAGGGATGCTCTGTGGGGCTCACTGTCTCCTTTTGGGCCCCAGCAGTGCATGGGAAATCAGGGCAAGATGTAACACAGACCTAAGCCACAGCTTCTCCCCTTCACCAGTGATGGTGAATTCCCTGTTTCCAGCAAGTGGCAGCAGCTAGAAGCAGCCAGTACACAGCCTGCCTGGAAAAACAGGGAGCTTAAAGAGCCACACCTGGCACTCGGAAAGTCTGAAAATGAAAGGTTTCATTTCACAGCTCCTGGAGCGTTTTGTTTCCCAACTTTTTGAAATAGAGCTCATTGACACTCCTGAGCAGCATTCTCTGTCAAAAAAAAAAAAACAAAAACCCAACTATTTTTAAAAGCTTTTCTTTTTTAAGTTACATGGTTTTCCTTTGTAGGTTAAGCTGAGCTGGCACATGCCTCTTTTTTTGTTATGCTTTCTTTTCTCCATGATTTATCAGCATTTGGTACAGAGGGCTTGGCAGCGATGCTGACCCTGCTCTCCTCCCAGCACCGGGGAGCCCCTGGCCCTCTGCAGCCTGGGGAGAGCCTAGGCCAGACCCCACAATGTGCAATGGGATGGTTGCTAAGGGTGCCCAGGGAGGCATGGGCTGTGCTCCCTGCCTGCACCCAGGGTTGCAGGGCAAAACCTCCCAGTGCTTGCAGGAGGGGAACGGCGAACGACAGGCCAAACAGGATTTAAGAAGCAGAGGGATCATTTTGATGCCAAGGGGCATCTGCAGGCAGAGCATAAGCTTCCCTGTCATAAGCCAGCTTGAAATTTTGCAAGAGCAGCAGCGTGCCTGCTAGCAGCAAATGGCCCAGCTTGCTGCTTTTCCAACAAGCACCACAGCAACCTGGGAGCTGAAGAAAGAGCCATGGACATTGGATGGATCAGTCAGAAGGGCCCAGCATCACCAGATGAGCCTGCTGTCCCTGCAGTAGGGATTTGGATGCCAGAGCAGAAAGCAGATTCCACCTTACAGGCAGCACCTCCAACAACTGGTGGCGAAGAGACCTCTTTCCTGCTCCCATCCAGGAGCACCCAGCAAGAGACCAGAGGGTGAAGGGTGCCATCATTCAGGAGCTACAAGGCTGGCAGGGGACATCCCTCTGCCCACAACAGCAGTGTAGGGGGGGACAAGTCACCATGCAAAGCCACCTCCTGCCCTCACACTGCAGTTAAGGCTGCCAAGGTCCTCCCTGTCATCAACCAGAACTGGGGAACACCAGCTGCAGGGTGCAAGGCACAGTTCTTGCTGGAGCTGGCTGGGTGGTGATGTGCCCTGTGGCTTCCCTGGGATGCTCCCCCTGCCCGAGCACCAGGCAGGCTGATCCAAGCCCAGCAGCATTTTCCTAAATTAAACAATAAACAAGGAGCCCCTTGCAGATTTCCCTTACACTGCAGTTCCTTATTAGTCCCCACAGTAAACACAAAGGAAAAAAAAAACAAAAACAAGCACACACACAAAAAACCCATTAACCTAAGAGAGATGCTTTCTGTTTAAAGACACAAATAGATGCTAAAAGCAGACAAAGGAGCCTGAGCAAATGCATGGCAGAAGGCGTCTGGAGAGGCAGGGAAGAGAGGCAGAGCTCCTACCAGCCATGCCCAGGAGCTATCATCACTGGCATGGGATGCTCAGGCACCACAATCCTACAGCCCTTGCAGGGTCTGCCACCCTAGCAGGGGCTTCCTTAGGAGAGAGGCACACCCTCACTACCCCCAGCCTGAGCTGACCCTCTCCCTGCACAGCAGATCCCTGAGGCCAGGCCTGCTGATGGCTCCCATGCTGGAAGTGCAGCACATTGAGATCCAGAAGAATGCTCAGGCAGCAAAATCACAATTACTCACCTGGAAAAGGGCCAGGGCACTGGAACTAACCTCCTGTGCCCAGTGCCTACTGCTGCACAATGCTAGTTTAATGAGAAAAGGCTATTTGAAGCTTAACGGCTCTTGCTGGCAGGTCCCCCCCTTTCTTCCCACTGTAGCTGCTTCGCATACAGTGCAGCCGGCTAATTAATTACAGAGCACAATCCAATCAGTCAGGCCATCCTATTGCTGTTAAAGGCATTTAAGAGATAATGCCATGAAACTCCAGATGGACTGGCCTGACCCCAGCCTCCAACACCACCAGGGTACTAGGGAGCTGCTGCCGTTCCAGCCGACATCCCAGATCAAAACACATTTGGAAAAAAAAAAAACCACCTTCAGAGGCTAACAATGCTCCCTGCGCCCTGGGTTTCTGAACCCCCACCGACTTTACTGAGATCCACGTTGTCCTATTCCACTTGCCACCTTGCCTTGGGTCAGCCCAGGCTCACTGCTGCCAGCCTGGCTCAATATAAGTGCAGGTGAAGGAGATGCCACTTTCCCTACTTCTGCCTGCCCCGAGTTTGCTCTCAGCATGGCAGGAGAAGAGATTTGAAGGCCAGATGCTAGACTGTTTTCTCATTGCTGATGCCAGTACATGCCCCGCATATGGTCAGCCGTGTGGAGGCTGCTTCAAGGTGTCCTGCACAGCTGATTCTGGTACGCCAGGGCAGCCTTCATCCCTTCTCATCTCCCTCACAATTCCCCAAGATACTGAGACATGATTGCCACTGCCCAGCAGCAGAGCCCTGCCATGCTGGAGATGGGTTTTGATGGCAAGCAGACATAGGAGAGAAGCTAAAGTGGTGGGATGTTGGACAACCAAACTCTTTATGGTTATTATTGCTGGCACTGATGTGCTGATCTCCATGTGGGATGTTCTCAGCTTTGCAGGGATGCTTTACATCTCCTCCCCAGGCTAAAAATGTTCAACCAAAACATGAAGTGCTGAGGAGGTAGAGGTTATCAAATCTTTTTGACAAAGGTGGGGGGGGTTGCGCTAGCTCAATCCATTTGGTTCTATATCATCTATATATACCATCCCTCCCACAGCTAGGCATTTATTTGGTGGGTGCTCTTGGTACCTCAGCCAGCCTGTTTGTTTGTTTTTTACTTAAATCACATCCATCTGAGGCCCAGTCCTGATGATGTATCACTGGGAGCCCCACTGGTTCCCAGGCTGCTCACTGCAATGATATTAAAGAGAAAATCCGTTGGTGCTCAATCTTGGGCATCCCTGCCAAATGGACCAAGCACAAATGGAAAGGGGATGGTGCCAAGATCAAGATCACATCTAATACTGGAGTCTTCCTGAACACACCATATCTATACATCTACAAAACTCACAGGGACATTTACTAGTCGTCTCCTTGCAGCAGTTACAGACACCAGCACTAAGCAAGGGGAGCCAGAACTGATAGTGGTCAGTAAGGATGAGACAGGACCAACCTCAGACCTCTAATACCAGCTGCAGTTACATGGGTGGTAACTGCACAAGGCCTGACGACTTCTACATAGCTCCGAGATGAAGTACTACCAGGTCCTTATCTTGGACTCTAAAACAAGGACTATAACTACAGTAACAGCACAACACCACAGCTTCAGCACCAGCTCCTCACATCTACATCCCCTCCATGAGTCATGACGGGGGGGACACTGTAGCCTTGAAACATCTGTCCCACACCAACCCTGGGAAGGCTCAGGGCAGAGAAAAGCTCAGTACATCTGGATGAACAAGAAGATAAAATATGATGCCTTTCTTCCTCCCGCTGGTGTGTCCCAGACCAATATGTTACAGGGTCTGGCTGTAGAGAGGCCTCATTTTGAGGCAGCAATGTGGTCATGGTGGGATGCCACAGCTAGAGAACTGAATGGAGGAGCTTCTGCTCTCTATCTGAATCCAGCCCCAGGGGCCAATGGCCATGGTGTAGGCGGGATGGGAGATAAGGAGACAGATGCTCTGTGCATCCCAGCACTGCAGCTCTGGCAGGGCAGAGACATCCCCCCGTGGGTGCCAAGCTCCACAGCTGCAGCCATTTGGAGAGGCAAGAAGCTTTTCCCTACAGAGTCAGAGAACCAAAACTCTTCAAATACTTATCTTGAGAGCTTCTGGAAAGCTTTTCAGGGTTTTTGTCAGAAGATGCTGTTTGATAAACCCTGAGGCCACCCCACTTTGCATGCCTAGAAGATGGCTCCAGAGTGCCCCACTTCTGGAGGAAGCAATTCTCTCATTCCCAGCTTCCTGGGTACCCCATAAAACAGGGTATGTCTCCTGCTGGCCTCAGAAGGACTCCCTCGGGAACCGACTAAGAAGATCAGCAGAAAAAAAAGTGATCCTGGAAAAGCATCAGCTCCTCAGAGGATGGCACCAACCTGAGGTTGTGCTACCAGCCCTGAGTACCCGCTCAGCACTGAGCCCCCCAAAGCAATGCACCTGAGAGACCTCCTAGCCTCCAGCATCCATTTTCCTTCTGCCACAGCTGGAGCACTGGGATCGCTGCTGGAGCCTGCACCATCTCATTTTCTGTACCCTGATGTGAACCCTTCCTAGGAACTGCCAATTAAACCACTGAACTGTTCTCAGCTCAGCCTTCCATGCATGAAAACGTCCTGTTATTTCACACCTGCCAAGAGCTGTGTCCCAGCAGATTTATCTTGAACTGACACTTGAGGGTAATTAAACCCCTCTTCTCTCCTCTGTTAGCAGCGCAACATATAAAAGGAGAACCCTGGAGCCCTTGGGTCACAGTTGTTGGTGGGGTGCCCCTTTACAAGTTGAGGAAGATGAGATGAGACTCAGTTTCTCAGATGGTGCAGGGGGCGGGTGGGAGAGACAGGGGAATAGCTTTGCAATTTGCCCTCATTTGGCAGAGGAGCTGAGCAAGACACAAGTTGCATGCAGCTTCCCCAGCAGGGCAGATCACCTGGCAAACAACATGCTGAAAATCAAACACCTGGGATCGAATCAAACCCGCCATCATTGCTAAACCTGTGGTATCATCCATCACTGAGCATTTGGTCCCTAGAGGTCCAGCTGTGATTGTCGAAGCACCCTTATCGCCTCTGCTCCCATCTAAGCTGCCTAAGGTTGGGACCAGCCCCCATTACAGATGCTGCAACCAGCAGCACTGGGTGCCTGGTGCCCCATGGCAACCAAAAGTTGGCCAGTTTTGGAGAGTGGGCGGCAAGGTGGGCAAGCAGCCAGCCTTCCAGCAGCCCCGCATCAAGCTCGGCCCGTCTTCCCTGCTTACTGCCTGAGGTTACTGGATGCATCGAACCTCAAAGCCCAGCTTCGATTGTCGCGGTTTTGAGGTTGGTGCTGAGTATCTGCTATCGCTCCGGCTGGGACCCCAGCAGCTCGGGCGGCGGGCCGATGGCCAGGGAGGTGGCAGGGGGATGCAGAGAGCACGGCGACCCCCACCTGCCTGCCCCAAGGAGCTCTTCGGGAGAGACAGGGGGGTGTCGGGGGGTGAGGGTCATCATTCACCCCAGCCCCTGCTGCAAGGGGAGCCGGATCCCACTTGCTGTGCGATGCTCTCCAGGGAGCGAAGGGCTAGGGGGAGGGGGAGGGTGGTCGGTGGCAGGACCAGTCGGTGGTCGGTGGCTTGCCACAAAGTTTAGATACCCATTTCACC
>VZRU01016837.1:18268-37235 GCA_013398155.1 Pedionomus torquatus | reverse complement strand
CTCCCGCACGCCTCCGCCCCCCGCTCACCCCCTGCGCCCAGACCCGGTGACAAATCGCGGTCGGGATTGCTTTAAAGGCAGAGCACCTCGTATCGGTAAGCCTTGCCGGACACATACGCACTCCCCACCACGAACCCCCCGGGTTGGTGGTTATGGCACCTCCCGGAGGTGTCTGTCACCCCTTTGGGCTGCAGGAAGCGCTAGGCATGCGGTGAGTTCGAGCTGCCGGGGCTCAGCCCTGTCCCTAGCGCTTTGTTGCTGACACCCTGTTCCCCACCCCCTACCCCCCATCAAAGGCAACCCACATCTGTTAACACTTTGGGACAATGTGAGACCCCCAGCAGCCTGGTGAAGTGGGGGAAATATTCCTAGATCCCTGGGGAGGAAAGAACTGGCTGTTTTTATCTGCTGACCTGCACTTCCCCAGTGAACCCCAGTCCTGCTGCAGTCCTGGGGACAGTGGGACTGTCCCTTCCTTGCCCGAGGGGCTTCCCGAGGAAGGTCTGATTCGTATGACAACTCAGCAGTATCTCAGGAAAGCTGTAGCCTTCCTTGGTGCTTGGTTGCACGCTAAAATCTCTGGGAAAAGAGCTTTTGCACTGAAATTCTGGAGGAAGACCCTCTCCTCTCTTCCCCACTGCACCCCCCATGTGCAAACAGCTTCCCCGGCCTCCCTCAGCCCTGTCTCTGCACGACTAACTTACACCACGTCCTGCACACGTGCAGTACCCGTGTCTTACGCCCAGCACAGGAGACACTAATCATTGTGGAAAGGCGTATGGAGCTATGGCAAAGCCCCCTCCCTCTCCACAAGCCCTATTTTTGTGAGCACATCCACACACTCATCCGTAAAACCCATGGCTGCACAGCATTTGGGGGTGCTTCGTGGCAAGTTTTGCAAGATGATTCAATTGTGCATGGTTCTGTTCCTAGATCTAATTTTATCCCCCTGGCCGGGTTTGCCTCCCTCCTTTCCCAGGACTGGAGGGAGAAGAGGCACCGAGGGCTGGACCCTGCCCAAGGGACAGGCACTGGGCTCCTTTTCCACAAACCATGCTGCAAGCTGCACCCCCCACCCTGCAAACCTGCCACATTGTCACTTGAGATATCATCAAATGTGTTCCTTTTCTCCTGCCAATATTATCCTCATCCTTACTCAAGCAGGAGCTGAGGCTTGCAGGTCCGTGCCTTGTAATCAAAACTGGAATTCCCTTAACACAGTTACGTCCTCTCTGTCTTTTTGTTGGGAAACAACATGTTGGGTGAGGTTTTACACAGCACTCCAGGCAGATGCTGCACACACCCCTAGAGAGTGTCCTCTGCCCCTAGGAAACTCCAGCTGCCACAGCTAGGACAGGTGGAGGAGCTGGGGACAGGAGCAGGCAGAGGGGTGAGCACCTTGTTCCTAGGCAGCTGGGGATGGAGTTGGGCACCACTTCCCAGTCCTGGCTCTGCGGCAGGAGGGCAGGCAGCATCTCTCCTTCCCTGAACGGTGCAATTCCGATGCTCACTGCTTTCCCACTTGGTGTCTTTCACCAGTGAACGCCTCTGTAACAGAAGCAGGTATTGTTATGACCTTTGAGGCTCTATCCAGTGGTTGCTTTCCATCAGATGCATCTGTGTCTTACTACGATCCCAGGCACGGTGCCATGCTCCAGGCACACTGAAGGCATGGAATGTCTTTCCTCCAGTTTCAGGAAGGAAGTAGAGTCTCAAAAAAAAACCCTGCCCAGGTGCCAGGACTGTGTCTAGAATTATTCCTATTCCATTAATGCTAGAGATAAGTGAGATAGGAAAAGATGCCTGGCAGGAGGATCATGAAGTAATTAATGCATAATATCAGCAATGATCTTCTTATTCCATCTCTGCTTATTATTACAACAAGCTTTACTCTAGTCCACCATGATGTGCTGCATAAAGCAGCTGTCTTCTGGATCTGATTTCCTGTTTGGAGATGATCTCTAGCTGAGAAATTACCTGCTCTCAAAACTGATTAGAGTCCTCATCAAGCAGATTCTTCACTTATCCTTTAAGCAGGCCCTAGAATATACAGGGAATTCAGAATAATTTCATGCAGGAGGTGAAATCTGGAGTTGGTGGCCCAGCTGTGCGCCATTTCTAGGTCAGAGGGAGGCTGGCATCACCTGTCCCTGCTTGCAGGAACGATGCTCCCTGCCCTATGGGCTTGGGGACTTCAGTGATCTTGGCAGTTGTATGATGTGCCTGACAAACCCTGGAAGGAGCCTGGAGCAGGCAGGTCCTTGTTTTTGGGAATGATGCTTGCTGCCATATGGGGTTGGGGACCTCAGGGGATGCTGGCAGTGCATGATATGCTCCTGGAGGGAGCCTGGAGCGAGCAGGTCCCTGCCGGTTCCCACTTCAGGCCCTTACAGTTGCCCACAGCCAGGCTTCTGCTCCCTTCATGTGCTGGTCCAGCTCCATTTGGAAAGCAATGAGGCATTTTTCTTCCTCTGCTTCCCATGGCTAAGAATTGTCTCGCAACTCCCATGGTTTAAAACTGTCTTCTAATTTCCAGCCTACATTAGCCAGTTTAAACCTATTTGTTCTAGTGCCAGCACAGCTTAAATGGTTCCTTTCTCTACATGCTGTTTACTTGCTTGATATATTTATGTAGAGTAATCATATCCCTGCTTTCCCTTCCCTTTGCTGGGCTAAACAAGCCAAGTGCTTTCAGTCTCCTTTTATAAGACAGGCTCTGCATTCACCCTCCCTCCCCCCCGCCCCCTGCTAATAGCCCTTTTCTGTACCGCTTCCAGCCTGAATTCATGTTGCTGGAATATGGGCCATCGTGGCTGTGTGCGGCACTTCAAATAGCATGTCCCGGTGCCCAACACTGCCACCAGCACCCATCCCACCTTCATGGATGCCACCCCAGAGTGAGCAACTGCAGATCCATGCACGAGGAGCCTTCCCTGCTCCAGATTGTCACCTGAATTGAGGTGACTCCACTGGGACATCTTGCCTTGTCCCTCCCAAATGTGTCCACCCAGCTGCTGGCTGTGCCAGCCCACTCCCTGGGCTGCCCGCTCCTGCCTTCCCTGACAGCAGAGAGGTTGAGTGCTCCTGCATAGTAAAGAAGGCTGATTCCTCTCCTTTCCACTACACTGCAACAGTGTACATGTAGAGCTCTCCTGCTGGGGATTATCAACTTCTGTTGCCTTAAATGAAACTCACAGAGGACGCACAGACTCATCCCACTAAACACAAGAGGGAGATGGTATCACCATGCTCTGATGGTCACTAATAACTTTACCTCTCCTGTGCTATTCTCAGCAGAGATAAACCTCAAGTGTCTGATGAGCCAGAACAGAAATATCCAATGGTTCTCCGTTCTTTTCTATTTTTGCTGCAAGCTGGTTAACCCTGAAATCCAATTACTGCTCATTATTCAGTGGAACTTGCCTCTTATCAAACAGACACATTTTGTGGCCACTGTGCTGACTCCCAAGAGCTAATGAAGCTGCAAATTACTCCTGCCATGCTGATGGACCCATAGGTGGGAACCTGGGGGTACCGCTCCATCAACCCCCAGGCATGTGGTGCTCTGGGATGCTGACCCTTGCATCCCCTCCCCAGCTGCCTGCCACAGTGGCCACAGGCTAAGGCAACCACCAGCTCCCCAGAGCTGCAAGCACTGTCACACACATGGCAGCACTTACTGCAATTTCCTGAGGTTGCTGCAGCACATCCTTGCCCTCCAGCCCAGCCCCATGGCCAGGGCCACCCTGCCTGGCCACCTATGGGTGCTACAGACTGGTCCCACTTCCCACCACAGGTTGAGCTTCTCAGGTGGATGCTCAGAGGAGTTGCACTGGCTGATTTTAAGACCCTTTAAGCTCCATTGGGCAGGGTGTGAAATGCAAGGGCCTGACACCAGCACAGCATGGATTAGCCTGGGAGGCTCCATGAGCAGGAGAGGCTGACTCCCTGCATTCACTGGGAAAGTGGGCCCTCAGCCAAGCCCTAACACCAACTGATTCCCATTCAGAGCAGAATTCAGCAGGTGGGGAAAGAAAGAAAAAAAAATATAGGCTTTGCAGTTTTCTTTGCTGATTAAAGTCATGGCACAGCAAGTTCACCTATGTTCATTAGTGAGAGGGGAGGGCGGGGGATGTTCCCAGCAGCAGCTGCTGATGGTGATGGTGCTCCCCCTGGCACTGAAGAGACAGCTGGGCACAGACCAAACCTCCTGCCCATGATTCTGTTCTGCATGGGCTGGATGCGGCTCCAGGATCCTGACCCACACACTTTGCCCACTAATTTCCCATCTTCCTCTCCTGTGTGTTAGCCCACCCTGCCACGATGGCCTCGGGGACAGTTTCTCAGGTCAGCCCTCATTTAAATAAGTGCTACAGTTATCTCTCTCTCTCTCTCTCTTCCAGGTCATCCATCAGTCCTCCTCCAAGACAGTTTAGGCTAATCCTCCTCCTTAGAGACAGGTGATGGAAATGGCAGGGGATGCTTCAAGAGAGGTCTCTTGCTGCTGTCAGACATTTCTGCCATGCTTTCTTGCACCCACCACATCATCACTGGGCTGCTGCTGAGCCCTGCCAAGCCTTGCCTGCTGCCTGCCTCCCTCCCTGCTTCCCATGTGCTGCCTGCAGTATCACACCCTCTGGGTTTTTGTCTACCCACCCAGGGGACAACCAGCCAGGGATCCACACCAGCCATGGACATGCAGCCTCGTTAATGAGGTGACACAAAGCCCAGCTCATGCCACCAGCAATGGGACTGGGGATGCAAAGGTGCAACAGGGATCCATGTTTCACTTCCCCTATTTGTCTTCACACCACCTCAGCACAAGCACGTCCAAGGAACACCAAGAACCTGCTGATGCCATATCTACCCTACTTTTCCCACCTGCACTTACCCTTTATTCATTGTACTGACCTCCTGTGTACCTTCAGGGAGGTGCTCATGTGAATTGACTTCTGCTGAAACCTGAGGCTTCATAGCCACTGGGAGCAGGACCAGGTTGGAGGATGCTCAGGCAGGATCACCCCCAAGAAGCCAAATTTTGGGCCCTCTGTAGGCTGGCAAACTAGAGGCTGGAGCTGCTGCTGAGTGAGGGGCACAGAGAGTGGTGGCTCAAGGTCCCCCCAGCTGAGTATCTCCCATGGCCAGGGGCAGGCAGGCAGTTAAAGCAGGCACTGGGGAACAGAGCACAACTTGATCATTTGCTTCCACCCATAGCTGCCTCATCAGCTACCATTTTCCTCATTAGAGCTCATTAATTCTCCCTGAAATTGAGGAGGAATCCGTCTGTATCTGCCCATGGGGCACTCACAAAAGCAGAAGACTAGGTGGGCTCCTGTGGGATTAAGTAGCTCCTCTTGGCCTGGGTCTGATGTTCCCTCTCCAGCCCTGGCTTGGCTTCCTCTGGCTCCTGCTGAAGGCAGAGCATCCCATATTGTTGCCAGAGGGGGAACAGGAGAAAGAAGCCGATGAAACCCCACTAAGTGAAAGATTAAACATAATACCAAGTAAATTAATATAGCAGAAGAGAAGGCAGGTTTTAAATTAACTCAATACACTGCTAGGCTTTCAAACCCATTTATTTACCCCATAGGTCCCACAGCTTCATATGGAAAATGGCTTCTGCTTGACTGCTATTAAAGCTGAAGCGCAGAGCAACGTGGCTGCTGAAGGCTGGCAGCCAGCACCTGAGTGTGCCCACAGATAGATGCAGGGATGGGTAATTGCACATGCAAAATGTTTGGCTGTGACAGCAAACAGGACGATTGAGCAGAGAAATGGGAATTCATTTCCATGCACAATTACCTAGGGGGGAGTGGGCTGAGCCACAGCTCCAGGAGATGACAGGGCTGGATCCCCCCTTGTCCCTTCCTGCCAGCCCCCAGGGCTGGATGTGCCATGCAACAGCCGCCTCCTCTCCATGCCTGCCTAGTTCCCTGGGGACCAGGGCATTTCCATCCTCCCAGGAACTGGGGAATGCTGTGCCGAGCTGGATGAACCCAGTGCTTATTAGCAGGTTAGCTGTGATTATGGAGCAGGCAGCTTCACAAAGGAGCTGTCCTTTGGGGTGGATTTACTAGGAAAAAGGGTAGAGGAGATTGCAGATAGTCTGAACCCCTTGTCTGTGAACTCTCTGCAATTAGGCAAGGCTTTTGTAACAGGCTCACTTTTATTCAGGAATTGCTGTTCCCAGGTTTTATGGAGGAGCCAGAGCTGGTTCATAGAAGAGGATAAATGAAAGAGTTGGTGAGGGGACGCACCAAAGAAGCCCAGACCTCATTTTCTTCCCCCTGCCTGCCCTTGAGCTGGCAGAAGAAAGCCAAGCCGCATGCAAGGCAGGATGCTTGACCCAAGAGGCCGGTGCCAGCAGCAGACAGCGCATTCTCCGGGGTGCTGGGGACCAGATCTGGAGCTGGCTTAGCTGAGGGGCGCTTCAAGGGGTCTGGCCAGTGGCAAGATGAGAGCCTGCCTCAGCCTCCATTCCCAGATGCTGGCTTTCCCCACTCTACAATTCCCAGGAGCCTGCGGGAGGGTCTGTGCCTCAAAAAGCAGCATTGAGTGGGGCCTGATCAATTAAGCACTTGGGGGCCTGAGCCACCTCATCTGGGTGGGAAAATGGAGATGGATATGGGCAGCGAGGCATTGCTGGCAGCTCTTGAGGCTGGGGTGAAGGGCAGGAACGTGGCTGAGAACATTGTCCCTTCCCAGCAGGGCTGTGGGATGCTGTGGACCAAGGGCAGGGTGGTGGGATTGCATCTTGCATGCAATCCCACCTTTGCCTTTCAGCAAGCAGCATCAGCTGCTTCTCTAGCTGGAGGGAAAAGGACGTGGCCCAGGAAAGGCTTCTCCTGGCGCAGTCCAGGGAGCAGGACATGGGGACTATCTCTGTGTCCAGGCTGGAGCAAACTCACCTCTCCAATGGCTCTGGAGATGATGACACCATGGCTCCAGATTCACGTGGAAAGTGCTGGAAGGGGGCAGTCCCTAAGCCCTTCTCTGCACGTGGCTCTAATTATCACACCTTCACCTCTGGGCAAGCCAGCTCTGCTTTCCCCCATTCATAATTCAGCCTGACACAGCCCAGCAAAAATCAATTCACTCTTATAAGGAAGTGCCAAGGCAAATTATTTCCCAAAGCCTTCAACAGGGCTTTCTTCTCTCCCAACAACTGTATCTTCAGTGTTGAGTCCTAAATTACAGATTAACCCTTTGAGCTCTCTCAGCCTGCGGGAGAGTCCAGCCTGCCGGGTGATTGATGAAACCATCAGCAGAAGCACATCACCACCTCGTTGCCCATCCCTTAGAGGACAGGCCCATTTACAAGTCCATCCATTCATCCTTCCCTAAGTCACCCCACTAGGAGCACTGCCAGCTTTACAACCCTCACCGTACAACCTTGCCAGAGGAGCGAGCAAAGCAAGGGCCACCTCAGTTCACAGCCAGGCAATTCAGTCATTTGAGGTGTCCTTCCCCAGAGGCAGTTTTTGGCCACCAGAATACTTTTTGCTTTTCCACCGTGTCCCAGTGAAGTCACCATTGGGGAAAACCCAGCATGGCATCCCTCCTGCCTTAGCATCCACATCCTGGTGGCAGGCTCTGTCCTTGATGTGTGCTGCACCCTGCAGCCCCTCTAAGCACTGCCAGCAGGGACCAGCCATCCCCTGCCTGACCCACACCGCTGTTAGTGTTAGTTGTACTTGCCCCTGCCATCCCCCCCACCTCTGAGAGGCAGCACTTTGGAAGATAACCAAGTGCTCTTCCCTTGCAAGGTTGCTGGCTACTGTGCGTTGCATTATTATGTGGCCTTTTAAACTCATTAATATGAGTTCTCAAGTACAGAGGAAGGAAAGGAAGAACAGAAAGAAATTAAGGGTGTTGGGATTTTAGGGGTAGGGGCTGTAGGTTCTCAAGAAGCATCCATCAGCTGCCAGTAGAACATTGTGACAGGGACTGCCACCTCCAATCAGAGCAGATGTTGGAGGAAAATACTAGAATGCTAAAAACCCCTTAATATCCACTCAACAGAAAGACTTTCCCCAGCCTTGGACCACAAAAGGTGGAAACCAGAGGGAGCCAATGAAAGAGTAAATCTAATAAAGAGAGTTTTAATCAGAGCTAAAAAAGAAGGGGGAGGGGGAAGAACAGATCAGAGCTGTAAACTGGCTGGAAGTCAGTGCCTTCGTTATCACAAACGCATGATCGGAATTTAATAGTATTTGACATTTCATTAATTTAAACCAGGAGTCGTGGGAACAGTGAGAGAAAAAAGAAAGAGCATTATTAATTTTAAAGACCTCCTGAAAGGGCTCACACTGGAGGACAAAAAAAAAAAAAAAAAAAAAAAGAGAAATGTTAGAAGAAAATAGTTTCTTTATATTTTTACCCCACTTTTCTTCTCTAGCTGTGAAAGAGCTTCCTAGTCATTAAAAACTCAGGGCTGGGCTCCCCATGCTTTTCCCAGCCCCAAGCAGTAGATGTTAAAAGGCCACCCTGGTCCTGGGTGTACCCCAGGGCGGGTGCTGGGTGGGATACAGTATTGTCCCCCCAGGCATCTGGGTATGAACCAGGAAAAGCCAAACACTGTTAACAACTCATGCGCAGGCATACACAACTTCAGGAAGTGCCTCCAGTGTCCGTCTTGTCCTGCAGCTGCCAGCAGGACCAAAATAGCTGTCCCCAAGCCCAACAGTGTCACAGCTCCCACAGCAGCTGCGAGGTGGGGGATAGCATCTCCCAGCCACAGAGGAGCTGAAGGCGAAGCTGCCAAAAATAAAGCAATTCAGAACACTGTTTCTATTGTAAGGGCAAATGGATGTGGCTGGGGCTGCGCTTGAAAAGGCAGATCTAAAAGGATGGAATTAAAGTGGCTTTGAAGAAAGTGAGACTTTCTGCTAAAGCCGATATGCTACTTTGCAGATAAGGCTGCTGCAGTTGGAGTGGCAGGCCACCCTCCAGGTCTAACTGAGAAAGGGAAAAAGCCACCCCAACCCTCCCCAGATGCCTTCAGCAATGGGAAAGTAGTTTTCCTCACTCCTCCAACCTCTACCACCAACTTTTTAAAAAGCACTTCACACTTCTGGATCTTCCCCTAGTATTTTAGGAAGCTTCAATAGTCTCAGGTGATGATTTCAAAGGAATTTTGAAATCATTGTATTTTCCCTCCCTTTCAGTGTGGCTGCACATCACGACACCCGAGAAGCCGCATGGCTGCCTTCAGGGTGGCCAACTTAGCTCTATGTATTTTGACTGCTTTTTCAAGTCCCCCTATTGATTTTTCTGTTGAGAATTTGGCTTATTAAAAAAATCACAACTGATCTATGGAGCAGATCTATGCCACTAATGCCTGCCTCTGGATGGGTCTTCCACCTTCCCTTCATGCAAGTCCTGCTGCCCCAAGGGTCCTTTGCTTTTAGGGCTGATGGGGTGGTGGGAGCATTGATAGAGGGGAGAAAATTTCCCCAGCAATGCCTGGGGTTTGCTTAGTGCCAGAAATTAGCTGTTTTCCCCATCACATGCCCTGTTTAACAGCATTCACTCCTACACAACTCCAGCACAGATAATTTTAGCGCTTTAGCCCTCATTTTATCTCTTGCACCAAGGACTTCATTTGCTGCCAATGAAGCTGGTGGTTTCAAGTGCTGGGCCAGGTTACTTGCCTTCAGGCAGATGTTCAGTGCTACTCAGCCAGCTGAAAATGGAGAAATAGTAGAAAAAACAATGATTTCCACACTGAGCCCTTCAGGAGCCTCTCGTGCTAGCTCCCAACCTTGCCATCTCAGTGCCAGTCTCCCTGTGCCCAGCCAACACCCCTGTGCCACCAGTCACTCCCCTACCCCATCCTATTTTACCCCTCACTGCTATTAGATGTGCCCTGGAAAGGGGTAGGGAGGCAGCAGAGATGCTGAAGCTGCCCCACAATGTCTTTGGCTTTTATTCCCTTTTAGCGCTGCCTTCTGACAAGGAAGACACACAAAGGGGATATTTATGAGCCCCACCAAGGGTGGGTTTGGCTCTGGGCTGCGTTTAAAGCACCTCTGTTGCTTCCCAGCATTAACCGTCTCCCAGATATTTACAGTGTTTGACAGCAGGAGAGAGGGGCAGGTTAAAGTGCCTGGCTGCTCGCATGAGTGACCCACACCTCAGGCAAGAATTTGCTATGGGATGCGGGAAGAGAAGAAGAGGAGCTCCAGAAGGAAGAGGGGGACATCTCTTCAGCAGAGCCAGTCCCTCTCCCCAAATCCCCACGCAGACACAGCTGGGAAGGGATGCTAAGCGCTGCCCACGTTACAGCAGCGTGTTCCCAGTTTGCTCCCCTCACTTAACATGCAGGGGCTGGGGTTTAGCAGGTCCCCCCCCTCTTCTTTACTCTGCTTCCCCCAACCCTGCTATGGATCTGCCTCATTTTTCTTTCTCTCCCACACTCCCTTTATCTCATGCTTAGTTTTCTTCACTGCTTTTGCATCGTATTCATCTGTCTCTCTTTCCATCTCATCTCCCCCAACCTGAAAGGCTTGTCAGGAGAAGAAAGAGGGAGCCCAGCTTCTCCCAGCTCTGTTTACCAAATAAGGCCTGGAGTCAGGTTTTATTTAAGAAAAAGAAAATGAACTGGATGTAAGTAGGCCAGAAGAAGCACCTGCAAATAAAAAGGATGACGGCAAAGAGAAGGATGAACATGGGAGAAGAGGCAGAGCATCCCCTCGGGATGCTGTAACACAAGCTTGTTGCTGGAGCCCATGTCCAGAGCTGGGGGAGCCGCTGGCTGCAGCCTGGACAATTATGCTCGTTAGTGGTGCCAAAATGGCAAGAAAAATACGCGAGTGTCACCAGAGGTTGAGGAGCAAGTCAGGTAGCTAATTAGTCATTTTAGGGCATCTTTTCCTTGATGCCAAAAGCAGTGATTCCTTCCCCCCATAGGCTATCATGCTATTAGGCAGACAGTAGCTATTGGAGCCACAGCACCAGATGGGGAGGAGGTAGGAGGGCGTGTGAAAAGGGACAGAAAAACTGCATATACCTCACCTGCCCCCCCTTGTAGTGTGGGAAGCACAGCCATAGGGGAGAGAAATCCTCTAGGGCTAGGGGATGCTCTGCCTCCTTGGTCCCAGGGCACAGAGCTTTGGGACCCACCAGCAGAGTGACTTGAGCTCCCTCCAGAGTCAAGCCCAGCTCAGCTCTGACCTGTAACAAGCGTGCCCAGACCCTCTGGTCCTAAATCCAGGCTCTCCTAGTGCCTCCCATCCTGACCATACCATCCCTCATGAGTCCCTCAATGTCGGGGAACCCTCTACCACCCTGGCCAGCCCCAGATATAGCGGGGGCGTGCTCAATTGCAAATGCCACACCCACAGGGACTGCAAGGCATATTCCCCACCTTCCCGCAGCCAGCCTGCCCTCTCTAGTCCTCCTCAGGTGGAAGAGTGCAGGGCAGCCCCTATAGCACTCTCAAGGTTCCTCCAAGAGATCCAGGGTGGAAAACAGCGCTGGTTCCTTGCAGCCCCCACCTCCTGCATACTGGGTATTGGGCTGGCTCCAGGCAGCTGAATCAAAAGCAACAAAAAATGTCCATTTTTGCAAGCAATCCGCCGCCTATTTCGGAAAATAGCCTCTAAAGAAGGGCCTGGCCCTGTGCCCAGGGAAGTTAACTTAATTGACTCTCCTGCATTTCACTTCAGGCCCTCTCTGATTTTTCTGGAGCACCTTGTAACGCTGAAGTGCTATTGTAAGGAAATTAAATTCACCGCACTTAGCATAAGCATTAAACCTTTTCCCACAAGCTGTGTTCTTACGTGGGCATCGCAGCATCTCCATTGTCACCTACCTCCCAGCACAGAGACACATGCCCCAGTGTTTGCAGAATCAGGGTTCCACCAGGGTATCCAGCTTTTCTCCCAGGAGTTTGCTGGTTATTCATGGCCACGGTTCCCTGTCACACATCACTCACTGCTACAAGAAAACAGATCCACAGCAGAAACACCATTGTACAGAGTGTGTACTCTGTGCTTTAGGCTCTCCCCCTGCATATATTGTACATTCCCAGGCACAGCCCTGGCAATACTTAGCCATAGGAGCCTTTGTACTTCCTTTAAATTAAACCCTCATTTACCCATGTAAGCAGAGCCTGAGGGGAGAGGCTGCCAAATCCCCATGGCTTGTTGCCATTCTCGTTCTCACTCTTATTAGCTGTTACTGGCCATTGCTGGCTAATTAACCCATGCTGGTTTCATTTGCTGGGGGAAAAACACAAGCACAGGTACCTCTTAAAAGGATGCTGAGGTGACGGTTCAGCTCCCGGCCAGCAGGAGCAATGGGGTTAAGGCACATCCCTGGGGGCTAAGGGTCTGGGATGCTCTCAGGGGGTGGATGCTGACCCACCAGAGCTTGATGGTGCTGCAGTACAAAAGCCTTGTGCCAAGGAAGGGGCTGCAGGACCACCTGTGGGGTGTGAGACACTGCCGTGGGGACGTCGGACCACTACTGGCAACAAGGAGCATCTGTTCAGGTATTCTGGGGAAAAAAAACAACGCCTCTCTTGAAAGCTAACATTTCTTAAATTAAAGGCATTTGGCCTTAAATCCCCTTTTTTGTCCTTCTGGTGAACAGATTTGATCCACGAACCAGGCGTGCTCAGCAACAAACCCACTACAAGCAAAGCACATCAGCTCCTAGCGGGAAAGTGAATTGTTGAAGTTGAGGAAAGTTGTGATGAATCAATTAGTGTGGGACAGCCGTATGCTCCCGGTGCATTATTTAAAGCATGGTTTTAAGTGATCCCTGAAATAAAGATGGTAGAGGCTGGAGAAAGAAGAAAACCACTGCTAAGGGCCACCACAAAGCTTCCCTGGGTGCAGGGACTAGGCTGTCCCTGCCACGGGCTGCTGCTGCCCGGCAGAAGTGGGGGATGCAGGCTTTGCTCTTTGCACCCCAGGTTTAGCCAAAACAGCCCCTGGATGTATCTTTTAATGCTGTTTTATTCTAAGGCCAGACATTGCGGTCTGGAAACAGTGGGGCTGGTTTAACCCCGCTGGCACAGCCAGGCAGGAGAGCCAGGCAAAGAAAAGTCTCCGCTCCAGAGGACATCATGTGAATTTTATTTGATTTCAACAGACCAGAAAGCAGCAGAGCTAGAAGCGGCACGCAGTGCTGGGAGGTGGGGAAACTGGGCTGTACTGCCTCAAACGCTCCTAAAAACAGGCCAAACCACAAAGGGAAACAAATGGGAAAGAGAAAATACTTTATTACATCTGTTTGAAGTGAGGAAGATACAGGAATGAACAAATACCAAACTGTTTTGCTTCTACTCACAAATGAACACACTGCTGAGCCTAATGGGATTTTAGATTAAAAGATTTAACAAAAAATAACAACCACCTCCATAAATAGAGTTTTATAAGGTCAAATAACCAATGCGCAGTAGCAAAAAATACTGCTGGTGTTTTGCCTCCTTCTGCAGGGATGCCTCTCCCAGCTTTAGCCCCCATCTTCGGGTGCCTTCCTCTAATCCCTGACTATATCCTCAGCAGTCATGTTTCCTACTGAGGACATTGAGGGAGCAATCCTCTAGGATCCTATTTTGGCTGTCTTTTCTAGGCAGGGCTCTGCCAGAAGTTTGGCACCTGTGAGCCAAGGCCACCTTTGTGGAGCAGCGGGGCTGGGGACAGGGAGGGCAGAGCTGGCCTGGGTGGTGAAAGTTATGCTGCCCCAGGGGGTTTTTCCATCACTCTCAGGGTTTTCCCAGCGATGCCTCAGCAGGCAGTCAAGGAATTGCTCCCAAACACCCAGAGGGGGTTCAGACACACTCCAATACCTGCTTTGCTAACAAGATGGCCATCCCATCACAGAGGCTGGCTCTTTCCCTATTTCTATCTATTTCTTCTGGGTGGCAGATGTAAGTCCCTCCATGATGCTTTTTTGGAGGCATCAGGTACTTTCAGCACCAACTGACTTCAAGGGCACAGGGGGTTGGCAGAACCCTTCAAAAATTAGGCACCTTCTACACACCTAAATAGATGATTAATGACAGACACTTTTGGGTGAGCGTGTTGGCAGCAGCCCAAGGTTGGGAGCCAGATAAATCAGATGCTGCCACGTGCAGCAGGGTGTTAGGATGTGTGATGGGCACCATGCCATTCATCTTCCACTTTGCCCCCTGGGGACTGTGGAAGGGATCCCAAGCTCCCCATTCCACCCACCAGTGGTACTGCAGCTGCTGGAAGACCACCAGCATTTTGTCATTTCCACCCCAAACCAGGGTGATAACTCTTCCTGACCTCTGCAAGCCGTTACCTCTAACATGCTGAACATCTTTGCAAGGTGTTCAACACCTTTGAAGGCAGGCAGCATTAACCCAGCCCTGGAGCTGGCCCGGGGAGGGTGGTTTTAGCCATTTAACCCTGCAACAAGCCAGAAATCAGGCAAATCCCCCCTCTGCAATGCCAGATACCAACCCCATGTCCTCTGCCTCTCCCCACAACACCTCCCATAGTGCCAGGGGAACGGATGGGCAAAGGATCAGCTCCATTGTGGCCTGTCCAGATTACTAATAGGATTCCAGATTACTAATAGGATGTGCTTTAGATCATGCTTGTCCCTTTAAGCTCTTGTTTTCCAAAAGCCCCAGGATGCCCCCTGGCATTAGCATCCATCCCTTCCTCATCCCATCCACTCCAGCAGCAAGGATGGGCTCTCCCAGACCATATCCAGCTCTCCCAAAAGAGAAAGGGGAGCATCACAGAGGCATGCTCAAGTGGGTGTTGGAGAGGATCCTCTCCCCAGCACAAGTCGCATGGGATCTTCTCCAGCAGCCACCCAGGATCACCGGGTGATTGGAAAGCATTGTCAACCTCTCTCCAGCACTCTCAGCCACCCTTCTCCCCTGCTGATTGCAATCAACACCTCATTCATACACCTCTGTTTACCAGTTTTCCAGGTGGTATCATGCTAATGAAGGGAGCCAGGCAATCAGGCAGCCTCCCAGAAGTGGGGAAAAGGAAAAGAGGGGAGGAAGAGAGGCTTGGTGCCAGGAGGAAGAAGGGAAGGGGCCAGGGAGGGTCGGGAGAAGAGAAGGGAGAGACAGATGAGGGATTCCTAGGGTCTGCTTTTCTCTGCTACAAGCCCTTCATCCCTTCCTGGAGTGGCTGTGTGGGCAAAGATGTTATTCTGTCTTGGGCTCAGCATCCTTGTCTGAAGGAGCTGGGTACCATACTGTGGAAGTCAAGGGTACTGGCCCCAGAGTGCTGCAAGAAAGGCTTACTGCTTTCGAATAAAGTTCATATCAACCTCTGGAGAGCACATTGCTGAGCCTGGGGAAATGGTGTCCTACAATAATAATCTGCCTTGGGAATTATACAAGTGCCATACAACTGAGGTCTCCATGCAGCTATCAAAGTTAAAACTTTCCAGCAAGTGCCCGACCCTTGGAGCCACCATCTCAGGTGTGTGCAGGGAGACACTGCCATTGCCTGTGGGGGCATTTCAAGTTCTTACTTGGAAGACCAGTGAGGTAGCCTGGACGGTTTGCTCCTTTTTCACTGGGAGGTTTGCAGCATGTGGCTGCGAGACCTGGAATAAGGGTTATGATCCTCTGCCTGAAATCATAGAATGGTTAGAGTTGGAAGGGACCTCAAAGATCATCAAGTTCCAAACCCCCTGCCATTGGCAGGGACACCTCCCACCAGACCAGGTTGTTCCCCATCCAGCCTGGCCTTGAACACCTCCAGGGATGGAGCATCCACAGCTTCTCTGGGCAACCTGTTCCAGTGCCTCACCACCCTCACAGGAAAGAATTTCTTTCTAATATCTTATCTAAACCTCCCCTATTCCAGTTTAAAATCATTACCCCTTTGTCCTATCTCTACAATTCCTGACAAAGAGTCTCTCTCCAGCTCTCCTGGAGCTCCCTTCAGATACTGGAAGGCTGCTATGAGGTCTCCCCGGAGCCTTCTCTTCTCCAGGCTGAACAGCCCCAGCTCTCTCAGCCTGTCCTCATAGGAGAGGTGCTCCATCCCTCTAATCATCCTCATGGCCCTCTGCTGGACCCGTTCTAACGGTTCCATGTCCTTTCTATGCTGAGGACTCCAGAGCTGGACACAGTACAGCTGGACAAATCTGCTTGCCTGAGGAGGTCCCCAGGCTACATCCCCATCTACTGTAGTGGCTAGAGGCCAGCAGATTTGGGCCAGAGTGCTGGCAGCAGAGGCATGGTCCAGCCCTAGCCAGAGAGGCCAGTGGAGTGACAGGCAGGGCTGCATCTCCTCTGTCTCCCCATGCCTTCAGCTGACTGATTTACACAGAACAGGAGCAACAGCCCTACCCTTGGAGCTGGCAGCACCCAGAGCCCTCTCCTAGCTCCAATCTGCTCACCCACTGGTTAGCAGGGAGGTTGACGCAGGCATGAGATGGGTGGGGTGGTGGCTGCCCACCCCAGGACCACCCCTCACCAGGTGCCTTGCTCCTACAGGGTTTGGTGGTGAGAGGATCTGGGAGGCTGGAGGGCCAGGGTCTCTCCCCTTGCTGATGCACCAGCACTCTATAAAGAAGTGATAGTCATTCAGCAGCACTTGCAGACCCCAAGTTGCCCATAACACGCAGCTGGCAGCCTCTTGTTATCCCTTCTCCAAGGCTATGCTTGGACCCTGTGGCTGCCAGCTCGGGCAGGGTCCATCCCTGGAGTCACCACAGATGGGGACAGACTCCATCACTTCCCACTGCTCACTGGAGCAGAGCTGCCGTGGGTCGGCTGCCCGGTCCCTGCCTGTTGGCTCACAGCTGCCAGGACTGCTGGGTTATGGATGCTCTTTGGAGCAAGGTCCAAGAAGCTCTTTGGAGCAAGAAGAAAGTCCCCTGGGGTGGGGTTTCCAGCACCAGTTGTCTGGGATCCCACCTGTGGTAGTACAGTAGGTAGTACAGGTAGTACGGTAGGGTCTTGAGGGACTTGGTAAAAAAGCAAAGGAGGAGAGATGGGTTACAAGTGGCAATTGGGCAACAAATAACATGGGGGAAGACAGATGTGATCCTAGCCAGATGGAGAAACAGCAACAAACAATCTTTCTCCATCAGATGAAGCCCAGTCAGCCCCAGCAGCTGGGGAGAGGGGAGTATCCTCAAGAGGAGAGAAGAGCGGAGGCTTTGCTGGGCACCTGACTGGCTTTGAAACCTGCTGGGGTTTTGACACCTCCCCACACAAGCCCACCAGCTTCCCAGCCCCGCTGTGATCCGGGAGGACCCCCCTTTCTCCCCAACGAGCAGCTTTCTGGGGGTGCTGCAAGCTGCCTGCGTTCCCTGCCCGCCTGCTAAGCCCCTGGCACAGCTGATTGATGAATGGGCTCTCAACATGATTGATCTCTTTGACAGTATGAAATGCGGTGATTACCTGGTGCTAGTAGATTTTTCTAAGTGTATCTCATGCAGGCACAGGACATTTGTGCCATTATCATTATTAGCTCCATTGTTAGCAACTAATCTATGCAAAGATTTGACCTGGCCTCTTTGAAGCGCTCAAGGCAGCAGCTTTGTTCCTGCTGGAGACAGATCCTGCAAGAAGAAAGTGGATTTTTAGCAATTCAGTTACTTCTTTTAATATATATATATTTTTAATTACTATTATTTTGTAGTCTGTTTATGGAGATGAGCATCCTCTGGGCATTCATGCTCACTCCCTTGTCACAGGGTTTGCAGAATACTCCCTGGTTACAACCACGAAAGCTGGCAGGGAGAGATGCTGAATAGCTTCTGTGGGGAGTGGTTCCTCCAGCCCCTGACGACTCAGGAAAGGGGTGCTGTGCCATAGGGGAGCAAGTGGGAGACAGGAGGGTCCCCACCTCCCCATGCCACACAGAGTCACAGTGGGGGTGCTGATAATGGCCCCTCTGCTGAGGGGGTGTTGGTGGCAAGGTGCTCCAGGAGTACTGCCCCCTCCCACAGCTGTGAAATCCATCACAGCTCTCAGCTTTCTATTAGAGAAAAAAAGCCCAAACCCCTTCCTAAAACATTTTCTGCCCAAATAACTGCCATTTTTCCAAACCTAAACTTCAGCCCACAAACTTAACCACAAGAAATGAAACTCAGCAGAGCCACAAGGGACCTACGACGCTAAAACCATTTCAACCCGCTTTGGCCACGCGGGAAGGGGGAGAAAAGGTGCAGCTTGTCCCCTCTGGGTCCCCAGGTCAGCGTCTCCCAGGGCTGTCACAGCTTTTTTCCTTGCAGAGCCCTGGAGCACAGTGGGTATATTCTCCTTTGAAAGCAGCCATCAGCTGAGACCTAATCAACATCTTTCAAAAAAAGGGGGAAAAAAGAAAAAAAAAAACAAAACCTCCACAAAGGTGTGTGAGCTGATGCTTAAGTCAGGGGATCATTTAGGGGATGATTTATTAGCTAACAAACAGGTAAAAGAGAGATTGGGCCAAGGGAGGAGGCACAACAAAACAGGGATTTAGCAACAAGGCAAAAATAGCCTAAAAATATTGCAAATGAGAAAATAGTGACAGTTGCCATCCCCACAAGGATGAGTTAAAATCCTAGCTGGTATAACTCAGTAGAGAACCCAGGAAGCCAATGGAGCTGCAGTAATTTACAATAACTGCTAGTTTGGCTGAATTTAAATAGCTCAGCTTTATGAATACCAGGAATGTGTGTGTGTATGCCTGAGAAAGTGGAGAGGCAAGTTGGGAAGGTTTTATTTACACTGCAGCTTAGAAGCTGCTTAAACTGATTTGGAAGCAGGTGAATAATTAATTGCATCTTTAAGGAATCGAGCTGTTAATAATACTCCCCACAGCGGCAGTTTATAAATGTTCCTGTCAGGGTGGAACATGGAGCATTGCAGAGGGAATGTGGGGAGGGGGGGAAAAAGCCCAGAGGAAAGTCTTTCGACCCTCCCCTGCCTGCAAAATGAATTAATGTTGCCACTTTTTCTGCCATCCAGCTGTTCCTGACACCTGGATGTCAAATCAATATTATAATGACAGCACCA
>VZRU01016837.1:477-18232 GCA_013398155.1 Pedionomus torquatus | reverse complement strand
AAAAAGGAGATAATAAAAAAAAGTCCTATTACTACATGAAAAAATATTTATATTACTTCCCACTCTCCAAGGTATAGCCTGTTAATTGAGCACAAAGGGTAGGATTTGCCTGGAGCCTGCAGAACCCAAGAACCCATTAGAGAAGCAGCTGATAAAGTTAAGATGAAATTGGGTAAACGGGTGCTACAAAGGGAAAGTGGTCCTGAGCGGTGCACCATTTGGCCCCCTCTTAACCCAGGCAGTCCATAACCTTCTGCTGCATCCCTCTATCCTCTGGGCATCCCAGGGGACCCCCATCACCGGGATGTGCTTGTAGAGGCTGGAGGGATGCAGGAGAGAATGGGTGCCTTCATGCCACTTTCTCCAGTGATGCTGCTCTGCTCAGCTTGTTCCAGAGCCCTGGTTAATGTCCTACAGCCAGGTTTGCCCAAATCCAGAGCAGCTGGGGCTACAGGGAATAAAACAGCACAGTGAAAAAAAAAACCTCCAGAGCCAGGAGTTTTGGGAGGAATCTAAACCCTTACACTTCAGGACAGGAATAAGACTCTAATAAGAAATTGGGAGGGAATTGCTGGGGGAAAAACTTCAGGGAACCTTTGACCTTTTGCTGAGAGTGGGATTTGGCTCCATGCAAGTCTAAATTGCCCATGCGAGTAGCTGCAAAGGGTATCACTGAGCATCCCCCAGCCCAGCAGCAGTGGCAGCCCCTGCACCCCCACCCAGGCAGGGGTACATGGGGACCGAAACCACCCAAGGATCTGCTCACTCTCTCTTCAGATGTGTTTCTGCCTCCTTATTCCAGTGAGGGGCAAAATAATCAGTCCTCACCTCTTTGGTTTCTCAAGCCATGTCCTGAGATGTGCATGCAGGGCAGGGGATGGCAAGGGAGACCCACACTGCTCTCCCAGCTTCTCTTCCCTTCCCAGCCCAATTCTGAGGTGGAACATCAGCACCTGCAGAGCCCTGCCTTGTTTTCCATGATTGATCAGTCTGCTTGAGAGCAGCAGGACGCCCCTCCTTGTCCATCCTCCCCCCCACCATCAACAACCACGTGTGAAGGCTGATGCTAATCAGATAAATTCCTTTGCAGCAGCATCAACAATTTTTCTAAAGCACAGTCTCCCTGAAGCTACTAATAATTACTCCAGGCCCAGACATTAAAGCAGCACCAAAAAAAAAAAAAATGTTTTTAATTAAAAAATTGATTTTTCTGACAGGCCCACTGATGCTGACTTGGAACAGCAGAGCATTCATCAGGAGGGACAGGAGAAGGGTGGCAACAACCTGCTTGCAAATACTTGCTTGGAAAGGGACTCCCAGTTGAGCTTTTCCCAGTAAGTGCCCCTGTGCTGCTGGTGAAGGGACGTGGAGATAGGCAAGGGTTGCATCGCCCTCAGCCCCTGGGAGCAAAACTCCACTGGTAGGACACCCCCAGCTCTGGATGTGCTTGAACCATCCAGCCAGGTTGGATTTATTATCCCAGGGCTGGGAAGGGAAAGACGGGAATAGGATGGAATTAAAATGTATTATCAGTGGGGAAAAAATTCCAGTACCTCAAAGGGCTTGGGATGGGAAAAAGGAGAGGAAAAGAAAAAAGAAAGATGCAGATTCCCTCCATCCCTGCTTTCTGTCACCAAGTTCAGAGATGCAACCCACAGCAGCTGCCCCAGCAGCATTGTTCAGCACTATGGTAATAGTGGCCAGTGCTAAAAAACCTGCTACAATGCTCTGGTAAATTCCGTGGCAGTTCCCAGGGTTACAGCCCCAACTTTTTTTTTTCCCAACTAATCATAGCATCAGCTTGAGCTCTCCTCCCCTCTGGCCGCCTCCCACCTGGGGGTCTCAGGCTTGGGTACCTCTGCTGAACATAATGAATCTTTTCCCATCCCCTCACTGGCTCCAAGGTTTGCAGAAGTGTGTAATGAACGTCTCTATCTAACAGGTTCCGGGGGTGTTTTACACAAGCCTGGCAGAGAAACACAGCCCAGCAGCAAGCCGTTAACAAGAGATGCCTTGATTGCAGGAGGATGAAAGGTAGGACAACTCGAGGCAGTGCAATGCTTTGGTGGTGGGGGCCGAATTAATTGTGTATGGGAAAATGCCTAAATATATATGTGGGGGGAGAAACAGCAAGGTGCTCATGCAAGCAAAGCTGAACAGACAGGCTTAGATAAAGATGCTGAGAGCTGATTTCTTGCCTGGCACAAGGCTGTTAGCACCACTGGAAGGGGAAGCAAAGGCAAAAAAAGCCCTCTAAAGTACACCTTTCCAAAGGCATTAGGGCAGAGGAGGAATACTTGCCTGCAGTGATGAGCCAGGGCTCAGGCAGGATGTTCCTTTCCCATGGCTCAAGAATTCAGTGAAGTCAGTCCAGGAGATCTGGGGAATACAAAATGTTGAATGAACTTGAGTTGCTTAACTGAGACAAGTGACAGTCACAGGCAAAAATGAGCCTGCAAATACAGAAGATGATGGATGCAAAGTGACAGAGAAAACCCTCTTCTTTGCCACCAGCGTGGGGAGGAAAAAAAGGGTTGGGTTGGATATTAGAAAACCCCTTTCCAGGAGTGCTGGTGGGGACATCTAGACAGTCCAGGTCCCATCTAAGTATGAGTTGGTTACTCAAAGATAGGTGGTTTTTAATGCAGCTACAACTGGACAACCAGTTCCCAGGGTGGGTGGTTTACTGGTACATTTTGGATAATTATGCTGGGATATTTGTCTGTCTCTCCCTGGGGCGTCACACACCCAAAGCACCTTGACCTCCACCAGAGCAGGGATGGGTGCAGTGAGAAGGAATATTATTTGATTTTTCACTGGCTCATCAAACAGGTGAGCAAACAACCTGCAGATCTATTGTCCTTCATGTTAATCTGAGATTAACAGTGATTTTTCTCAGGTGCTTCCCTTAGCAAGCATCCCCCCTGACTAGGCTGGGGGTATGCTGGGTCCAGGGAGAAAGGGAGCAAAGGCTGGGGTGAAAACCCCCATGGAGCTTTGGGAACCATAACTCATTGCCTTTCCCCTTTCTTTGAGGATAATTCAGCAGTTAGAGCTCTCTTGGAGACCTTGGACCCATCATTTCCTTTCCATGCCACATCTCTGCTTTATTTTGTTTCAATTTTCCTCTTTAAAAATGGGAAAAGGAAAAAAAGGAAGAAAAAAAACCCAACCCACCTCAACCCTTTAGTCTTTTCTGTAACAAGAGTGTTTCCGCTCATCTAAAAAGTCTTCAAAAATCACTATATAAACTACCTGTAATAACCTCACACTTAGGGAAATTATTTCAAATCGCATCTGTTTAGGGAGATGGTAATTTAGACTGGCTTCCCCCGGGGATTGCTCTTCCCATCGATGGGTGGCTCAGGGGTTGATGGAGCAGAGCAGCCTGCTTCATCCCAGGAGGGGCTCCCCAAATTCATCCAGCTCCCGCCGGGCTCTGCCACCTCTGCTGAGGATTCCTGTGGCTGGGTGACCGTCCTGAGAACCCCAGTTTGCGTTCAAGAGTCCTTCCTCCTGCAAAAATGGAAAAGAAATTTCCCTGCAGAATAAATAGGGACAAAATGGTGCTTTTTTGATAAAAATCAGGAGCTAGCTTCAGCACCTGTCTGAAATACACCATTGAGAAGCTCTGCCAGCACCAGAAGTGCGTATCAATTAGAAAAATAAAAAAGAGAAAGCTCTCTTGAGATGCCTTAAACCCATAAGGGATAGCGCGTGGATGTTTTTCTCCCTCTTACAGCACTTAAGCCCCTCTCCCGCTCCTCTTGAGCATCTTTAAGCTTTTCCTCAGCATTCACCAAAGGCAGAGGCTCATGTGACCATAAATCCAAGCTAGACAGGATCCTCCTGCGTTTTCCTGCTTCCCCAGACAGAAGGGGCAATGGGTTTCCAAGCACACAGAGAAGCACTGTAAGAGCTGGACATTTGGTACAAGTCCAGCCTCTGTTTTTAATGACTGCCAGCTCCTCTCAGCAACACAAGGTTATTCCTTGGAGCACAGGATCTTCCAGTGATGCACCACATCAGGCTAGCCTTTCAGAAAAGGCAGCTGAGCATCATTAGTGTGTTTTGGGGGCAAGAGAGCAGCTTTGATGGTGTTTACGCCTGCATGGGGATCAGCCTGCAGGCTGATCAGGATCCCAAGAGGATCAGGACTCCTCTTGGGGAGCCCCAGCACCCCACACTTGTGGTGAATTCCTTCCACTCAGTCATCTCTGAAAGGGGCTGAAAAGAAGCGCCAGGAGTAAAAGAGTTATTTCTGTACACTGTGCTGGGGAAACCAGGACTGTATAAGTAAAACTGAGATACATAAATCAGAATGGTTCATGTTGAAAGGGACCTTAAAGATCATCGAGTTCCAACTCTCCTGTCCTGGGCAGGGACACCTCCCACTAGACAAGGTTGCTCAAAGCCCCATCCAGCTTGCCCTTGAGCTAAAGCTTCCTCAAAGGCGAAATTAAAAAGCCACATGAAAAGACCCAGCTCTAACTTCTGCCCTTCCCTGGGGTCTCCTTCCCAAGCAAAGATTTCCTCTTTGCTGCTGCAAAGCAACCTGGTTACAACTGAGTACCTTCCCTTCAAAGACATAGGCTCGTTAACGTGACACAACTTGCAGGGAAGGGGCTGCCTGGCCCTTGCCACTGAGGTGCTGATACTCCCAAGATGCACACAGCATCCCAACGCAGCCCAAATTTTGCTGACACTGCAGTTTCTTAGTATTCCCTTCTCTCTCTCTCTCTTTTTTTTTTTTTTTTTTTTTTTTTAAATAACAGGAGCATTCACAGTAAAACAAGATCATTCATTTCTTTGGCAACCGCCTGCTCCTTGTTTTCAAGGCACTTTACCTACAGTGACACAATTAGAGACTCATTAAGGCAGCATCATGGGAGGGTAACAAGAGGCTGGGGATGGTCCTTGCTTACCTGGCCAGGGCTCAGGCATCAGCAGCAAAACCAGCACCACCCCATCAGTTTGCGTCACTTATTTTTCCACCAAGTAGGAAGAAAAAGAACCCAAATCCTGGGATATAGGCTTGGCTCTGGCTCTCACCCACCTCGCAGCTGCCCATGCCTCTCCTGGCTCCAGCCCTGGCTGGTTTCCAGACCCTGTCACTTCTTAACACATTTTATTATTTATTCCCCCCCCGCCCCCTTTGGACTCTTGTGAAATTAAATGCTGCTAATTTATTTGAAGAAAACTCTTCATCCTGCTGGTACTTCTCTGCCAGCTGTAACGTCATCCCCCAGCGACTGGATTTGGGAGTAAATTTATAGGTTCAGTCCATTAATTAATTGCAACTCACTCACCCAGTGAACTGGGCCCATGTCTCTTGTTCATGAACTGCCCAGAAACTGCTCCAGACTCCTGCTCGGAGAGCGCTTACTGTCTTTTAATATCAGCGAAGTGGTTTGGATGAGCGTTTGCCAGCACATAGGCTATTAGCGAACCTTTAATTATCCCCTACTCAGCTCCTGTACCCAACCCCCAAAATAAAGGTGGAGGGGACCCCGTTAAAAGCAGCAGTTCATAGAGCAGCACCTCCAGGCATCAAAGCTTCTGTAGCCGAGGTAATGCCGAGCATTGCAGAGGCACATTTGTAGATAGGAGCCAGCTGAAAGCAATCACTCCAGCAAAATCTCTAAACACTGCACATATATTTTCAGTTTATTTGCTGGGCCTATTACCAAATCTTTTTTGCTGGTGGGGTGTGTGGTGTTTGGCTTTTTCTTTTTTTTTTTCCTCCTCCCTGGGAGAACTTAATAAATCTTTGAAATCATCAAAAAGAAATGCAGCTTCATCACTTAGAGAGCGTGGTTAAGCTACTTCCCAGCAATATAAACTCAGGCTGTAAAGTCAAACATTTCCATGCCATAACACAAGAGAAAAATGAGGGTTTGGGAGGAGAGGGAATGGGAACAGAATGGCCTCGCCTTGGCTCTCCCATTCTCGGGGGGCTAGAAAAGACTATAAAGCTTGTGGCTGACTGATGGCACAGCAATTTCAGCTCTTCTCATTAGGTTGGTTGCCTTTGCATGACCCTGCTCCCAGGTGGGTGTTAGGTTTATGAAGCGCACCTCTGCCAAGGCACACCGAGTGGCACGGCCACCAGCAGCTTCCATAAGGGACCAGCAGAGACAGACACCCAGGGGCTACCTATCTCCCTCTCTCTTTTTGTCTTTTAATACTGTTTAACAAGCCTTTGGAAGATGGGGCACTGTGGCCCAAGCAAGCCCATCAAACGCTTTTTGGCTGTCCCCACGAGAAAGGAGGCAGGTGGCACTTGCCCACTGCAGGACCAGGGATGGATGCAGGCAGGACCAGAGATGCAGGCAGGATTACCATGGCAACACAGCAAATAAAGCAGCACAGCAGCAGCCCCAAGAGGTGAAATAGGTCAGGAGAAACTTCGCTGCCCAGGAAGGCACGGGGACACAACTCACCCCAGCAAGAGCAAGGTATCAGCGTTTCCACAAAACCCCTCCACTCTGGCAGCTGGGGATGAGGCAGGGACCCTGCACCCCGATCCTTGTGGTGGGGTCCCTCCTCTCTCCCCAGTGGTAATTGCAGTGGGTAATTGCAGTACAGATTGCTGAGGCTGTGCCGTGCCCTTGATTTACTCTCTTAAGCCTCCTGCTTTCTAAATCTTGCTTTATTAGTATTATCACCCAGCAGAGCACAATTAGCAGTATATTAACAATAAAAAGAAAAAAAGCACCCAGAGCCAAAATGACCACAGGTTATTGCTTTAAATCCTGCATCTGCTGGATGGCTGCAGACACATACTCCCTCCATGACCCCCAGCCATGGTGCCACCCTGACCCCATGGACAAGTGGGACTCCCAGCACCCCACTCCCCCATAGCACCAGGGCAGCAGCTAATCCCCCATCTCAAGAGCTTCCACTCAGTGCTGCAGCAGAGCTGATGCTGATCCTGGCCACGTTTAACCATTTATATTGATTACCCTGTCAGCTCATTTGAATAATTAAAACCAGATGGAGCCCTTTTATGTGTTTAAGGGAACAGCACCAGGACCATCCCTGGAGCTGTACATTTTGGTGGAGGTAGCAGAGGGGTGCAGGGGAGGCCAAGCAGCTTTTGCTGTCAAATCTTTCTTCTGGTGACATTTGCTACCCTGTGGAACCTCCCATATCCTCACAGCCACCTCCAGGGACAGAGTAGTGGCATCAGCTCAGTTCCAGCCCCAGAGCCCTTTGGAGACAACCAACAGCATCCGTGCTGTTATTTATACAGAAATAATTGCTGATGCCATTCCTTATACAAACAGCACTAAAAACACCAGCCAGCCACAAACCTGACAAGCAGCAGCAAATAAATTAATCCGGTGCCAACAGCTGAATATTCCAGTGCCAACATGTTTGTATGGACAGGGATGGGGGGGTGTGTCCCAGCATCCTGCCCCACCTTGGCATCGTGAGTTTGCAGCTCCTGCTCCAAAAACCTCTCCCGCCTGCAAGCCCTGGAACAAAATGCTCATATCAGCTGGGTGTCTGCCAGGGACCTGTGGCTTCTTTAAACGGATGGGCAACACTGGCTCAGATCTGGTTACTTGTTATTCCACTGTCTTTTCAAAGCTAGTAAAATATTCCTGGCATGGCACTGGTTATACGCTCCTGCCATTGAGCAGGGATGAGTTATCTTTACAGAAAGAAGCATAGATTAATATGTCAAATGAAAATGAACTATTGGCAGATTAAGACAAAAACGCGATGGCCAGTGATAGGGAGAAAAGGAGAAGAAAAAAGAAAATGAAGCTTCTCAGGAGGACAGGAACATTAAAAATTGAGTAATTGATCAGTGCTGGTGAAGTTGGAACACACTGTGTAAGGCAGGCACCTGCCTTGCACATCCTCTCCTGCCCATGGATGGGATCGGGGAGGATGACGCTGGGAATCTTGTCTTGACAAGGGGACAAACCACTGCAGCCCTGGCCACTACATGGGACCTTGCCATGTCAGTTATTGTGCTGGTGTTCCAGCTTTGTGCCAAGCCTTAGGTTCTAGGCAAGCGAGGAGGCATGTGAGTGCAGTCCTGCTCCCGGAATGGGGACATTTTTATTCAGGGGACACTAAGCCACCCTCACCTGCCATATCACAATATAGCTCCCATCTGCTGGCACAGGAATGCAGGTCTTGGGGGAGACATTGCCACTCCCAGCACCACGTCCTAAGCTGCCTGAGCCCAACCCATCTACCAGATGGGACTCCATCTGAGCAGGGATGATAGGTAGGACTTCATGGGGAGGACTCTGGGGGGAGATCTAGCTTCTACCAAGTTCCTGAAAGGCAGACCCTCCAGAAATGTCAGCTTTCCAAGATCCCCAAGCTGGGCACATCTGCAGCAGGTCAGCAGCTGGTGGCAACCTGAGGTGCTGGGAGCAGCTCTCCTTGTGCAGCGTGCCACCAGTCTCACCCATAACTCCCACTGCTCAAAATCTCACTCCAGGGTCCTTTGAAGCTTCTGGACCAGCTGCAGAAGATGCTTGTAGCAGGATACTCCAGCAGGTCTCCGTCCTACCAGCAGACCCATGATCTCCTCTCCTGCCTTTCTCCAGCACCATCAGTGCCCTACCCCACACTCTTTGCATCCGATCTGCCCCTCACCACAGCATCCAACCCTGCTTTGCTTTCCCATCTACCAGAGAAAAACACCATTGGTCAGGCTCAAAAATATTTTTCCAAGCAGAAATGGGTGCGCTCCAGCAGTGCGTCATAGAAACCTCACAATTCACAGGTGTTTATTGTCCAGGATGAGCAGTCGAGCCTGGTTTGTTTTCCTTAGACATACTTCCAGTACCTGGAAATAGGGATTTATACAGTCCCAGTGTTTTGATGTGTTCAGGTGCCTGGATTTTGATGGATCATGTCCAGGTTTCTGTTTCCTCTCCTCCCAGCAGACTCCCACGCTTCAGCATGAGCCCCAGCCCTGCTCGGTGTCACTGGGACATGGATCTGGAGCCCCAAATCCAGACAGGGGGCTGTAGCCTCCCCTCCTGCTCCTCAGAGGAGAAAAGAGGCCAAAAGGATCCCTCTCCCTGCCTGCCACATGCTGCCTCTGTCAGAGATGATAAGAATTAATTAAATTTGCCTGCCTTTCCTCTGCTTTTGTAAGTCCCTCTGCCTGGGGGATTTATCAGCTGCCTCCACCACGGGGTCTGTCTGATTTAAGGGGAGGAGGGGATACCTATACACTCCATTACATGTGTCTTAATATTGCAGATAGGATATCACCCCTGAGCGCCAAACAAATTGGGATGAGAGCTTGTGGGCAAGGCAGGGAGGGGAAGGGGAGCAGTCCAGCAAATGGCACTAACAAAAGTCCCTTTGCTGGGATCTGACCCAGCATCCTTTCCCCCTGCAACCCCACTAGCACCATTGCAAGGGGAGATACCACCAGTGTCCCCAGGGCAGCTTCTCAGTGGTGTGCAGGATCCATGCTTTGGTAGATACCAGGTATGGGACTACCCTACCCCTTAGCTCTGGCCAAGATTTAAGGCCATTTGCAGAGTTGCTGCTTTATTCCCCAATGCCCAGGGTACAACAGCATCTCCCCCAGGCAGTTCTAGAGCAGGATGCCTGGGGGAGTTCCCTCCCACCCTGCGAATAACCCTGTGTCCAGGCTCCTGCTGCCTCTGCCTGGTTAATAGCCAGGCAGGAGATGATGCAGAGGAATAACAGAGGGCACCCTGTGCCCTCTGCCCTGTCCTTGCCAGCCGGGGTGTGGCAGAGCTGTAAGCACCTTTGGTGGAGGGACCTGCCATGAATCACACTGAATTTAGAGCTGAGCTGTGGGAAAGGAAATTATATAACTCTCAGGAGACAGGCTGGCGGGGAGTGAACATCCATCAAGCACAAATTCTGGATTATTTACCAGGGCTGGATCTCGCCAAGAGAACCCCCCCTGTACCAGACAGTTTGCAAACGGATTCAGTTGTGGGGACCTATTCAGCAAATGAAAAGTCTCTGTCTTGCTTGTCAGAGCAAACCGGGATGTTTATTTCCCCTCCCCAGGTCCCTTCGCCCACAGGATGAGTCCAGCACCTGGCACAGGATGAGGTCTCAGCTTTTATCACATGACCTGGTTCCTGGAGATGGAGGAGCCTGGCAGCCAAGCCAACCAATTCTTTTATGAGCAGCACTTAATTATTCTCCCCTTTAAAACGTTTCACATCATAAACCTGGGATGGAGTGGAGGAAGGTGATTATTCTGCAGCCTGCTCAACCTTGCTGAAGGCCAGTGGTGTGTTTAGGAGGTCTGATCAAAACCAGGACCCAGCATCGTTGATGCTTGCAGGCTCCTGCATGATGGACAAAGACCTAAATGAAACCTTAGTAGTTTAAAGAAACTCCTAATTGTGCTGTGTTACACTCTTTAGACTTAAGCACACATGGAAGGGTCTCATCACCTAGGAAGGGATTGAAGCTTTAAAATAAAGGCAGGACATGCAAATCCTGTGTATTAGACTTTTCCAGAACTTGGCCAGTATGACGGCCTGTGGCTCACCCTTGCATTCGGCAAATACTTGGAGCCCAGGATTTGCCCTGTGAGCTTGCTAATTCTGACCTGCTTTCAAACAATCCTCGATCCCACAGGGGGAGAGATGTATGTTCAGCCTCAAAACCTTTGTGCTTGGAGGTGTTTAGCATCTGAGCCATCAGACGCTGCAGTCCTGCTTCCAAAGCACCTCCTCAGCCCTCAAAGAGAGGGAAAATGATTCAATCCACCCCAAAGGCTGAGTTTTTAAGAGGGGGTTTGGAACTGTTCCCAACCTGGAGACTTTATATCAGTTCTTTCTTCAGTGCTTTCCTTAAATTTCCAGTAAAAATTCAGGGAGACTAAAAGTCTGTGATTTGTACTTTGCACATGGGAAGCGGAACAATCTTTTGTTCATTTACTGTGACAACTGCAGTTCAGATTTAATTATTTATGATAATGTTCCAAGACACATTAGGGAATGTTCTCTTAGTTGGTAAAAAATAATGACGCCTTAGTACTGAGTGGCATCTAGCTACAGGCTCTGCTATTGCACCAGTGGAGGCTGCACATGTGGCTTCGGGAGCAGAGACGAGGCATCATCCCTTACCCGGTTGGTGGCTCAAACCTATGGGAAAGGTGGGAGATGGGCCCCATATGGCCCCTCATCCTGGGATGCACATTGGTGGCTCACAGGCTCCCTCTGCTCTTCCCACAACCCCATCTGAGCATCAGGCTCATTGAAGGGTTGTGTATCCTGATGGGATTTCTTTGAGTACCCGCACACACATAGCACCCCAGTGTGAATCTCTGCAGTCTTAGAGAGGCTTGAGAAAGGGAAGTTGTCTCCACAGGTGTGTTTTAATTCCCCACTCCCAAAATACAGCCTGCAGGCCCCATACCCTCTTGGAGCTGCCATCAGCTGCTTGCTGCCCAGTTCTGAGACACTCCTTGCCCATTTGCCCTCACACAAATACCTGCTGACTCATCTCCATATCTCTTCCAGCAGTCACTGTACCACTGCATGCTGACACTTTTTACTATGTCCTTCTCCATTAGTCACAGGAATTAGAAAAGACAGTTGGTATTTCATGGTTAAATGTGTCACATCCAATAAATTGATCATTATTCTCTGCTGATTAGCAGCTCAGTTTCCATCAGGATAGAGCAGTTATGGGTTTTCCCCCCATCTTCAAGGAGTAGCACAGTTTCTCTTAAGATCTGTTATAATCAAAGGATTAGAGCTCTGGAAATACTGGAAATATCCTTTGCATATGCAGGAAGATTTTGTGGTTTTTTTTTTTTTTTTTTTTTTCCCTGTGCTCTCCCTCTCTTACAGAGAGCTTGCTTGGAAACCCTGGCTCCCAGCTCCACGATATTGCCTGTACCTGACCTGGTTTAATTTTAGTCTTGCCTGAATCTGCCACCAGCTCACTTAGTTGTAGCATTGGGCATCTCTCTATAGAGTTGGCCAGAGGGTCAGCTTACAGACTTTTATTACAATTGCCATGTATTATTGTGGGTCTGACCTGGCTCCTGGCTGCCAGACACCTTCACATTTCGGGGCGGTGGACCCCCACCTCCTCTTGCACCCCTCCACACCTTTGGGATAGGAGGCAGGAGCTGTACCCTGAGCAGAGCCCTTCTCCTCTTGCAGCCTCACACCACAGCGGGAATGTCAATGGCAGGATTTGCATCACATGCCCAGCAGAGAAAAACAAGAGGTGGATATTTTCTTTTGGGACATTTCCAGCGTTTCTGACATGGAGAGTGGTGCCCCAGAAAGAGCTGACCCAGCTGCCTGGTTAGAGCCATGATGGGCTGAGCAAGACGTAAGAACATGAAAATTCCGATGAATATTCATTTGAAAACTTGTTCAAATATTCCCAAGGTAAATTTGGCTCTGTATTAATTTCACCCTGCACACTAAGCACATTGTTATTGCAGAGATAAAGCTGCACAGCCAGATAGAAACTGGTTCTCTCTCACCAGAGCAGGAGGATTTAAATACACCCCAGGCTGGCAGGGCTCTGAAGCAGTATTCCATTGCTCTGCACTTCTTCCACCATGGATGTGACCACATAGAGTGGAAGGACTATCTTCTCTACCATCACGACTGCAGCCAGGACCAGAGCAGCAGTTCCCACCAGGCTTTTGGAGCCCTTTTGGTTTGCATTTATCCAGAGGTATAGAAAAAGCACACTCTGAAAATAGTCACATAAATATTCTTGCTAGAAATTCAATTCAATTACTTTTGTTGACCTCCAAGGCAATCCTAGCCAAGGCTTTTGCTGAGTCTCACAAGTCATGAAGAACATGGCAACATAATTAGCCAGTGGAGACCGGAACAGCAAATCCCAACAGGAGGCAACTCTTCCCCAAACAGACCCAACTGCATGAGTTCCTTTTTCCATCCCAGCAGCTCTGGCTTTTCAGGATCCAAGCCCACCACTCCTTGGCAGGCCAGAGCATGCCCCACTCCTCCATGCCCATTCCTTGCATCCTGCATTTCTTTCCAGGCTGTAATTGGGACAACGGCCAGGTTTGTGGAAGTGTTTGTCATCCTGTTCCTCTTTCTGTCCACTCCACAACCCAAGATTCATACGTACATCTACATTCATCATTCCTATGTGCTGCCCTGGCATTAATGTCTTCATGAGCATCACTGGACTGCTTGGGAGGTAATGATTTTGCATCTTTAATGGCTCCTTCAATATCTGTAACTGGCTCGGTCTTTGCCTGGGTTGAGTCTCTCTCTTACCAGGAGGTCTCTAATTGCAGGATGATATGTCTGTTCAGCTGGCTGATCACCAATCACTCTGTCAGCCAGGCCCTCCAAGCAGCACCTGGGGACCAATTCACTTCAGTGACATCTCAGACAGCTCCACGCAGTCCTAGGAATAGGACAAGGACTGCAAGGACCAGGATGCAGCCCCACAGCCAATACAGTTCTCTGCAGCTGCATCCCATCACAGGGGCTCCAGCAGCAAAGAAGAGATTGCAAAGAATTGGAGCTGGGCAGTTTTGGCTGCTGTTAGCAATACACCAGCTGAAAACGAGCAGCCAAGCTTCAGAAGTTTTGAATCTCTACCTCCTCTAAATCAGCCCTGGAAATCAATCCCTTCCACATTCAGGGTCAGCTTCTGCCTGACTATTTGGCCCTTCTTAATCCCCTTAAATTACAGCTCATTGCTTCCCATCTCTCAATTCTGAGTGCAATACCCTGCTCCATCGGGGAACGCTTAGGTATCCCTTTCAAGAAACCTCATGCTTCTTGGGATGGTGCTCAGGTCTCTCCACCCCATCTCTTCCTGCATCCCATTTGTACCAGTATGAACTGGCATTGGAAAAACAACCCTAAGCCAGGAGGGATGTGGGGAGGGGAGACAGAATGGGCTGCCCCCAGCCCTCCCCAGTGAGGATGCCACAGCTCTTTCCCTATCCCACTCCACCGTGTTCAGTGCCTTGTTCCACTCCAGGCTCAGAGGGTATTTCAGCCATTTCAGTGCTTCTAATCTCTTTGGGAACATTGCTGAGAAACACAATTTCGAGCCTCCCAAGATGTGACATGACTTGTAATTCGAGGCAGAGATGAGAGCCTACCACCCAAGGGAGAGAAAATAAACAGCCTCCGAACGCTTCTGCTCCCAGCCCTCCTGCCTGCCTTTGATGATGCTCACATTTCCCAGCCAGGCACCAACAGCTCAGGCTGGGGTCACTGGGCAGACCTTTCCTGATTTTGTGGTTTCTTCAAGCCTGGAGAAGGCTGGGAGGCTCTCTCACAACAGGAGAGAGCAAGGCAGAGGTTGGGTAAGCACTCAGGTGAGAAGGAGTGAGAGATGCAGGGCACAGGCTCTGCAGGCAGAAGATGGTGGCAGCGAAATGGATAGAGAGCAAGCTCAGGAATTGTGCTGGGCCACAATTCCTGAGGGGCCAGCCCCAGCCTGGAGTGGCTGCACAGAGAAGGCAGGAGAGCCATTTCAGAGCAGCTTCTGCTAAGCAAGAGACCATGCCATGCATTCAGGAGTGCCATCTGCTGGCACACTGTCCTGCTCCCCATCTTCACCAAGATCCCCCCCAAAACAGTCATAGGACAGGGCCCCCAGAACAGGGTCTCAGGCAGCCTCAGACCCCACCATACCCTCAAAACACAGCCTGGCCAGCAGCAGGCAGATCCCCCCACCCCTTGGTGCTTCATCTCCACTTCAGTTAATCCCTCCACAAAAATCAGTTGTCCTTTCAGATCCACACCCTCTGACTGAGCAACTTACAGGAGCCCTGCTCCACAGAATGAAGCTGCTTCTCCCTGCCCAACCCAGCTCCCAGGGCAGGGGCTGCCACGTCAGCACCAGGTGATGATGCTCACACTCAACCACCTAATTTACCAGTGCTCTGGTGCGCAAGGCTGGAACAAGAGGAGAAATAATGTCAGCAATTAGCCTTGACATTTCCGGGGCCAAAACGAGGGGGAGGCAGAGGATTGGGAAACAAATCAGAGAAACTAAATCTCAGCACCAGGCAAATCCAATTAAGCATCCCAAATTTCATTTAAAAAAAAAGAAAATCCATTGTTGATTATTTTATTGGACAATGCAATGCTTTTGCAGAACAGTAGATGGGTGCTGGCCTTCCCAGCTCATGGGAATTTGTTTTGTCCTCTTGAGCCCCGCCATGAGGATCACCCCAGCGTAGGGAACATGGAACCCCTGGAGCAGCACAGAGGAAAGAGGCAGCGGTGTTAGCACACATGTGCTTTTGTATTTCAGAAACAGAGGAGATAATAGACATGCTGTGATCCTGCAAACTTTTCATTACCACACCAGCGATGCGCTGCTCACAGTTCGAATGTTAATTGCAAGATTTGGCCGTGTTTATTAACAGAGCAGCACATGGAGCTCCCCAGCTTTTTGGCTCGGGGATGGTTTCGTTATCATCATTTCCTATATGTTAGCTTTAAATCCCCAATAATCCCACACAACTGGAGTCTGTTCCAAGTGAGCAGCAAAATCCAATTTAGGATCCTATTTTCTCTGGCTGTGTAACCAGAGCCAACTTCATGTCAGCACAAGAAATCCAATTCAGCTTCTTTGCCTCTCAACAGCTTCCACCCCACCCTGTGAGACTTTCCAGGTGAAAAAAATAAAACAAACACACACAAAACAAACAAAACCAAACAATTAAACCAAACACACACACCAAAAAAAAAACCAAAACACAAAAACAAACAAACAAAAAAACCCAAAAAACAACAACAAAAAAAGCCAGATTCAGAGGTGATCCAAGCCAGTCAGTGCCTGGGGAAGCCAGCTACCCATCCCTGCCCTGTTCCCAGAGCTCTTGCTGGGTGTTTTCAGCAGGTAGCTCCTCTCTCGCACCATGACCTACCTCCACTCACCACCCATCCCTGGACCCAACTCTATCACAACCCAGACAATGATGTGCCAACAGGACACATGCCAGAACTTCCAAGGTTTCTAATAGCCAGAGCCACTAACAACATGTAATTACCTTGCACACTGCTTGGACCAGAAGCTGAGCCATCTCCCAGAGGAGTGCTGCTGTCACCAGAGCTTCTAATGCCACAGACACTCCCATCCACACTATCCCAAGTAGTATCTGCCAGGGGAACAAATTAGCATCCAGCTTATCAGCTTTTTCTGGACATTATAAACCAGATAATATTTTTAAATGGGAAGAGGGGAGATTTAGATGAGATATCAGGAAGGAGTTCTTTCCTGTGAGGGTGGTAAGGCACTGGAACAAGTTGCCCAGAGAATCTGTGGATACCTCATCCATGGACGGGTTCAAGGCCAGACTGGATGGGGCTTTGAGCAACCTGGTCTAGCGGGAGGTCCTGCCCATAGCAGGGGGTTAGAACCAGATGATCTTTCAGGTCCCTTCTACCACAAACTATTCTATGATTCTATTTCACACCAGTTCACTGTCATATTGGGCAATGCAGATCCAACATGTCATAAGCAAGGGTGAGGAGATTTTCACACCCTCAAAGTCCCCTGGTGAGCCAACAGCCCCCAGACCTCTCATGGAATGGTACGTGACTTTCAAGTTGTATATCACCAGCTGCAAAATACGAGCACTCTGCCTGCAAGCTCTAAGAAATAAGTAGTCTTGACTGCTATACTCTGGGTGGTGCCCCCAAACCCTGACCCACTTCTTGGGGTATAGCTGCAGCATCCCCCTGCCCTAAGACACTGTGAAAATCATCTTCCAAAGGATCCCAGTTTCCAACCATTCCATACCAGCAACCATCTCCCCAAATACTTCCCAGGTAACACTTTCCCCCACTTAATACCTATTCCCAAGGCAGTTTAGTTCTCCCAGCGCATCTCTCCCATTCTTATTTAATTCTCATTAATCCTTATTAACCACACGGCATTCAGAAGTCACTCCAGCACAGACTATTTAGAGAAGATTCCCCTGATTTATCTACTTACTCTGTGTGAGTGGCAGCCCTCCTGCCAGAGGATGCTGCTGCAGGGTTCCTCCTCCCCATGCCCCAGGACTGGAGCCACACTGGAAAAGAAATCAGATGCAGGGGGGCTGTAACAGCACCCATGAAACTAGCATTTGCGCAAGACATACTTAGCTTCCAACACAGAATGAAGCATGGCAGGGGTTGGAAGGGACCTCTGGAGCCAGAGCAGGGTCACCCAGAACAGGTTGGACAGGAATGCATCCAGGGGGGATTTGGGTATCTCCAGAGAAGAAGACACCACTTCCTCTCTGGGCAGCCTGTTCCAGGGCTCTGCCACCCTCACAGGAAAAAAGTTTTTCCTCATGTTGAGATGGAGTTTCCTGTGTTCCAGTTTGTGCCCATTGCCCCTTATCCTGTCACTGGGCATCGCTGGAAAGAGTCTGGCCCCATCCTCTTGACACCCACCCTTTAGTCTTGATTTTGGGGATCACCAGGGTCTGAGGTGGCTCATTCTTGGTGGTGACAGCTACAGGTACATGGTTGTGAAATCACTTATCTATCTCCATCTCAGGTCCTCTGATACTGCCCAAACTTTTAATCATAGAATGGTTAGAGTTGAAAGGGACCTTGAAGATCATCGAGTTCCAACCCCCCTGCCATGGGCTGGGACACCTCCCACTAGACCAGGTTGCTCCAAGCCCCATCCAGCCTGGCCTTAAATACTTCCAGGGATAGGGCATCCACAGCTTCTCTGGGCAACCTGTTCCAGTGCCTCACCACCCTCACAGGAAAGAATTTCTTCCTAATACCCAATCTAAATCTCC
>VZRU01016836.1:28091-43996 GCA_013398155.1 Pedionomus torquatus | reverse complement strand
CCCAAAAAAAAAAAAAAAAGTCAAAATGAAAAAAAACCTTTGGGGAAGTTGATTTTGTCACAAAGTCGTCTTTTCAATAAGCAATCACTTTTACTGGAAAGTCATCAATACTGAGTTATCTCCACAAAGCCTTTGATTGCAGCCCAACTACTTTTCCAGTCCGGTTAAACCATTTCAAGCCCTGTCACTGTAGCTGGTGATCTAATCAATTCAGAGGAGATATTTGGGATTTACAGCCATATGAGAGCAGAATCCACCACACTCACTACAAAGTGCTTTAGGATCTGTTACCACCAGAGTTAAGCTATTAAGTTCTACTTTTCAATGAGCTTGAGTAAATTAGTGGGATTTTTTTTCCCCCCATCACTTATATCCATCACTTCCATGCTGGAAACCTCTTTGGTGACAGACCCGCTGTCACCATGAGAGTTGTCCCCTCTGGCCTGGGGCCACTCCCAGAGCAGAGAGTGGCCCCTGCATTTTTGGATGCTGCCTTTTCCCTTCCCTTTTCTTTGGCAAAGGGCCTTTGGAGAAGTTTGCCCACAATAAACACACAGGCTTGATTTACAAACGCCCTGCTCCGGAGACATCGGAAGAGAGGGGTATATATCCCTGTAATTAATCCTCCGAGGGCACTAATGGCATAGGCAGCGCTGCTGGCAGAAGTCAGTTGCTACTAAACATCTTGTGTTATCTAAGGAACAAACGCCTTTCACACCCAATAAACATCCCTGGTGATGAGCGCTGCCAAACAGGCAGTAAATCTGCCCCTGCCTCTCTGCACACACGTGGGCAGGCACAGGGGATGCTCCCTGAAGCAGTTCCTCCTTCCCACAGCCCTCCTCCAACCAGACTTGGCATCTTTTTTTCCCCTCTCTCCACCCAGGGAGAGGATGGTTTTGCTGCAAACTCCTCAGAACGGCTCGGTGGGTCTGTCTGGGTTGCAGGCTATTCCCAATACACACGATAAAAATCACTGCTCCGGCACAGAGGCGCCCAGTGGGACGGTTTGGTTCTGTACAGCAACAGCTTTCCCCCCCCAAAACTCAAACCTCACCAGAAACAAGCACTGATTTATTTAAGCAACCCTGGATTCAGAGTCCCTGAGGCTGCAAATGCCTCTGCTTTGGTACCAGGATATTTCCCCCCCTAGCAGCAGTGATTTGAGCCGAGTTCCAGCCCGGGTTTCTCAAAGGTTGCCCGCCTTTAAATGTCTGCGGGCACAGCCGGGTGCTGGCAGAGATTTCCAGCAGCATCAAGCTGAGGCTCAGCAGGCCCTGTACAAACCTCAGCCGGGTGCCTGCCTTTGATTTCTCCTGAGAAGCATCGTCCCCGCACTACAAAAGCTGTCCCCGTGAGCTGCAGGACACGGCGGGATCACCAGCCCCGCCGTGCGCTGTGATCTCCCGAGTCTGGGGAAAAGCTCCCTCCTTCCCTCTCTTTTTGAGGCAGATCAAAAACAAAAGACCATATTATACTTAAAGCCCATGATATAATAATAACAAGCTCTCCGATGATGAAAAGAGAAAATAGTAATATGAAATACCAGGTGAAAAACATCCTGTCTTGGCTCAGTTTATATTACTTATGTTTATGACACCTCTAGCGTACCAGCCACGATAAGATGAACAATAGGATAGATCAGTAAATATTATCTTCCTCCTGCAGAAAGGGAGCGAGAGAGTCCCAGAGGCGTTTAAGCAGTTTGCCAAGCCCAAAAAGTGACAAAAAATCTAACACAGGCTTTGCGAGAAGAGGTTCCCAGAGCCTCCCCCTGCTCCATCCAGCTATCCCCCACAACACGCGTGGTTACAGCTCTGTGTTTTAGAGCAGAAGAAATATAGAATCATAGAATAGTTCAAGTTGGAAGGGATCTCCAAGATCATCGAATTCCAACCCCCCCTGCCCTGGGCAGGGACACCTCCCACCACACCAGGTTACACCCCTCCATCCTGGCCTTGAACCCCTCCAGGGATGGGGCAGCCACAGCTTCTCTGGGCAACCTAGGGATATAGGCTCAAGCAGTGGGTTGCAACAGCCATTTACATTGTTGCTGTCAAGTAGTAGTCTTATTATTATCATTATGCACTTTTTTCGGCCATCTGCCCCCTAACTATAAAGTCCTCAGCTGGCCCACCCGTAAGAACCAGATGGTGCAAAGCAAGGAGTCTCCCTCCACTGCCTCCAGGAGGGGCCAGATGTTTAAATAGCTTCATTAAAGCCAATCCTGAGCTCTTTAGGTCAGAAACTGTGCCGTCGTGCGCTTCTGTAAAGCCTTCCCCTGACAGATTATCGTAAAGGGAAATTCAAAGCGGCGTGAGGCTCTGCCGTACCAATGACCACCCAAGCTCCAAGACAGATCCCACCCCAAGCACATTTCAGACACTGTACATACACACAGACGCAAAACATACGGGATTAAAAATCACTAGGGTATTGATTTTCATCTTTCAGCCCCTAAAAACCATCTGGGGTGGCTCGACGTGCTGGTGAAAGAGGCAGACAAATGTCAAGCGCCGCGAGGAAGAATTGGGATATGCAAATGATCTTCATCAGCTACCGGCAATCAGCCGCGGTGCTGCTCACGCCACCATTCTGCTCAACTTCCCAAATAGTTTTCTGGAGGCTCATTTTCTTTCCGCAATTACCTTTTCTCTCTAACAATCAGGTACTTGCAAACAATCACCCAGAGGACTCAGAGAAGAGTTATGCTAAATGCGGGATTGTAATAAAAATTTCTTGTTCAAATATTACATTACCTTTCAGATACGTATAATACCACCGAGAAAACTTGGAATTCAGCAACACACACGTTCCAGGATTATAGAAAATCAAAGTTTGCTCTCCAGAATACCAGGGCATCACCAGACAGAAGCCCTTAGTGTGTACGTACCATTTTATAGCCCAATTACCTCAGTAATACCTTTTCTCCGAACGCACACGTTTAACTTTCAGAAGCCTTTAAAATCCCCTGCAGTAACAATTACACGGGGTAAAGACACTGCTCTGCTTAGGGATTTGGGTGGTGGAGGTGCCTTTTTTAAGCACAACTTCACGTCTGAAGGGGTGGCCACCACCCTGCCAAAAGCCATTCCAGGGACTTCAAAGGCAAAGTGTCCCCCCCTGGTCCCCGAGCAGAGCTCCTCCCTGTGCTCCAGAGCAGCAGGTCCCACGGACACACCTCCAGCAGAAGGATGGGGACTGGGAAGGAGAGGGGTAAGGAGCACCTGGGCTGCAAGGTTTAGAGATTAATACGAAAAGTATCTTACTGATAACTATTTCTCATTATTTCCATGTTATTGTCATTTCATGCCAACTTCTCCTTTCCGANAGGTGCTCCCCTGAACCTTGATGGGGACTGGGAAGGAGAGGGGTAAGGAGCACCTGGGCTGCAAGGTTTAGAGATTAATACGAAAAGTATCTTACTGATAACTATTTCTCATTATTTCCATGTTATTGTCATTTCATGCCAACTTCTCCTTTCCGACACCGCTCCTGACGGCCGCTACACTTGTTCTGAGCTGGATCTGCCCCCCAGCAATGCTAATAATGGCTTCCGGATCATTTTTATTCATTTTGTGTTTCACTCACAGTACTTCATGTGACTTATGTATCCCCCGAAGCTCATATTTCTATTTGAATTGCAGGGCAAGTAGTGGGTTTTAACATTCTGACTGCACACACATTCTCCTTTCCCTCAAAATGAAAGATCATTTGAACTTTGAATTGCATTAGCATGACATTTTTTCTACTAAATTACCCTGGCTGCACTCAGTCTGAAAAGAAACAAACCCCTTTTAACTTTGTGTAGGTGATGCAGATGTCTAAACACAGGGGAGAGAAGAGGAGGGGAGAGGTCTGCGGCACTGCTTGGCATCCCCACCCCAGGAGAGTTCTCCAGCTCCAAGCCAGGATCCACCTCATCCTTTTCCAGGACAGAGCTGGAGCACCAAGGTCTGAACACCAGTGGCTGATTCAGCAGCAGCTGGGACGGCTTCACATCCACATCTAGGAGGACGACACACCAATTTCTCAAGCCCATCCACACACTATCCCTCCCCTCCTGGCCACTGCAGGATGACAAATATAAGAAGCACCATCCTCTAGCCGCTTTATTTTCGATGCCCACCCCATGGGCTGCATCTCTTTGGTGGTAAAAAAAGCGTCCCTGCTGCAGGAGGCGTTCAGGTTGGAGGATGCCAGACCCTGTGAGGATCCAGGAGGTTTGTCATTGGGTTTTGGGGTTGGTTTTTTGTTTTTGTTTTTTTTTTAAGACAACCATGTGGTACCAAGTGACAAACGTTTTAGGCCCAGGGAAAGCTTTCCACTGCTTGTACCATCACAGGTTCTCTCCGTTCATCCAGCCTCATCAGTCGTTTGATCCAAGCGACTCACGCACTTGACCACAACATTTTGTATTACGAGACACTTTTCCACGCCCAGACTCGCTCCTCTCAGGATGAATCTCCTGGCTGGGTAGACCTCTGCCTCTCACACATTTACAGGCAATGCATTTCCATCTGAAGAGGAATTTAAAAACTATTAGTCAGGGAACACAGCAGATAGTAACTATAGCAATGCATCAATCACAGCATGGTAATTACACAGCACCGGGTTGCCTGTAAAAGCTGGTCTACCTGGCAGAAAATGGCAGTAATCAGCCTATTGGCAGCAGACAATACAGCATCATTTGTAATTCTTATGGCTGCATGTTCTTCATTTCACCGGGGCTGGATGCTAATCAATGAGTTGCCATAGTTACCCGACATCCCTGGCCATCAATACACAATGAGATGCAAGGAAATTAGAGGGGGCTTTTAGTCACTGCTGCTGGGGAGGAGTTGGGCGACCTGTTTGGCTTTAACACCCCCTCCTCCACGCTGTGCCCGCAGGTTGGAAGCTCTGAGCTTGGGCAGATGGTTTGAACTCTGCTCCTGGCTTCTCCTCCATGGCCAAAGCGACGCAGACAGATGAAACCAAGTCTATGTTCTGAACACCAGAGCCACCTCCCAGCCCTGTGCCCAGAAGAGGACAAGGGGTGGCAGAGCTGCGGTGCATCTCCACAGAAAAATGAGGAGCATCTCCTAACGGGGAGGAAGGCAGGGTCTCTAGCCCATAAACCAACAGTGAGGACATGGCAAACAAAGGCTGAGGCTGGAAAACAGAGGAACAGGCAGTCAGACATCACCAGGGTCACACAAGAAACCCTCAGCAGAACGCAGCCCAGGAGGTTGGGTAAGATGGGCAGAGGCTGCCCACAGTGGCTGCCAGCCCATAAGCTCAGCCAAGGGCATGGAGTAAAACCAGTGCCAGAGAGGCCTCAGCCTCCAGGCTTGTGTTCCCAGAAATATCAAGGCTTTTTCACTATTAACCTAATTACTTTAATATGCATCAGTATCAAAAAAAAAGAAAATTAAAAAAAAAGAAAATGACATTTCATGTTTGCAAAATTTAAGTCTAGTTATGGATCCATTTCCCACATTGTTCTCATTAAAGTAATTAAATTACCTGTTGCATGTTGGAATCTCCTGGGGAGCTGTAGGAGTTTTTCCCCCTCTTTGGGAGTTTCTGGGAGTCACTGCTTTTGGGGACACGAGAGGTGCCAAGGGTGACACGCGGTGGCAGGACGAGGGGACTGGAGGTGCCAAGCTTCACCGGGGAGCAACCTGCTCTGGTGCAGCGGCTCAGCCCTTTTTAATTGAAGGGCCATCTGAGCTTTTTGAAGCAAGCCTCTCAACAGCAGCTAGCCTTTTGTAAAACCATCCAAGGATTCACCAGCTGCAGCGCTGCCTTTGTGTTTCGCTTAGAACTGCAGAAAAGGTGGGCTGAAACCTCCAATGCCTCCAGTCCCCTCTTGGCTCAAACGCACAGGCACAGCCACGAGCCTTGAAAAGATAAAACATCCATGGGGATTTCACACATGCCAGGTTTTGTGGATGAAATGAGATAGAACAGGGCAGAAAAAGCACCACGGGGCAGCCCAACTGCTGATTACAGGAGAACGCAGGTTTTAGGACCAGCAGTTCCCAGCCTGTCACCAGAACGCAGAGACCAACGTCCAGAGCAGATTGTAGGAGCAAAGAATCATAAAATCATAGAATGGTTAGAGTTGGAAGGGACCTTGAAGATCATTGAGTGCCAACCCCCCTGCCACAGGCAGGGACACCTCCCAAAGAGCTGAAGTATTTTTAATTACACTCTGATTTTAGGATTGATGCTCCCCTTTTCTTTGCCATCCCTTCTCAGCTAGGGTGGGGGGATGAGATCCAAGGAGCCTCTTGCCACCGATGGGCAGGAGAAAAGCAGGCAGGCGAAGCCCAGCACGGGGTGTTGTTGCCTGATAATCATCCAGTCCACACCATTCCCATGCAAAATGCAAAATGCATGAGCTCCATCTATTAGCGGGGCCGTTCTCAGGTGGCTCTCAGCAGGCCCCTTGGCACGGAAGGAGGTTTGTTGATGTGAAATAACACACACTGTAAACACATTTTTAGCACGCACGAGGGGTAGGACCCAAACCACTCGCGAAAGAGGCCAGGACAGGAGGAAGAGGAGGGTGGCCAAGCCTTCCACTGCTGCCCCTGGGCCAGCAGATACTCAACCACTCATCTCTGCCTCCCTCCAGGTACCTGCTCTCCCCTTGAAGAGCCTGTGGACAGCAAGGTCCTCCCTTTCCCCTGGCTGAAGCAGAACCACGCAACTGCTGAGAGGTTCAAAAACGGGGCTTTTCTCCCCTCCCTCCCCTCCAGTGGGACATCCCCACGGGAACACAGCTCCCAGATGCTCACAACGCTACAAAAAATTAAAACACCGAGCGGAACAGAAAGGCATAACCAGCACAATCACAGAAGGTTCCTACTCCTTCATTCTTTTACCCTATTCCCCATGGCCCGAGGTATTTTTTCCCCCCTCTGTTGTCCCCAGGGAACCCTCCTGCTGGGCTGTCCTGCCCAGTCCCAGCACCCTTTTTCCAGGAGCCATCCCCCAGAAAGTGCCCACTCCCTCACCTGTTGGGAGAGCAAAGAACTTCCTTGCTCTCCTCGTCTTCTTTTATTGTTGTGTTTTGGGTGGGTTTTTATTATTATCGTTAAATTCTCACTTCAAAAAAAAAAAAAAAAAGGGGAAAGCGGGCATTAAGGATGCTTTCAAACGGCACCAGCAGCCTCTTGTGGGCAAGGCGAGTGCTGCAGATGGGACCACCTGGACTTAGGGCCCCGGGCAAGTCATAGAATCATAGAATGGTTAGAGTTGGAAGGACCTTGAAGATCATCGAGTTCCAACCCCCCTGCCATGGGCAGGGACACCTCCCACTAGAGCAGGTTGCTCCAAGCCCCATCAAGCCATCTCCTTCCTCACTCGAATATAGGGAACAAGCACTTGGATAAGGAAATTCAGCACAATCAGGTCCTCAGCTCTCCCTCCTTCGAGATATAAAATTAAAAAAAACCCAAACCCCCAAAAAACCCCACGTAGCCGCTGCCAGGATGCTAGAAGCCCATCCTCACCTCTGGAGTCTTGCCTCAATAAATGCTTTAAGACCAAACTCATCACACACACCCACCTACCCCCACCCCGACTACATTATGCCTCTGCTCAGAGCAGAGATCTGACAGAATCGGCCAGGAATTGCGTGCAAAAGACATTACATCAGGAGGGCTTCACCTGACAAAATTACCTTGTGCCTGAGAGATTAAATCAGCTTTCTCTACCTATTGCAACTGTCTGGGGTGAGTGCTGGCTTCCAGTCATCCTCTGCATAGATAAGCCAGGCTTTATCTTGTCAGCAATCCTGTTTTCCCCTCCAGTGGCTCCCACTCAGGCAAGGCACAGCCTGTGATTTTTATCTCGCGGTACACAAGGAGGACCACTCAAACCAGATGCCACTCAGCTTGCTCCGGGCTAACCTGGGATTTGCTTAAAACCACTGCCTTTAACCTGCAGCCACTTGATAAACGCAGTGGAGAGAAGAGAGCCCACAAGCACAGTGAAGGCAAAGTAGACAAGAAGGGGGAATATATTTAATATATTTTGCCCAAGACCATCCAAACTCAGGAACTTCCAGCAGCACAATCCTCTTGGCTCGCAGCAAGAAAAAAGTTAATAAATCCCATTCCCTCCCCACTAAAATCCTGCATGTCCCCACCTCTTCGACTCCACATAACTGTGTTTCAGCCCCTCCTCACACAAGGTGCCAGCCTTTTCCTGGGTTTTCCCAGAGAAGCTGGGGCTGCCCCATCCCTGGAGGGGTTCAAGGCCAGGCTGGAGGGGGCTTGGAGCAACCTGGGGTGGTGGGAGGTGTCCCTGCCCAGGGCAGGGGGGTTGGATCTGGATGATCTTGGTGGTCCCTTCCAACTCCAACCATGCTATGGTTTTACAGTTTATAGAAATAAACCAATCATTCTCAGTTTTCCCCTTTCCCAGGGCTTTCTCGCCACAAATCAGTTGCCAAGTGCAAGAAACGCCCCCCACCCCCCCATAATTTTAGAAACATCCCAGCCCTTCATGCTTCATGGAAACAGCAAGGAAAAGAGCACATCCTTTTTCCCCAGGACATTTTCTGTTGCCAGTTCTCCCGCATCTCCAAAACGGTGGAGAATCACCCACTGCAAACCACCACCTGCAGCACGGCTCTCACACACACAGCTTTTCTCCTCTCTCTAGGAGAGGCCAGCAAAAGAGGTCTCATGCCTGTTTCTGCTTTATTATTTCACCACGACCACCCTCTGGGCTGTCCATTCCCAACCAGAAATGGTGTCCAGGGACCACTCTGTCCCACCACCGGTGAGACAGCTGCAAAGCACAGGGACCACCCTGTCCCACCACCAACTGCAAAGCACAGAGTGCACACAGGGTTATCTTCACCAGACGTGGAAATCCAGGAGGTGTGTGTCGGGACAGAGCTGTCAGGGAGCCTGCAGAGCTGCTAACGGGGTGCCTGGCTCTTTCCAGCCCAGGCTGCCCAGTGAGGATAGGGAAAGCATCAATCTCCTGCTGCCCCCGACCAGGTTTAGCTTAAACCAACTTAAAACTGGTTTAANGCCACAACCTCCCTGGGCAGCCTGTTCCAGTGCCTCACCACCCTCACAGGAAAGATTTTTTTCCTAATATCCAATCTAAATCTCCCCTCTTCCAGTTTAAAACCCCTTCCCCTTGTCCTGTCCCTCCACTCCCTGACCAAGAGTCCCTCTCCAGCTCTCCTGGAGCTCCCTTCAGATCCTGGAAGGCTGCTCCAAGGTCTACCCAGAGCCTTCTCTTTTCCAGGCTGAACAGCTTGGGGGGCTGTAGAAGAATAGCTGCTTCGGGTTTTAATCCTGTTCGGGTTTAGTGAAACCAGTTTACATCTGTGTTTACACAGACCCCGCTTCAATAAGTCTCTGAATTACTGCTGCCGCCTGTAAGTGATTTCAAGTGATTTCAGGGATTCGAATTCGCAACGGCACAGCCACATCAGTATTTCACACCAGGGCAAAACAAATAAACAAAATCAAGCTCTTAGACCCCACTAGAAGTGATTTCACAAGCACTGACTCCTGCTCTTCCCCAGATGAAGCTGGGGAAGCTCTCACACCGGGCTGCGCCGCATCCCCCAAACTGTCCCCGTGGGGCCTTTTAACCCAGTTTAAACATCCTGTATTTGATTTGGGATAAAACCTCATTACGAAAGCTCTCCTTTCAGCTCAGCAGAGGATGCTGCCTGCTCCACGGGGCCACTTTCCATTGAGCTGCAGGGGATACGGCACAAATATTTCATCCTGCAGAGAGAGGTGGGGTTAATCCCCTCCAGGAGCCCTGGCAAAGGCAGGGTGCAGGGTCCAGCATGGGTGCAGGCAAGGGTAAATGCAAGGGGGGGATTGCACGCACCGGATTAACAGATCACCAGTTCCCCTTGAAGATGACTGCTATTGCCTTGTCTCTGCACAGGTCTGAGGACTCCTGAACCGTGACTGTACTGGAGCAGAGACAAGTACTGAGTCACAATTTAGGGGGAAAAAAAAAAAAAGGAAAAAAACTCTACTTCCCTAAAAATACTTCCTGGCATCCTTTCATGACCTCCTGCCCTAAACAAACACACCATGATTCGCTCCAGCGCATGGCGAAATAACCCGACATCCTCCAGTCCCAACCCAAAACTAAGCCCGAGCCCCATCAGAGCACCATTTTGGGGATTTTCACAGCAGCCATGTCTGGCACAGCCCCTCTCCCCAGGGCAGTGTGACTCCCACCTCCCATCCCAAGCCGCTTCCCTCCCAGGGTAGATCCCCCCCAGGCTGCCAGGTGCCCCCAGTTCTGCTCAGCTTCCCACCGAGGGACCAACACCTCCGTAGGGGATGGGTCTACTGAGCCCCAACCGGCCTCTCCCGCTGCTCTAATTGCATATCTGCGAGGTGAAGAGCTGCTGGAACCGCAGCCCTGGCACGCTATAAAAGCACATAAAGAGACGTATGTGTTCATTATGCAAAGGACTCGCTCCTTTATGGGGTTTGGATTGCAGTTTGTAATATATGGAGCCAACCTGCCAAGCGCATTTGGGGTTTATGGGCACCATAAACAGGAGCGGCAGCGCCTGGGAACACCAGGCAGCAGCACGAGAGCCATCACGTCCTCGTCAGGATGCAGAGCAAATAATGCCAGGTGAAGCCAAAACTGGTGATTTTTGGCCCAGCTCCTTCACCTCTGCTGCTCCAGACACCCCCACAGCATGGGGCAAAGGGGGGAGCATCACCTGGGGGAGCATCACTTGGGAGGAGCATCACCTGGGAGTAGCATTACCTGGGAGTAGCATTACCTGGGGGAGCATCACCTTGGGGAGCATCACCTGGGAGGAGTATCACCTGGGAGTAGCATCACCCTCCTGAACCCCTAATTCTTAGGGGGGGACACCCTGGGAGCAGGATGTCCTGCTGCTTTTCCTTGGCCTTTTCTGCTCCAGATCCCTTCCCCAGCGCTGTCTTACCTGCCCTGAAGCTGGTCTCGGTGGCTTACACCTGCCCAGGAGGCTGGGGAACCCCTGAGCTCCAGAGGGTGACACTGGTGTCAACCCAGCCACCCGGCTCACCCATTTGGCTAAAAATCTCAGCTTTTATTGTGGTAATTGCCAACGCTTCCACCACCGTGAAAATCAAATTACTCTGCAGAGAGATAAGGCCGGGGCTCAGCCCTACAGCAGAAGTGAGGGCGGCTTTTTATCACCGGGATGCCGAGGAGAAAGGGATGCGAAATCTAAGGAAACCAGTTGGGGATTGAGATGATTTTTTGCAGCCTGAAGAGCAGAGCATTGCTGGTCAGGAAATTGAAGATGGCCTGACCAGTGGAAGGGCATCATAATTTTTTTCCACCCCTTTGCTCGAGCTTTTTACCCCCCATTTCCTCCCAAATAAACGTTAAGCCCGGGCTGAACCTCAGGCTGCATTTCTCCTTCTCCCCCCAGCCAGGGGACACTTGGGGTTTGGGGTCCAGAGCACAGGCTGAGGCTGCATTAGCAGAGTAGGGAAAAGCATCTGCCAGCATCCTGCTTCTTTCTACTGCTTCGAAGACACAAAACCATCCAGCTGCCTGTTGCCTGACGTGGCACAGCGTCACCCCCAAAATCTCCCCGAGCTGGCCCCCCACCAGCCCCCACTTCACGCCGTTTCGGAGCTCTGCACACCTCCAGATCTGGCTGCGCTTCAGGTCTGGGAGGATTTCATAAATATTATAGGATAATATTTATGAAATAAATGTTATTTATTATAGGGAAATATTATATATTTCCCTATAATATATCGGGATATAATTCTAGGGATAACTCCATGTGGGCACCCACTTCGCAGACGCCCTCTGTCCCCAGCTGCTCTGTCCCCAGCTGGGTTAATAATCGCTGCTTTGCCCTGGCCACCGAGGGGGAATTTTTAATTTAAGCAGGCACATATGTCTGCTCAAAGAGAAATTGGCCGGCTGCTGACATTAGTTGCTCAACAGTTCCCTGTGGGAGAGTCATCTCCTTCAAAAGGGATTTGAAGGGGAAAAAAAAAATATAGCAACGGGGGGTTCACATGCTCTGCTCAACAGCTATGGCCACCCCTGCCCTCGTCCCCCCACGATGTCCTTCTCCCCAAGGATCAGGCTGTCCCAGCCACCTTCCTCCCTGCCCAGCAGCATCCCAAACATCCATGGGGAGAAGAGGAGAAGCTCAAGTCTCTGCTGTCCCAGCGCCAGTGTGCCCTGTGTGATGCTGTCACCCATGGGTGCAGCCCCCCGTGGGGACAGTCCCGGTGTCCCCAGGAACCAGGTTGAACACCTCCAACCTTCAGGAACCTGTGGTGAAACGAGATGTGAGGGACCCCAGCCCTTGGTGGCTGTGTGGGATCATAGAATCATAGAATAGTTAGAGTTGGATCCAGCTCCTCTCAAAGCCCTTCCCACAGGCAGCGTTTCCCACCAGCCCTGACAAACAGGAGCATCTTGGCCTGATCAGAGGGAAACTTTGCTGGGGAAGGGGGTGGGAGAGCCCCGAAAGCTTCGTTCTGAAGGGTGATGTAACCACATCTCCCTCCTCAAAGACCCAGGATGAATTATTTAGACCCGCAGCGCAGCAGCTCTGCTGAATTATTTAGGAGGAGTCGGGTTTGTAGGCCAATGAAGCAGAAGCAAACAGAGCCGAGCAGCACATTGAATAGTCCCAAGAGAGAGCCAGGCCCTTTTTCCTCCGCTGTTTCCCCCGTGAAGCAGCAGCAAAGCCGCCGGTAGGACATCCAGGGTGAGTCCCGGGAGCGAGGCAGGCAGAGTCAGACAAACCGCTTTTTCCAGCAGAGTATTTTTGGGGATTTTTTGCCGCCCGACGGGTCGCTGGTGTGTGTGCCGGGCTGGGAGATAAGCCTTGCACAACCCAGTGAGCAATGCTGAGAAGGAGGAGGAGGAGGAAAAGGCTGCCAAGAGGGAAAACCTCCACTCCACCCAGGGAGACCCCCTGCCTGAGCTCCGAGGTTGGGACGGCACAAGAGACTGGGGATATTTTGGTTTTGCAACTGATTTCTGTGTCTGAGCCTGGCTCCAGCTCCTGCCCGCAGCTTCGGGGTGACCCACTCGCTCTCCCCACCTTCACCCACCGAGACACCATCCGTCACCTCCCTCCGCAAGTCAGGAGAAGGGTTTGGAGTGCAGGATGCTCTGAAAGATAATACAGCTGAGGGTCTGTGCACGTTTGCCTTTTGTCTTGGATGCCCCCAGGAGCCACGTTTTTCAGCTTCTCTTTCTGGCCCCGAGGACTAGAAACTGTGTTTACAATCAGAGCTCACGCAACGAAACGATGCCAGGATGACGCTTTGGAAGAATTCCCCGCTCGCAGGAGACCTGGACTTAGACAAAGCAAGACTTTGTGATGTCCCGCTCGCAGATGAGCATCACAGATCAATACCGAGAACCAGGGAGCAGCTCGTGGCTGTTTTGCAACTCCGCTGGGCAGAGAAAGACGCTTTGTTTAACTGCGAGAGCAAACTTTGCTCTGAGGCTCCGGGGACATCGTCTGGGCTTGTCTCCATTTTAGCACAGGGTGAAGGAAGAGGCTGAAGAGCTACCAAGGAGCTGAGATGTGCTCTGATATCGTTCATGTTAATGGGAAAGGAGGGGATAAATCCCAGAAGAGGAAGAGGAAATTTCAGTCTGCTTTTATACACTTGGATGTGTTATGCTTTTCTCATGACCTTTTGGGGTGGGTTTTTTGCTGCTAAACTGGCTGGGAATGAAACCAGGGCTGCTGGCTGCTTCTCCAGGCTCTGAGAAAGGGAGCTGACAGCAAAGCCTCATCTAAGTAGGCTTGAATCATAGAACCACGGAACCGTTCAGGTTGGAAACAACCCTTGGGATCGTCGAGTCCAACCATCAACCCCACTCTACAAAGTTCTCCCCTACACCAGATCCACCAACACCACATCTACACCACTCTCAAACACATTCAGGGATGGGAACTCAACCACCTCCCTGGGCAGCCCCTTCCAGTGTCTGACCACTTCTTCTGGGAAGAATTCTTTCCTAATGCCCACTCTAAACCTACCCTCTTGCAGCTTGAAGCCAGTCCCTCTTCTTCTATCGCTAATTCTCTGAGAGAAGAGCCCAGCACCAACCTCTCTATAAAGTCCTTTCAAGGTGTAAGGAGCGATGAGGTCTCCCCTCAGTCTCCTCTTCCTCCACCTAAACAGTTCCAGCTCCTTCATCAGATTTCTTCTCCAGGCCCTTCCCCAGCTCCGTTGCCCTCCTCTGCCCTCGCTCCAGCCCCTCCAGATCTCTCTTGCCTTGAGGTGCCCAGAACTGGACACGACACTCGAGATGTGGCCTCACCAGTGCTGAGCACGGGGGGGACAACCTCCTACTCACCAAGTGAAAGTCTGCTGCTGGGCTGGGAAAGCCCCATGGATTTTATGTTTCATTCCAGCTCCGACTGGCTTTATTTTACCTAAAATTACAGAGCGTGCCAGGAGGGAGCGCAGAGAAGAGCGGACAAGTGGGTGCCACATCGCTCTGCTGAAACCCCGTCAAGAAGGGTCCGGCTGGAGGGGATTAGCTTGGGTTGCCTCCCCTCTTTGCCTCATCCAAAACAAGGAATATCCCCAGCCCTGGCTGGAAATCGCTTTGTGCGGCACAATGAAGACAATACCACGGGCACATCGGGGGTATCAGCTGGTGGCTTGGCCGCAGCGGGGCTGAGCTGATTAATACGCATTAATATGCATCACTCCCGGCACAACAGCCTTGCAAAGCTTAAAGCAAAGCCACCGTGACACGTAAGTAGCCACCACCAGCATCAGCCCAGATCCTCCCCGGCTTCACACACAAGCTCCTCTCTCACTACCCGAGTATTTACCCAGCGACGGGACGGTTAAACCGGCTTCTTTTTCATTCTACCAGGTATAAATGTGCCCGTGTGAGCACGCACGAGTCCCCGCCGCTCCGCAGCAATTACGCCGAGCGGGTTCACGGGCTAATTGCCATTCCTAATCCACCTGAACCAGCCGAAACGATCCAACACAAACCACTACTCCTTCCCTGCCGCATTTCATCTCCAAATCCCCGGGCAGGGCTGAAGCAAGGTGCTTCCCCGCAGAGGATGAACCCACTGGGTGCCCCTTCCCAGCCTGGCTCCACAGCCAGTGCCTGTATTGCTATTGAAAATTCATGTGCAAAAGGTACTATTTATTATACCGACGCCCTCATCCTGCTCCTCTGGGCACCATCTGAGCCCTCCAACCCTCCAGAGCATTTTGCGGGTTCGTTTCCTTTTCCCAGCCTTGCCTCACTCTTCCAATGTTGCTTCATAGCTCTGTAGGGGAAAATGTCATTAAATACACCTACTTTTTGCTTTTATCACTGATCTTATTATCTTGAAATACCCTTACAGAGCAGTAAATTAGTATGAACTAAGTTATATCCAATTTCAATGGATTTATAAATAAATTGTTAGTTGAGAAAAAAAAAACACAAGGGAAAAAATCCTGTCTTTGTCATTTCTGCTTATTCTTTATCCGAAAATATAAGGGAGAACGGCCTCTTATTGTATCTACGCACGCAAATCCACTTAGGGCTATATCCAGGATGACAACACGGAGTGATTAAGAAGGACTAGGATCAAGTGGAAGGGATGGGGGCCCTGAGTCACTCACCCACTACCTGCACCCCAGACACAGCCAGCCCTGCCCAAATCTCCCCAAGGAAACGAGTCACTGGTATTTCATCGGCAGTTTGCACCGAGGGTGAAAAAAAGTATTTTAAATTAATTTTCAATTTTTCAGTTGCATTTACGGAATCAGGGAGTTGGAAGGGACCTCTAGAGAGCACCCAGTCCCACTCCCCTGCTAAAGCAGGGTTGCCCAGAGCACATCCCTCAGGACTGCATCCAGGTGGGGCTTGAAGGTGTCCGGAGAAGGGGCGTCCAA
>VZRU01016835.1:93842-136334 GCA_013398155.1 Pedionomus torquatus | reverse complement strand
GGCGCTGGGCCTCTGCCCGCTCTCCTTGTTGGGTGTTTTTCTTGCTGCCCCTGACCTGTCGACCCCCGGCCGGTCGGTGGGGTTGAATTGCTCGTCTCCTGGTTAATTGTTTATTCTCTGCTTCCATCTGCCAGGTAGTCTTTGTCTGGAGGACGTCTCCTGTCTGTGTGCAACGCTAGGCATTCTGTATCTTCTCTGTGTGTGATTACCCACACCCAGATCCTTACTTTTTAACGTAGTAAACCCCTTAAAATCTTGCTTCCTCAGACTTGGTTGAGAAGCACGGGGATTGTGTGTGTTGTCTTATGTTTAATATGATTTCTTCTTGAAGGAATTTGAAACAGTCTTGCCAGTTTTCTAATCCTTCTCTTGATTTACTTTAAGAAATATATTATTATTCAATATCGTGCTCTTAAGAGTTATACATGTTATTATTCCTTGCTCATGGCGAGGGGGGTTGGAACTAGATGATCTTTAAGGTCCCTTCACACCTAAACCATTCGATGATTATGTTGTGATTGACAAACTTCTGCTATGGAATAATATGAACTGCTTCTTGTTTCTTCCTTTTCTTTAATTTTTATTTAAATATAGACTAATGTCTTGAGTTTTGCCTGTTTATTGGAGGACTCTCAGATGAATTCTGTTGTGGTATTGATCAGAATATAGGGAGATTCCTGCTTTCTCAGTGTAATGCCCACATTACGTACAGCTTCATATCTTCCCTTATGTCTTTAAAATAATATTTTCATATTAAAGTGTATTGTTTACATATGTAGTGCCTGGTGTTGGGCTGGCTGCAGCATAGGCTCGCTGCTGTACTCATACTCCAGGGAGGATCAAAAGAAGTTATTTTTGTTCTGTGCACTGTCTTATGGCGGGATTGTGGAGCAAGGTGGCTGCGGTTGTCACTCAGACTTGTATTCCAAGAAGATAAGATGTTTTTGATTATGCTGTGTACCATGATTTAGCAATCCTACAGTGTTGCAGCAGGAATTAGGAGGAAATACTTCATGTAATTTACTTGATGAAAGTCCTAATACTCTATGGAAGTGTTGAGAAGAGGGAGGACAATTCCCATGTTGGGGAGAGTGGGAAAGGACACTAATGTTGTATTTCTGCTGTGAAAAGGGATCTCTAATTTTATTGGTGTATTTTGTGAATACTTTGTTTACGTGCAAGTCTTCTGATTGTTAAGCTACATCTGATTATGAGGTGTGTTATGATTAATTTTAGGATTATTTAAGCTAGGTAAGTGTGTTTGTGTCACTGCTTCAGCAAATTACTGACATCATCAAAACCACTGCATTGTGGTACTGAGACTGCAGAAAAAGAGTTCTCCAGCAGGGACTCATCTACCTTTTCTGGCAAATGCTTGTCTTGAGTGACTCCAGTTTTTTCTGTGTCTTTCTAATACAAGTCAGGTAGGACCAAAGCTGACTGGTCTTTTAGGAGACAAGCTCAATCTTCTGTCATTTTAATAGAGTCACTTTTTATTCTTAATGGTTCCCTTACTGAAAAGTCAGAGCCAAGTCTATTGTAATATTCCTTCTCTTCTCCACTTTACTGTTACTTGGCACAGCGGGACCCTGGATCAGAGATGCACTATATGGAAAAGCAGCTTTCTAAAATACATTATATGTGATTTCTGTCGGATTCAGACCTTTTATCTGGTGGCAACTGAAGGTGAAAAAATAACTGAAGTTGAAACAAATTGTGAGCCTCTTGTAGATGAGGTTATCTTCTCACATTGAACCATAGTTAAGTATAACAATAACAGATTGTAACTTAGAAAGAAGAGAGATACACTTGATAAGCTATCCTATAGCTTTGGGGCTATAGGATATGTTTTAGCTTCAAGAAGATATTTTCCACTGCTGTCAGCAGTGTCTGTCACTGGGATTTTCTCCGTGTTTACTTTGTTTAAGCACTAGAAGTTGTTGTTCAGTATAGACCATACTAAAATCTTTAGGAAGGGAGAAAGGAAAATTCCTTTTTAGTCTGTGAATTTTAGCACAAGTGACAGCACAAGATGAGAATAGGCACTGCATAGAAAAAAGCAGAATCAAGCCAAATGTGGCATAAAGTGAGAAAGAATGATGTGAACTTAGTGTCTTTTAATGTTTACATGATTTTTGATTAATTTAGTGTTTTCTGAGCATAGAACATGACCAATGTCACCATAAAATGAAGCATTTCTTAAACCAATTTAACATACTCTAATGAATGTTAGGAAAATAAAGCTGCCCATTTAAATTATCTTTTGTTGTACAGGTTTGGAACTCTTCTATGGTTGTGGTAGAATACAAAATTTCCTTAGTCTCGTAAAGCAGTTGCCACTAAAGCACATGATGATACAGACCTGCGAGTGCGTGAGCCTGAGAGACTAGTCTTCCTGGTTGTATGTCTATTGGTCTGCTGCAAAATTAAATTATCAGTTAACCATCTTTAAACACGGTGCTATTTTTACGTTGTTTGTAGTAGTGTGTCCAGTTAACAGATTTTTAACAAGTCTAGTAAGATCAAAAATGTATTTTTGCACTAGGTCTTTGAAGAGTAGTTTCCAGATGTGTCCAGGAAAAACTGTACTAATTAAAAAACAATGTGCTTTTTCTGTTCAACCAATTAGTTTTTTTATTAACATTATAAACTGTACATTGTGGAGTTGTGCTCTGTAGAGAAGATAGACATTGTTTGTTCCCTGGCCTATGAAATAAATAGTACCAAATAACTTGACACTATTAGGTAATGTAATGACACATCTCAGCTTTGCCATATGTCACTGGTGTGAATACTTATTGCTGACATCAAGGTACTATTGAGGTACTCTAAACGTGGCTAAGAAAACATGTTTAAAAAAAACTAGCTATGTGTTTCTTTGTGCTCATTTGGAGAGTCATTAAGCCTGAAATGAGAAGAGCTCACTTTGATCTCCTGCGATTCGAACACATGATATTTGTGTTACGGAATGGCGACAGGTTGTGGCCTTCCCAGTCTTCCTGGGGAGCCCTGAGCACGAAGCCCGTCTTTCCTCCTCTTGACGCCCTTTAGTCTTAAATGAAGGGAATTAACTGGATAAAGCGTGTGTACCAGTTCTATGCTGTATTCTCAAACTTCTCTTTCCATCTGCACCTTGGCATTCCAAGTATAATATCTTTGTTTCTCCCCCTTTTTCTCATACTTAAAGTTTTCTAATCATCAGATCAAATTTCTGCAGTAATTTTATAACAGCTCGGTGTGTTTAAGAACCAAATCTGGTCCTTCAACAATTGCTTGATGTACTCTTGGTTGTGAAAGCCGTCTTTTTGAGTGGAAAAAATACTTAATGTTAGTTTATTTACCAGCGAGGAAGGTAAGTTTCCTACCATCCTTAAAGGGGCAGGGAAAAAATCTTGTGGTAGTTTTAATTGCAGTATCTTACCTAAAGGCAGCTTGGTGTCTGGGCAGATTTCTTTGTTCTGTGCCTTTTTTCTGAATTTGTTTCAGGACAGTGTGAGGGATTGGCCCGTGAGAGAGGTGGGTGGTTGACAGACTAAGAGTGACAAATACAAGGCAGAAAGTTCATCTTGATGTCCTCCTGTTTCAACAGTGATGATTGTGGCTGGGTTTGGTGTACCTTTGGCATTGATCTGGCCAAGCACTGTAGGTGAAGAAATGCTGGGTGGCACAAGTGACCTCAATTATCTGCTTGAAACTGGGAGATAATGAAGAGAGGTTTTGTGCAAATCATACCTTGTGAGGGATATGACCTCGTTTGAGCATATTTGATTGTATTTGAGACTTATCATCTTTGCCTTTTTCTTCTTGCCTGTTTCCTTCCTAACATCAGATTTGGAACTAGCTAGCAAGAATGGATGTGAACACTTGTAGAAGAGTTTCACATCACATCTATTTTTCTTGCTGTTTGCGTAATGAATCTTCCAACTTTCTCCCTCAGTCACTTCTGCACGTATGGGCTGTTTGTGTGTGCTTCTGTACTTTTTTTCCTTTCCTTCCCTTCTTCCCTGCCATTCCTTTATGTAAAAGAAGATAGTTATAGATCAATTGAATGGTAAGGAAGCAGCTCTTAAAACTTTAATTCAGCTCCCTAATTCAAAGATATTTCAATTTAGCTAGGTTGCTTTGCTAATAATATTTTTGGTACAGCTCTGTGAGCTATGAACATTTCATTTGGATTCAGCAGTAGGGAAAACGGATATGGGGACATGCAGCTGATGTTTTCTCAGGTGTGTCTTTGAGGGCTGAGAGAGTTCTGCAGGGCTTTTTTAAGATAAATAGCTGGAAAATTAGGATTATAAAATACAAGTGGCAAAAAATTAAGATACCTTAAAAAAAAACTTCCTAGAGACCCAAATATGTACAGCTTTTACTTACAGTGAAGCTAAACAATTTATCTATGCAATAGGCTCCCCTATTTCGCTTGACAAGGAGGAGGGATTAAGATACTCTACTCATAGCCTTTTTTTTTTGTCTTAGAACAAAAAATTTTCTGGCTTCCTTCCTTGTTCATGTGGTGACACCTGTCATGGAGGGAGATGTCATTCGAGACACAGTTTTCCCACAATTTTTGAAGTCTGATTTAATTTGATCTGTTCTTCTTCCTGCTGGAGTAGGTTTCACAGGCCATTAGATGACTACAGTGATGTAGCCTAGACATTGCCTTGACACAGATCTTTTTTTCCACTCCTTCCCTTGCTTGGTACTTCTTCAGGATTATGAGCAGAAATGAAAACCAATGCTGTGTGCAATGCAATGCTTGAGTATCATCATACAAACAAGGCATAACATCAGTTGCTTATTTTTGCAGGGAGTGGATGCCCTCTAATACAATAATTTTATTTTGTGCTGGGCCTGCTTTGGGCTGAAAATGTATATTTTAGGAGCAGATTTTCTGAGGCAGCCTCTAATAATAAATAATTTCTTTTGTGTTTTATTTATGCTTGAGTAACTTAGCAATCATGAGTTTTGGAAGTTTTACTTTGTTTATTTCTCATGAATAATATTCGTATTATGCGGTATCATGCTAATTTTACTAACCAAGTTCATAACAGTTTTCTGAAGCCAGATTTTAAAACAGTGTTTTAAGTTCTGTGTGGTGGAAGGGCTCTAGGTGGTGAGAGGTTGTTATTTACTATCTGCCTTTACTTCCCAAGATGCTTCTGTCCAGCAGATGAGTTGTATATTTTTAGTGCTGCAGGTCTGTTTCGGATTAACTCAGACAGTGGTTTTCTTCTATAACTTTCAACTAGATCTTCTTTTTTAGCATGGGTGTTTTTATTAATATCACGTGGTGTGAAATTAAAGCAAAGGTCATGTTCGTGTTGTCCCTTAGATCAGATTAATGCAGTTTGTTTCGTCAATTGCCAAAATAAATGGGGAGGAGCGTTCCAAGTTTTGAAATTGCTGAGCAGTAAATGTTAAACTTATCTTGCACAACCGTTTGAGGGACAAACACAGTATTCTCTGGTGCAAATGGTTTTCCAAGGCAGCGAATGCATACTTAATATCTAAACATCAAAGGTATTTTAGGATTGCCACACTAAACAGAGAAACGGTGGTAAGACTCAGCTCCATTTAGCAGGTTATCAAGTAAAGCTTCTGTATTTGCAGTTTCACTGGAGTGAATAAGGCAACCACAGGGTGTGTGTACACACATACGTGCAAACCAACTTCTTCATTTGCTGTTATTTTGTCTCTGTGCAGATTCGTCGAAGGCGCCTTGCTCGGTTGGCGGGTGGACCATCTTCCCAGCCGACTACGCCGCTCACATCACCGCAGAGAGAGACCCCACCGGGACCACCTGTAGTGGCACCAGCCCCGGGGCCATCCCATAGCCTAGGTCTAAATGTCCACAGCATGACCCCAGCTACCTCTCCAATCGGTGCATCAGGTAGGTTGGCACGTTAAGTCACAAAAATTATTATTATATGCCTGCTGCAGGCGATTATGCAACTCCTTATCTTTAGAACATGAACATTATCACTGGTGTTATTTCTGCCGTTACTAAAAATAATTTTCAGAAAGAAACGTTCTTAAATGGTGAACGAGGGTACTTTGTGTTTTCATTTTCCAGATAATAAATGGTTAGGTACAATTCCAGGTATCTGTAGACTAATGGCACTCAAAAAATGGGTTACTAGAAATATTAACCTGTATCACAGACTGCAGTTACAGAAAATAAAACCAAATCTGTCAAGGGGACAGGAAAAAACCCTTTTCAGTCTTGCAACACAGTTTTTATTGATTGGTTTCTAGGTACATTTTAGCAATCAGTCCCAAGTTCATTTTTGATCTTTAATTACTAGCATTTGGCACAATTAAAAATAGTAGGCTATGACTCTGCATTGTCCGTATGAGGATAAAGTATTTGCTTTCTCCTTTTCTACTGTTTTGCCAATTTCACTGTTTACTGGAGAGAATACAAACAGGAAATATATAAATCGTGTCTAAGAGATCAGGTATTATTTGTATCTTCAGAAATCAAGTCAGCCAAATTCAGAAAGTATGGGAAGTTGGGAGGGTTAGTTTGTAGGGAGGTGAAGACAGTATTCTTCTATGTGATAGCACTTTTTACCTAAAAAAAAAACAACCACCCCAAACCAACTCTGATTTCAAGCTGGATATCTCAGAAATCAGAACTAATTGGCACAATTTCCAGTATTGTGATATTTATCTAAGGAACTTAAATTGTTTTGTGTGTTGTGTAACTAAGCTTAGAGGTTCACAAAACAGTCTCAAAACAAATGTCAAAATTGTTTTAAACAGGTTTTCATTATCATAGAATGATTTAAGTTGGAAAAGACCCTTAAGATCGAGTCCAACTGTTTGATGTCCTTATATTGAGGCACCAAAAACCGCACACATTACTCAAGGTGATTTCTAATGATTTGATAGGAATAATATTTTTTTCCACCGCTCCTTGATAAGCACATGGAATTCTTTATCTATTTTCCTATTTACTTTTTGAAATCTTGTGGCTTACCCTTTGGTAAGTACAGTAATTTACAAGCCAAAATCTCATGATTTAATTACAGCTCTGAAATACCTAGAAGTGACTCCTTCCTGCTTATTTTGTTGCCTTGTATCCAAAGCAGGACAGAGAAAAGCTATCAAAAGCATTTCTGGGAAAAGCTCATTGCAGATGGAATTTAACACTGTGTATTGTCCTCATGATCATAGACAGCAGCCCAGAAGCAAAGGTGACTCTTTATTTTTCTTGAAGAGCAGCGCAGAGGTCACTTAATGTGTTCGCTCAGCCTACGGTTCCAGGGCTGATTTAACCCAATTTAGGTCTGACTCTTGCTGAAGGAAGTATTTCTCACTATTATCTCTGTTCTTCTGTTCATAAGCATAGAAGCCTTGAACAAAACTGAGTGAAATTTACATTTAGCAAGTATTTTGTGGTATGTGCAAGTTAGGTATGTATTGTATGTTGTCCTGTTCTACCTTAAAGTGCTTTTACTTGTCTTCAATTGTAGAACATAAATGTTTGGACAATCTGCTTTTAAATTACTTTCTGAATATCAATACAAATTAATTTTACCTTGTGTATCTTTTCCACTCTGTATTTGAAGATTTGAGTGTTTTCCGGATACTAGCTAATATCTAGCCTAATATAAGGAGTGAAATGTAAATGTTTTTATTACACAGGGAAGTAAAACAAGAGTTTCAAAGCAGTAGAATGAACAACTTTTCCTGCCTCCCATGCTGAATATCTAGTTGTTGTTCAGCAAACTGTCTTCTAAATGGGATTTTTCTGCCTGCTGCAGTTTTGTTACTGTGAAATGAATTGTTTAAAGACCAAGAAAAGTTTTGGGAAGGGTGCTTGAAAGCAAATAGCTTGTATCAAAGAGCATAATCCTGATTTGTTCTGTTTTGCTGCCCCTGCTGTTAATTTCAGAATGAGTTGCTGCTGTAAATGTGGGACAAGCTCGCACTTTTCAGTAGTAGCACTGAAACACAGCCAGTGCTGGAATGTAAAAATAGGTTGTCAGTCTGGTTTTACACTTCTCACCTGAAACCTAATATTGTTTGGGGAATGTCTTGTAAACTGCAGGCAGAAGAACCCAACGAGTGAAATTCACTGTTGCTTTCTTTTTAAACAGATTAATATTACCCTTTCTTTTTTTTTACTTCTACTTTTAATTCTTCAAGGAGTCTGTTTACTGATGTGGAAATACCTGGTATTGATAAAATTACCGTTGTGGCTTGCATTTAGTGCTACTTGATTATAAATCATGACTTAAAACAGTGACACTAAGCACGAATTTTAGGATTAGACTGCACTTACGAGCCCTCTCCATTTAGATGTTTGTAGAACTCATTCAGCTTCCATTGTTATTGCATGCAAGGTTCTTTCTGGATTATTTGGAATTATGCATATAACTTTCCTGCTACCATTCTAATATCTAATGCTTCTCTGAAAAAGAGAAGAACAACTCTGAATGCAGGTAAGTGATCTTAAACTGCTGCTGCAAGGGGAGGTAGAAAGTGTGATTATCTGTAGTGAAATGTGATCAGTATCAATATTTATTTCCAAATGCATTACTAACAATGCTTAAGAGCTGGAATGAAAAACAGTATTTCTTCTCCTTTTCCATCCAAATAATTGTGTAGTGCCTTCTCTTCCCTGTAGAAGTAATCTTGGTGGTGTCTTTTCTTTAGGAGTAGCCCACCGAAGCCAGAGCAGTGAAGGAGTGAGTTCACTCAGCAGTTCTCCATCTAACAGCCTTGAAACACAATCTCAGTCTCTCTCTCGGTCTCAGAGCATGGATATTGATAGTGTCTCCTGTGAGAAAAGGTAAAAAAATGCAGCCAGGTAAAAAATAACCCAAAAGCTGACAAATATTGCACAATGCTAATCATCAGAACCACTTACACTGGAAAATATTCTGCCATTTCTCGCTTCCAGCCGTGTTAATGCAATAGGGTTAAGTGCCTGAAAATGACACACTATTTAGGCCACTGTAAGCTTTTTCTAATCAGGTTTTAATGAGAATTCCTGACTTAGTGGTAAAAGGCAAAGCCTTATCTTAGACATGAAGTGATGAGTGTCTGGTGGGGATAATTCAGCTACTCCATTTAAAAAAGGAATGGTTATGGGATGTGATAGCTGTGTAGTTTGTATTGCCTCCTGAAGAAATCTAGTACTGTGTTTCTTGAAATCAAAATACATGTAATATGAGAAGCGTATATCAGCTTGGGGGTTTAATTGCTGTTTGTGCATATGCCTGTTCAGTTGCTTTGGTTTTTCCCTACTGTTTCTAGTTAAGGTGACACTCCTTCAGTCAGCATCTTACAGGGGACTGTCTGTGGCTTTCTACACATTAATAGGCAGCTTCTTTTATTACCACTTGCAGTATGTCCCAGGTAGATGTGGATTCGGGAATTGAAAACATGGAGGTTGATGAGAACGATCGCAGAGAGAAAAGGAGTCTGACAGATAAGGTGGGTCTGGTTTATGTTTGCTTTCCCAAACTCCATTTGTGTGTGTTACTGTAACATCAAGCTTCAGGATTCCATGGGAGACACCTGTCCAGATTATACAATTTGCAGTTGACAGTGCCGAGTTCTGGGTTTTGGTTCAGACAGGATCAAAGGACTTAGGATGGAGGAGTGATGCAGAATTTTAGTTTGCAGTGAGTTTGGTTATCTCCTTATTTGGAATACTTGCTTTCAAGAGGGTGGAACTAGCCTGCGGATACCATCTATAAATGATTTCTTCACTGTATCTCCACGTAAAAATTTTTGACTTCGTTTCCTTCCCACAACTTCCAATATCAAAGCTGCATTTTGATCATCTCAACTGTAAATTATAATTGAAAGCTGTGAAGAAAATGCTTTTGTTGTTATATCCTGCAACAGTGACTTATTAATGCCCAGATCTATTTTTCAATATGCAATAGGCTTAAAGAAATATTTAAGACACTTCTGAAGATTGTTGCAGCTTATTTGTGTAGCGTTTAGAGGTCTGTTAATAAAATATTGCTTTGAATGTTTTGTATGCTGAAGGTACATAGCATTCTATGTAATAAGATTTTCTTCTCAATAAGAAAATAAGAATACTTGGCTATCGAGGTTTGATCAGGTGGTAGAACTCTTTAAAACAGAAAAAGCAAGCAAGCACAAAGCTTTAAATCACCCCTAAAATTGTCATTTGATTTTAAGGCCCACGTGAAATAAAGCCATAAAAAAAAATGGGACATCAGTGTAGTGAAGTTTTTACAGCAGTTCTTGCAGTGCTCATTAGATGTCTTTGTTTATTCCCACACTGTCAGTAATAAGGTCAATTGGTGAAGGCCTGGCTTAAAGCCACGTAGCGACATCCCTGCCGCAGAATCCTTCCCAGTGAGTTCCGGCAGTGGGACAGCTGGCATTGTGCTACTGTGAAATAAAGAGCTTGGAATCAAGGACAGTCTTGAAGGGGGAGGGACACACAACCAGTGGAAAGTAAAATAAAGCTTTGTAAACTTGGTTCAATTCAGTTTACTCATTTGGAGATACCAAAAAGTTAAGTGGACAGGAGACAGCACAGTCTTCATTTGTAAGCAAAAAAAATTCTCTTGCCTGGTTTTCTGCATGCAAAACACTGTCACTAATAAAGTTGTGTTTTGCTACATACTTTTTGCATCTCTTTTGTGCGTGTTCAGGTTTTTTTCCAAATAAAATTTGACAAATATATCTGTATTCCTTCATAAATGTAGAAAATCTGCCTTTAAAGAGTTAGTCTGAAGCTGTTTAAAGATGACAAAATTGATTAAAAATGTGACTTGACTAATACAATAGCATATAAATTGATTTTTTTTTTTTTAACACGCCTCACCAAGGAACCTCTGTCTGGGTCTGAAGTATCTGAGGAGCAAGCTTTACAGCTGGTCTGTAAGATCTTCAGAGTCTCTTGGAAAGACCGAGACAGAGATGTTATCTTCCTGAATTCGCTCTCTGCCCAGTTCAAGCAGAACCCAAAGGAAGGTGGGTATCTGAGCTGTCCCTGAAATTGTTAGGGATTGTTTCAGTTGTGACATGTTCCCTATTCTTACGTGTAGCTTTTTATGTCTTTGGTACAATGCCAGAGCCACCTTCTGGTGGTCTTTGCTTGATTTCAATATCTGCTTTCAGCAGATGTAGCAGGAAATGAGATCCCAAAAGAGCAAGATGGGACCCTGCTCCTGCTTTAGTCAATTGCTGTGCTCTTGTTGCTTCTATTTTCTGTTATCAAATTAGTGTGCTGATATTGCAGTGTTACTGCATTTATATTTTTTTCCAGAAGTCTTTTACTGACTTAATGTGTTGTTGCGCATTATCATAGACACTTAGCAGTTAACTTGATAAGCTGAAAATTCCTGATTATTTTATATACTAAATTATAATATGTCAGTTATAAAATGTGACCAAGTTCAAAATTGTTACTTGTGTGGGTATAAGCGTGTGAGGGGTGTGCGTGTGTGGTTTTTTCCTTTCTTCGTGACCCAACTTGCCCAACTCAACAGTAGCCAGGGGTGGAATCAGTAGGGACAGACGAGACAACTTTCATAATGAACAATAACAACACTAGGTTGTCTATGATCTTTTGTATTTTCCATAAAAGTTCTGTTTTTGTGTAATTCCAAATTCCTGTAATTCCAGAACCTAGTTAAGACAGACAGTGATAGTTATAAATGTGTCAGTCTTGTTTTTGCCAAAAGCAGCACTTAGAGAACTAAGGTATTGTCCTTCTTAGTTGAAAGCTCTGATAGAGTGTAGATCTTGGACTAATGTATGGATGAAGAGAGTAGGTGAGGATACTTATTCTCTTCTTTTATTCCTAACAGTGTTTTCAGATTTTAAGGACTTGATTGGGCAGATTTTGATGGAAGTGCTGATGATGTCCACCCAGTCAAGGGACGAAAACCCGTTTGCCAGCCTGACAGCTACATCGCAACCGATTGCTGCAGCTGCCCGCTCTCCTGACAGAAGCCTGATTTTAAACATGGGCTCTAACCCAGGAAGCAGCCCGATGTTCTGTAACGTGGGCTCCTTTGGTTCCAGTTCGTTGTCCAGGTGACTTCTGATTATAACTGAATACTCATTTCACTTGAGTATCGATTGGTAGAGTAGAAGAGGGAGAGGGGCATAGAACTGTCCCAAGGACAATAAATAGAATAGATTTTTAATGTTTATCACCTTTTCATGTAAATGTCCCACCATTTCACCATTTTTGATCACGTTGCCATGGCTAGAAGTGTATTTGAAAGGTTAAAGCCATGTAGCTGGTTCCTTCTGAGAAGTATCCCTAACTTGCATCAGTGAAGGGTGTGACTCAACTTAAAAGCACATATATTGTGACATTGTTTTATTCAATGATAGTAAAAAGGAATAATGTGTATGAGCTGCAGAGTTATTGCTGAAGAGTCATCAGAAGGGCAAGGGCTTCTCTTGCTCGTTTGATCTTTTTCACCCTTTTTCTGCATATCCTAAATCATTGCTTTGTTTTGTTTTTTTTTCTTTTTCCCCTGTAACTGGTTTAGTCTCTATGGGACTAGTCCAGCTCCTACTACCAATTTCACAAGCTATGTACCAATGACTGGTTCATCTCTTACCCCACCAGCCAGTTCAGTTGCCACTACATCTGTGCCTTCCATTACTGTCAGCTCTCACCTCTCAGCAACAAGCCCTTCTTGGATGCAGCCTTCCTCTCCGAGGTACCGCCCGTACACTGTTGCCCATTCTGGAGGCTTTTCAGCTTCTTCCATCCCGCGTTCCTTGAGTATTTCCATCCCATCTAGTTCTCCAAGTCCTCCAGCTGTGGCTGCTAGCCCTCCGGCCATGCCAGTCATCGCATCCAGACAGAGACCCACAACAATGGGTCCACCTTTGTTTACTTCTTCACCCAGTACCTTGCGCAGGCGTTCTTCTTTACTGAACAGGATTCCTTCTAGGTATTTCACAAGAACAAAAGAGTGTGTTTGATGTGTGCCGTGCCGGGTGTGGCATAATCTGCTGTTTGGAAGAACTTCTGTTTGTGCTGAGCTCACCCTACTTACCCCGAGTCGATTTCTGCGTTTCGGTTTGTACTAATAGGTTGACTTGCTAACAAGCCAAAATGTTAAAGCTTCTTCTGCAAGCATTTGAGGTGTAACGTAATCACTTTAAAGGCAGCAATGTTGTTTTAGTTTCCTCCTCTTTTTACATCCATTCCAATTCAACTATTAGCTTTCTGTTTGGTTGCTACTGCTGGATAGGAAACCAAACGGGACTCCTGTTTTGAAATCAGTTTTCTCAGTAGGACTTCAGCTGATTTGTTGAAAGCTGTTACTTGCTGGGCTGTGTTAGATTTGATTCCTTTGTGCATAGATTTAAATTACAGATTAGCTTATTTCAGTGTGCCAGGCTGAGTACTGCTGCTTTTTCTCTGTTGGCTGCTCCTGGAATCCCAAGTCCCCACAGGAGGGAGAAATGAACACACAAGGTTTTGAGACCATTGCTTTAAAGTTCCGTGGTGTAGAACTGTAATACTTATTACTCGGTTATATCTAAACATTCTCACTCCAAAGGTCTCCAACATTCTTTTTAAATGTTGGTCTGTAAACATGTGGTGTTTTGACTTGTGAATAACTTATAGTAGTGTGATAAAAAGCATGTTAGTATAGTCTTGGTTTTACTAACGTGGAGTTATCCATCATCTGCATGTTTAGAGAAGATGGTTTTTGGCAGACTTAAAAACTACCATTTAATTTTTCTCTTGGCTTAAAAAATTCTGATGGCCTGTTTCATTTTTGTTGTGTTAGTATATACGACAACCCTTTCTCCCTCCTCCTTTTTGCCGTTTCTGATGTGTCTGAGGACAATAGCGATGAAGAAAATGAAGATGATGATTTTTCTTGTGTCCAGTTTGGGTCCAGGTATTGGAGAATGTAACCTGCATGTTTGGTTGCTTAGGAACTAACAGTCTCTGTAGCATCAAGTGTTCTTCGGAGTAACTTGGGAAATGACTAAAGCCAAGAAGGTGACTCGGATGGATTTTTAAGATGATGTATAATGAGTGTCAGTTAGTCAGCTCTTTTTTGAAGAGATGACTAAGACAAAGTAAATGTTAATTATTCTGCCATGTAGGTTTAATGAGCACAGTTTCTGAAATGATGTTTGAGTGGAACTCTTCATGGACTGTATGAGTAGAAGGAATATTATTCACCCCTGGTTGTAATTTTAAAACCAGTGGTACGTGTGCATGTTTTCCTAGGAAAAATTGGAAAACAAGGATAAAGGTTCATGTGTAAGAAAAAAGATATGGTGGCAAGTAGCCAGCTGATGTAAGCAGCAGGGCTTGGTTGAAGATTCATTGCTGTTTGGCAGCTGAGGATCACTCCTCCAGTCTGTAAAGAAAATACACCTGAAAGTTGAAACTGGCCCTGCGATGTGTGTAAGTAGAGAAGCTGGTATAGTTGGAGCAGCCAAGAATGGACGGGGAGGAGTAGAGTAGTTTAATGTAAAACATACCTATGAATCGTGTAGCAGACACACTACGTTTGTGTGACATCAGGATGTGTGAAAACAAACCAAGAATTGATGTTGGTGAGTTGTGTGTGGAATCTGGGCAGGTAGCTGTGCAAAAAGCTGCAGAACCCTGGGTATGATACAGAAAAAAAGCTTTTGGAAATAGAGATGTGGAGTGGGGTCTTCTTTAATATTACATTCTATTGCAGAGTAATGCTGCAATGTCTTGGCTGATAGAGATGTTTTTCTATTATGACTGAGGTTTTGTTGTGGAAAATAAGCAGCCTTCCTACGAAACTGTTTGTCATATCCGAGTGATTGTATATTTTAATAGCCTGTTGGTGAAAAGGGTTAGTTTCGTTCTTTTACCATTAAACTTATCGTTCATCAGCTTCATCACATGCACCAAAACTCCCAAAGGAATGCTCCGTTCTTTTGTACCAACCCAAACTGGAGAAAAGAGTAAATCTTTTCTATAAAGCCCATGTATTTTAGGAAGACCTTCCTGAAAAATATAACTTGTGTAGTCATCATTTTGTATAGAGCGTTCAGGCTCCTGATGATGATCGATCGTAATTCTCAGTTGTAATTTGCAAGTGTGTAAAGGAAACAAAGTGAGAATTTCAACAGTTGAAAACCTGGGAGGCAAATAGTTCCTCCAGGACTTTGAGTCCCCTTGGAAGTATTTTAGTTATAGCAAAAGTCAGAGGAAATCTGGTTGCTCAAGTCTTCTAAAACTAAGGTAGGTCAGGACTTCAGGAAGTATCTTTTGATGTCAGGGAGTGCCCATAACAACTTGCTATGACGTGATCTTTTCCCCCCCACTGGCTTTTTTGTCTGTGTTACTGCAGTAAGCTGAGATGCTGCTGCTAAAGCCAGACTCAGCTAGAAGACCTTCCAGTAGCAACTCCCTTTTCCATTCCAGTCTAATCTCAGAGAAGTGAACTTGATAACACAGATTTAGGGGGAGGGTGTGTACAGGGAATTTAGGATTAGTTTTCCCCACTGTTTGCTATTCAGTTTGAACGCTGGCTTGAGTTGCAGAGCCTTTGGTAGGGATTTCTGAGGCTGCTGTGCTTCTGGAGTCTTGGTTTGTGTATGAAGCCCTGGCGTTCTGCAGGCAGGAGTAAGATGTTAAGTTAAATTATAAACACAGTGACTGTGCAATTATGCAACGCCTCGTATTCTGAAAATACCAAGGCATTCAGTATGTGTATGAAGGATGTGAGAGCCTTGCATTAGAATAATTTCACTTTCTGCTGCAGTGAAATCATTAACAGAATGACTAATTATAGAAGAAGTAGGGTGTTTTTATCTAAATCAGTGTTTTTAAAAGGGTAATTTTTAAGCTGAATGCGGAAGTCAAGAGGTTTAAAAGAGACTGTAGAAAAGAAAACTTGTGTCTGGTTTCATGGTTACAGAGTACTGTTTAAATAGAACTATGTGTTCCATGGATTAGTTTTAATTGAGTAATTGAAAACAAATTTTCTCTGCAAAAAGAGATTGCTATTACAAGTTATGTTTCTTAACATGCTGAGCTACCAGATGCTTGGTAATAACCTTTCCCTGATTTAGTGGCTGGACTGTAGAGCTTGCACAATGGGTTTGTGCAGCTCGATCATTAAAATGTAGGTTATTTTGCAGTTTAAGGGAAATTGCAATTTTGACACAGTTTGTACTTTTAAACATGCTTTTTAAAAGCTGCATTTAAGTAAACAAAAATCTTACTTTCCAGCTTAGGATCTGGGGCTTGTAAATTGGTCTTCATTTGAAATCTGCCCTCACTGTAAACTGAGAAACAGCAGTAGATCATCCACGTAACGACTATTTTTCTTTTAATGCCATTTACATAAAGTGAATATATCTTGCCTTAAATCCTCACGTTACAGAAGGGAATTTGCTTTTAATTAGCTTTGTCAAGCTGTTGTGTAGAGAAGAGTTCTGTTGAGATAACAAGTTTGAGAGTCATATAGTCTGTTCTCACTTGTATTAAATTTCTCTCCCGTCTCAAGCATGGGTTTTTTTTTGTGGATTTATATTGCTTGCTTACAGTATCAGTGTGTTCTTCCCCCCCCTTCCTTCAAAGTTGTGCTACTTAATGAATTGGAATATTTTACTATAAGGGATTTGAAATGAACTGAGTTGAAATTACATGATCTTTAATGTGAAAATTTGAGAACAGTTGTTTTGAGGTGTTGCTTCCCAGTATGTTCATTCTTCCTTCTGTAGAATATCTGTAGTGATTGTCCATAGCCCTGTCTCAGCTGTGGTCTGGTCTCTGCAGTGGGAGGACCTTTCCTCCTCTGGGTTGGCCAGCGTTAGCAGAGCTGGTGGCATTTCTCGCCTTTTGAATGCTGTACGCAGACTGTGCAGAGGTTGTATCATGGAAGTGTTGTGACGTCTTGAGCAGCCAAACAGCTTCGACTGTCAGGTACAACTTTAAGGCTGTTGGTTTTCGGTGCTGCCATGTGAGAAGAGGATTTATTGATTCCCATTCAAGTCATGCACCATATTGCTATCTTTCAGATACTCATTAAATAAGATAATTGATTCTTCGGTCATGTTACAGTACAGCCGAACTTCCAGAGTTGGAAAAGCTGTTAAATGGAAAGCTGTTCATAGACCACAGAAATTAGCTTAACTGAGCTGTGTGTAATGGGGTGGAGTCTTCAGAGAATTGACAGAGGAACTCAGGAGCTCATGAATGATTTGATTGTGCACAAGTGAAGGACTGTACCTAATGCTTGCTTTCTTCTTATTATGTGTTTTAAAGTGTGGGAGGCTCTGGCAGCTCAAGTATTTCCGATTCCTGCAGTGACCACTTCACCATTGAAAATTGTAAGGAGACAGAGATGCTGAACTACCTCATTGAGTGTTTTGACAGAGTTGGAATAGAGGAGAGAAAAGCACCAAAGGTATGTTTCAGATGGGCAAAGCTATATCCGTGCTGTTCCCCTCCTCTTACTGTTTGGTAGGGAAAGTTGCTGGAAATTGATAGCTCTTTCTTGATGGCTTTGTTGTAGAAATACATTCAGAGAATTTATAAGGTCCCTTTGACTCCTCTTAATTCATCCTGTTTGAGTTGTGTGTTTTAACATCTCTAAAACAAGCACTGTGTTAGAAACTGTCCTTCTTCTTTTGATCTATTGAGTTTTACCCAACCTTATTTCATGTAAAACATGCTTTTGTAAGAACAGCTCCCTGTTAGCATTCTATGTTCTGCTTTAAGCTTTTGCTTCTGGGGAAAAATAAACCAAACACCCCTTTTTATATGTAGTCTGAAAGGTTTTTAGCTGGAGCGGTGCTAATCTTAGCTTGCACAATACATTCATATTGCACTAATAAAGACATTTATCATATTTCATATCTGTTCTGTCTCTGATATTTTTAATTTGTATTAAAATAAATTTATTTTTCAGATGTGTAGCCAGCCAACAGTTAGCCAGTTACTGAGCAACATCCGATCACAGTGCATTTCACACGCTGCTTTGGTGCTACAGGGATCCTTGACACAACCAAGGTAAATACAGCTCATCTTAGTCCTGAAAGTTAGAACGTTCTGGGATTTTCTTTTTCTTTGGAGGTTTTGATAAGAAAACTAGGACAGTTGTTGGAGCAGGAGGCAGTTATGTGCCAGAGAAATGGTTTATTGCTTCACCGTTAGAGATTGTTTCTCCCTCTGATATGGTAGTGGGGAGCAGTTTAAATGTCTTCTAATAGTGTTTGGGTAAAATCACCCGGGTTAATTTGAACAGTTTAAATGGGGGATCTGAATTAACCAAGCTGTTTTCTGCTTTACCTCACACATAAACTGTTTTACTTGCAGATTGTTGGGGCACTACTCCTGTGAAAGTCAGTAACCTGTTCAGCTGCAGCTGAGAAACAATCCTATCAGAATCTGTAGCAACAACTGCTGAAGTGGTGCAGCACTTGTTTACTTCAGAGGGTTTACACTGCAGATTGGGAAATGTGTATCTCTGTGTAGACATTCTATGCTAAACCAAGACTCTGAGATTTCAAGTGCTGTTGTTTCAACAGCAGTTGTTTAACCAGCAGCCTCTTTAGTTGGAACAAAAGAGAGCAAAAGGTTTTTAAATCAGGCAATGTGACTTCTACTAAAATCTGTGTAATTTTCTATTTGTGTTTCCAAACAATACTTCTATGATCCTTAAAGGTGCACCCATTTTCCACTGTCCTTTGAGATTTTTTTTTGTTTTGTTTTATGTGAACCAATGTTGACATTAGAATAAGTTTTATTCTTATTTTGTTTTAGGATAGTAAAGAAACAAAGATACTTTTAACAGCTCCCTAGGATTTTTTTCAAAGTAATGACTGTATTAATTCAGGAAGGACTAGTCTTACGTTCTTCTCTTAATCTGGAAAAAAAAACAACCATCAAATAAAGTTGTTCCTTCACTAGTTGAATGTAACAAAGGGTCTTTTCATTAGAGAGGAGTAGAAGGGAGAACCAATTACTACGCAGAAGCTGTTATTTTTTTCCAGCCTCATTAAACTAAAGGGTGATGTTGGCAGCAGCATCTTTTTCACACTAACCTTTTCCCAAGTAGCTTGAGAAGACAAGGTTAGTTCCTCCTGCAAGGAGTAGGTGTGTCCACACATTGGCAATCTGCTCTCTGGCACATCCTTAGATGTGGTTGCTGTGACGTTTTTGCAAATATGGCTACAAATACTACTGGAAATAATCAGGAGTTTGGGATATGTGTTTTTTTTATGCAAATAAAGGTCATTGCAGCAGCAGTCTCTGCTGGTACCGTATATGCTGTGTAGGAATCTCCCATTTGGCTTCATCCAAGAATTGGTGAGAACAACTTATCAGGATGAAGAGGTTTTCAAACAGGTAAGGCATAGGTAAAAAATACATAATTATGTCATATGATTCTGTGATTTGCGATATCTGAGAGTGGATTTCCAGAGGTTTATTCTGCGTCTCTGTTCTATACCTGTTAGTTCAGGGGGTAGTGACCTGCTGAGCCCTTGGGCTTGGTTTTTGCTGGTTTATAACTTATTTAGCATTTTGCGAAAAAGACTGACTTTCATTATCTGCTGGTTGTAATTATGAAAAATGCATTTGTTAATAAGCAGTGTGCGTTTATGTAATGTTGCAGTGAACTACTCGGAATACAGCCAGGCAGTTATTATGGGATTGATCTTTGATCTTGGGTTTTCATCCTTGTTGTCTTCTGTACAAGTATCCTATAAAGATGTGCATAAAATAGCAATCTTCTGTAATCCTACTCAGATTTATTGATGTTTTTTTTTTTGTCTCGCAATGCTTACCCCTATTTCCAGCTTGAATAGTTTGCATTTAAGGTGCTAAGAGCATTTTCCAGACCCTAGTCCATTAAATCTTCATATTCTACAGCAGAGCTGACTGACAAACATGATATGGTTTATTTGGTGTGTCAGAGTAATTCATTGACATGATAAAACAATTGGAACCGATGGGCCTAGTAATTAAGACACAAGACTAGCAAACTTCTAGCTGGTTCAAGTAGATCAGTGAGGTTGTAATCTTCTCTAATTAGCGCTCCTGTAATATTATGTGACGTAGCTCTGAAGAGGCCTCAGAATGTCATTTATCCTTCCAATTTTGAAAAATTACACTAGGTAATTTTTGTGTGTAGTGCAAATATCTTTTAGTAATTTTTCTCTCTGCCTGGACACCTTTTAGTAGAGTTCATGCAGTTGAAAATACCTTAATACTGTCAAAAAGTGGCCATGGAAAGTGTTAACGGTCACCTACCCTGCAGAAGAGAACCGTTCCTTGCACTGAAGCAGAAACCCTCTTTATAGTTCTTTTTTTCTGATAGGATTTAATATTTTTTATTTTATTATATTATTTTAATATTTATTTATTTTATTTCTATTANTGCAAAATCACTAGATGAGTTTATTTGGTGAGGGTATAGCTGTCAGAGCTGTGTGATTGGGACTTACTCATTAGTTCTAATTACTTTTGATTACTGAGTTCCTGTTATGTCACTTCCTCTTTCATAACAATCCTTGACTGCTGCTTATTATCTTTGCTCTTACCCGCAGTTACAACTTACCAGTGCAAAACCAACTTGCTTACACGACATGTGAAATTAAAGCCTATACTCCAAGTGTATAGGCAAATAAATTATCACCTGTTTGGGCAATCAAGTTGTTGGAGACCTCTGCAGAATTTGTCTAATATATATTTTTGCATATATGCCTGCAGTATCAGCAGGCATGCTGTAGGGAACGTGTTTACGCTTCCCCATGGGGGTTCTTCACGCAGAGGACTTGGTGGAACACCACCAGGTTTTTGGCCGTGTGCTGACGTGGCTGTTTGTCAGCTTCGGCTTGTACCTGGGGTTATTTGGTTTGCAAAGTCAATGTTTGGAAACAAATTAGAATGTGATCATAAAAAATACATACAAGTGCTTGGAAATAAATTTTTATGGATAGGTCATTATGCTCAGGCATTAAGTCGATACATCACTTAGGCTATTTCAAGCAAGTTGGTTATTACCTTTGAACCTTAAGCGTTCAGACTTAGCTGGTGTAAATTTAAAGAATATATCTCAGTTTTTTCTTTTTGGTAACTTGCCGTATCTGAAAGATGAATGGACGTTTCGTGCTGTGGACAGCAGCAGTGTCATTTGATTGCTTCCTTCTCTTGAATAAAGCAATCTACTTCTGTTTTCACAGATCTTTATTCCCATCTTGCAAGGCCTGGCTGTAGCTTCCAAAGAGTGTTCCCTTGATAGTGACAATTTTAAATACCCCCTTATGGTAAGCAATGTTCATTTCTAGAAGTAGTTTCTTTATTATTACTGATATCTCATGAATCAAATCAAATTAACTAAGCAACTGGAGTACCTTTGCAAAAAAAGGAATTTTTCCTGGTTTTTGTTTTCCTGCTCTTCTGTTATTTTCCCCTAGTTTTGTGCTGTTGGCTATAAGTAGGGCTACCAGAAAATGATACTCCATTTGTATCATCTCTGGTGTGCACTGAATGGATTGAATAGTAATTAGTAGCCATAGTATCGTTGCAGAGTGAGAACATGTAATAGAGGAGAAGCAGGATGCGTGACAGCCTACAGTATTCCTGTGTTTTCAGAATTGTCTTGTAACTGCTTTCCTTTTTTCTGTGCTGCAGTTGAAAGTGAGTTAGAGATCTTGGATAGGATTCTTTGTTTCTGGCTTCTGTGTTCATCTGACATTTTTCCACTCTGATTCAAAAGACAAAGGCCGTGGTGTATGTATAGAACAATTGCTCTATTTATTATTGTTACTGACTTTTCTGTGGCAGTTCAGAGTCCAGCAAAGGCATTGTTATGTTCAGAACAAACAATTTGCACAGCTATTTTTTGAAATAAGCGCAATAATTTATTATCCTGTGAGGCACGTTAGCCTTTTTGAGACAATTTGGAACAGATGTAAAAGTGGGAGCAGGGTGTCCTCTACCTCTTTTTGGACCTCTTCAACATTGTAGAAGATAGAAGTTTTTCCGCTGATTGAGGGAAGAAGGTTTGGCTCTTCAGCAGTTTACCATGTTAAGCTTAATTTTGCAGACAGGTTATTTAAGAATTACACACAAAAGTGATTTTTCTTGGGATTTCCTTATAGGCACTATGTGAACTTTGTGAAATCAAATTTGGGAAAACACATCCTATGTGCAGTCTGGTAAGTATATCCAGTTGGATTTTTATTTTATTTTTCCTGGATAGAAGAACCATTGAACTTATTTTGTTATATCATTGACTCACTCTGATGCTGTTCTTTGGAACTGGGAACTGGGGCTACTGTAGTATCTCATGTTAAACGGTAGTTTAACATAAACTGGTAAAGGAGTCCTAATTCCTGAGAACCTAGAAAAATCAAGGCAAAAATGACAGGCTGAGGGAGCTGGGGTTGTTCAGCCTGGAGAAGGCTCCAAGGAGACATTATTACAGCCTTCTAGGATCCGAAGGGAGCTACAGGAGAGATGGGAAGAGATTCTTGGTCAGGGAATGTAGTGATCAGATGAGGAGTAATGGTTTTAAACTAAAAGAGAGGAGATTTAGATTAGGTACTAGAAAGAAATCCTTTCCTGTGAGTAGGGTTAGACCCTGGCCCAGGTTGCCCAGAGAAGCTGTGGCTGCCCCATCCCTGGAGGGGTTCAAGGCCAGGCTGGATGGGGCTTGGAGCAACCTGGTGTGGTGGGAGGTGTCCCTGCCCAGGGCAGGGGGGTTGGAATTCGATGATCTTTAGGGTCCCTTCTAACTCTAACCATCCCATGAAACAGGACTGGCTTAGATGCAGAAATACTCAGGAGATGCTTCCCTTTAGCTGTTAGCATGACTGAATGTTGAAGAGTCGAGGGCATGTGGCAAACGCAGAAAGTCAAGGTGAAATAGTGTGGCTGACCTGGCCACTCTCATTCCCTTGCCATTTCTCCCATTTTCTAGGTTGTGTCTTTACCCTTGTGGTTGCCTAAATCTTTAAGTGCTGGTGCAGGAAGAGAACTGCAAAGACTTTCATATCTTGGAGCCTTCTTCAGTCTCTCTGTCTTTGCTGAAGATGATGTAAGTGTTTACTGAAAGATGCTGATGGTTTTATTTTTTGTATGGGTGGGTTTTTTTCCTTCCCCAATACATTTGATACATTTGCCAATATCCATTCTACTTTCAGAACAAAGTAGTTGAAAAGTACTTCTCAGGGCCTGCAATTACTCTAGAAAACACCCGGGTTGTTAGCCAGTCTTTGCAACATTACCTGGAATTAGCAAGGGTAAGTGTTCTCACATTTAAAAATAATGCAAAAATGGTGTGGGTTTTTTAGTCTTGACATAAATGAAGAAGGTAACAAAATAATCCGGCTTCTGGGTTAAACAACAAATCTGTTAGGGTCTGGCTGAAAGGAATTAGGAAAATATTAGAGTGCTACAAATATTTCTTAAATTATAGGTCATGTTAAAGGATGAGTAAAACAAAAGCATAATGTATTAGTAGTGTGTTGCACAAGTCTATACACATCTTTTCTGTAACTAATTTAGTAATTGATATAGGCATCTATCATTTACAATCAGACCATAACGGAGGTTGTAGTTAGTTTTGTGGAGTTTGTAGAATATCAAGAGCAGCAGAAAGCAGGGATGCAGTGACTGGTGTGTGCAGCCTGACAAAATCTTTCCTTGAAATTCCAGCAAGAGCTGTTCAAGATCCTACACAGTATTTTGCTGAATGGTGAAACTCGGGAAGCAGCTCTCAATTACATGGCAGCTATTGTCAACGCCAACATGAAAAAGGCGCAAATGCAGGTAAATAAAAGAAATGCTCCTCCTGTAATTAGTGGTCCTCGTCAGTGCCCAGATGGCACTAGGGGCCTTGCCTGGTGGTGGCTCTGGAGAGGAAGACGAAAGAATTGAGTGCCTCTGCAACAGGCAAGAAGTCATCAGTCTTTATCTCTTTGACTAAGTTGCCAAAATTATTCTTTTTTTACTTATTTGATCAGTTTGTTGTCAGTGTTAGGAGTGCCATGGCACGTGGTTAACAAGGATTCTATGTTAGATGCTTAAAGCTTTGTACTCGCCTCTCCCTCCCCATCACTTCACGGGGGCATCATTCATTCCAGTTTGCTATGGTTAAAAAACGTATTTCCCAGCTGTTAAGTCACTGAGCTGTGTTTGTGTGGCTTCTATAAAAGGAGAAATGCAGCTGTGAGCTGGTGTGCTTCCAGTGAGACAATGGGGATGGTATTTTTGCCATTGTTTAATTAATGCCTTGCACTTATTTCCTGGGAGAAAATCTGTGCACGAACCCCGAGCAACTGAAGTTTGCACCGTTGTTTGTCTTCAAGGTCCCTTTTCAAAAGCAAACCTTTGTATCCATTGTAAGGAGTATTTCTGTGAAATTCTAGTGAAGTAATAGAAACTTCATACTCAAGATGTAACTTGGGAATTGAAGCTCAGCAGCTATTTGAAACTCTTCTGTTGCTATCTCTGTCTGTGGCAAAGCATTCTGGAAAGACGCCTTTTTAATTTCTTAGATATCCTACTACTTCTTTTTATATGTTTGTTTACAGTTCAAGTAGTCATTCTCCAGAACACTGGAGAAAAATAATATCTGAGCTACTAAGTGGCCTTCCTGTTAGCACAAAGGTCTCCTTAGGATAGAGATCCACGTTCCTCATCATTTCTCACTTTTCTTGAACTTGCATGCTTCGTCCGTGTTGAATACTGCTAAAGCAACAGAAGACACCCTTTTACTTCTGAGCTTATGTCTTCAACTATTTCTTTTCTTATTCCACAGACAGATGATCGTTTGGTATCTACAGATGGCTTTATGCTCAACTTCCTATGGGTACTACAGCAACTGAGTACGAAGATAAAGCTGGAAACGGTTGATCCCATGTACATATTCCATCCCAGGTGTCGTATTGACCTCCCAACAGATGAGACAAGAGTGAAAGCAACAATGGAGGACGTTGCAGCCTGGATTGCTGAACTTTGTGAGTACCCTGAGTGACACGTGTTATGCATTTGCTCTGCCTTCTAGTTTTGACACTTTGTGGGACTCAATTGTAGCAAATAATTCCCCTATTCCTATATGTTTTACCTTGAATGCTGTCTACTCTTGTTTTAAAGAAAGTTAATTTCAAGGTCTTGCCCCGAGTAAGGCAATTAGTCTTTTAATTCATTCACCTGAACTGCTTGCTTGCTTGTTTGTTTTCTAGATAGGGATCCCTCTCCATTTTCTGAGCCGAAATTCCCAACAGAATGTTTCTTCCTAACCCTGCACGCCCATCATCTCTCCATCTTGCCAAGCTGCCGTCGGTACATACGCAGACTGCGGGCCATCAGGGAACTTAACAGGTTAGTTGTTCCTTACCTAACGCATCCGAGACTCCTGGCATCCTAGCAATGTCCCCGTCACACCATGATGGCAACTCCTCTAAGCCTAACGGGAATTAGAATGACAATTTGGGTAAAACTACTGCTGAGTAAAAATCCTCTTAATCTTTTGGGCTTTTGGCCATTAGGGGTTTTTGCTTATGTTGGGGGACTGGCTTGAATCAGAGAATTCAAATAATGATGGGATGGAGGATATTGGTTACACGAGGCAGCTCAAACTGGGGAGAGACCATTCTGTTTAAATGGCAATTGAAGTGTCTTTAGAGTGTTTTAGCTTTCGTGACTTAACGCTGGTTATTGGAACTGCCTCTGTGTTGTGGTTGACGGTGTGTGGACATCGGTGCCTCGGGCTCCTTGACATATCTCTAGGAGTAAAGTCAAGTCCCATGCCTGATAATCAAGTTGTTATAGATGACGTGTGACTTGAGAAACAAGAGGCTGGTAGTCAGTGCCAGGGCTGGTCTATATGCCCCAGAAGGTTCCCTGGCTTCTGAGGTGGGATAACTTGTACCCTTGGGAGGTGAGGGAGGCTTCAGCAGTAAACTCCTAATATTGTTGGTGTATGTGTAATTCAGCATGTGGTTGACCATTTTAAAAATTTATAAATAAAAGTTATGATGTTGACATGAAGATACTGCTGTTTTCCATTTCTCTTGGCATGAAGTTAAACAGACTTTTATAGTTGTTAAACCTCGAAGAATATGCTGTTAAAATTAGAACAGATTTTTGTATCATCAGTATTTTCCATTGTTTATAATTGCAGTCACTGCGTTTTGGTAAATGTTCCTTGGCAGTAACACCGTGATTCAGTACAGGATTTTTGGACTGCATTTGTAATGATTTCATTATTAGTTTTTCACACTCATGCAGGCCAAGAACCTGGGAAGCTGCAGAGAATGGAGCAGGAAGAGTCAGTGTATCTTAAAAGAAGTATTTTCATATAAGAAAAGTATTGTGGTGTAGAAAAGCCTGTGGATCACTTGTAAATAAGCCATACGTTTGGCTTGGAAAAGGAATTGCTGCTTTTTCCTTATTTAGAACCGTCGTGAAGGAGTTGCTTGTGCAGCGATCTCCATATAACGGTGCAGAGAGAAGAGCTCCTGGCTTTTACTGACATCAGTAGGAGCTTCGCACTCAGCATTTTCTGTGAATTGTATTGTTGCTTACGACACCGGGCAACCTGATTAGATGTTGGTGATAAAGAAGATTTTTCTGCTGTAGGCAGAGATTGATGTGGAAAAGTATTTGTGTTTAGAGAAGGGATGAAAAGGGATGGCATTCATATAGTTCAGTATATAGATGTTATTCCTATAGTACATTGAGTTTTGAGCTGCCCTTCCTGAAGAGGATTCAGATGTGGGAATACGTAGTTTTTAAAATGTAAATGAGTTAAGTTCTCTCTTCTGTGGGGCAAAGTGAGAAGATGGGGAGGGGATGGGAGGTAATATCAAGCACCTTGATTTACTGTGTCCTTGTGCTGACAGGGAGGTTGTGGACTCTTCATGTGTCATACTCCGTCGCAAATCTGAATTTTATGGGGAGTGGAGCATCAGAAAGAGTGGAAGAAAACCGCAAAAATATGATTTGCAAAATTGGGAAGTGGAAGACAGAGGGTGCAGACTTGTACCTTTCTTGGGAAAGGGAAGGTGTTTCTAGCAAGTCTTGCTGTCAGCCACCTCTTTTCTTCCTTAGCTGGTGCTCAGTTCCGTTTCCCTTTCTGATATTAGAAGATGAATGACGTCTCTGAGTATCTCCTTCCTAACTGGACAGGCCTTTCTTTGTGTTAGGGTGCATTTTAATTACATCCTTTTAACCTTCCTTTAAAATGACTGTAGACTTTAGTGTGTAAAAAAAACAAAGACAAGTGCCCTTTTTTTAAATACAGTGGCTAAAATCAGTTTGTCAGCAGGAGACATCCCTTCTGTGGTCCATCCTTTTTATTTTTCTTTTTTTTTACCATTCTGATTGCAGACTGTGTAGATGTTCAGTCTGCTTTTACAAAAGCAATTTACTTTTGTTATGATGATGGGTAACTTCTATGAAAACAATTAGCTTTTTCCCCCACTTCACAAATACTTCCTCTGTACTTAGGGGATGAGCAGGTTAAGTGCCTTGCAGGTGGCTGGACATACCCCTCTCCTCTCATAACCTGATCATTGCCTGTGGTTTTTAGGACTGTTGAAGATTTGAAAAACAATGAAAGTCAATGGAAGGATTCTCCTCTGGCTACCAGGCATCGAGAAATGCTGAAACGTTGCAAGACGCAGCTTAAGGTTTGTAAGTGATTCAGTTCTTGACCGAATGCCGGTGTCAGTCTGCCTGGGTGGCTTCCTTTGTGTCCTGGTGTTTAAATGCAGCTTCCCACGAATGCATCTTGGAAGTGGTGGATTCGAGTCTATGAACTGTAACCATGAGTTCTTGTTGAAGCATCTTTGACTGTGCTAGATGGTGGTTGGTTTACAATATAACATCAATGGTGAATTTAAAATGTAAAGTAAGGCCAAGATTAACTTAGCCTGTATTTCTTAGAAAGACGATAATACGATTCTAGTTGGGAAGAGGAAAGGGACTGTGATTTGTTCAGGGGTAGCTGTGTGTGCACACAGTGGTAGAGATGGAACTCTCGAGTTCCTCATCTCACGTAGAAATCTTACAAAGCGGTGTGTGCTGGGATCCTCTCTTTTGAAGGTCTGTGCTGTTTACATCTTCCTAGTATAAATTGACAGACACTTTCTGAAGTGTATCACCAAAATGACCTTAATTTTCCCGCTTTGATTATTCCTTCTATTCCTTTCATTGTTTCCATAAAGCTTGTAAAAGGCTCCTCTGTCCTTGCAGCTCTGAATTACGTGTGTGTTTTCCTTGATGCATTGGGGCTTCAGTGCCCTGTTTTCCTCAAATAAGAGCATGTTTTAAGAAGACAGTGCTATGTAATTGTCAGAATTCATAGATCTATTGGGTAGTTTGGATAGGCTTGACCTTCCTCTTGTTGTCTCGCCCTGGGTTAGTTTTTTGTGTGTATATTCTGCAGAAACTGGTGAGGTGCAAGGCTTGTGCAGACGCTGGCTTGCTGGATGAAAACTTCCTCAGGAGGTGTCTGAATTTCTACGGCATGGTGATTCAGCTGATGCTTCGCATCCTTGACCCTGCCTATCCCAAGTGAGTCTCAGGGTAGTCCCTGTAAGCTGCTATCAAAGATTTTTTTCAGATCGCGTTAGATTAACTACCAAATTGAGCACTTTAAGCATTTTAATTGTGGTGAGGTGTTTTTTTAGTGTCTGCATTCTTGTGTGATTGTTACTTATGTCAGTGATACACATTCTTGCATGGGATATGTCTTATTTATAGTTTAACGTTCCGTTTGGGGTGGAGAGGGAGCAAGGCTCGGGTATTTTTAGTGCACTTGAAGTACTGACATGGATTTTAAAAAAACATTTTCAGGACTCTTGTCAAGGGTTTCCATAGAATTGTGTAAGAAAGCTTGTGACACGGTGGATTTAACCCTGTTTTTTTACTGTCCTGTTTGTTGTATCTCTTATTCTACAGCATAAAATTGCCTTTAACTCCTGAAGTTCCGAAGGTATTTGCAGCATTGCCAGAGTTCTACGTGGAAGATGTTGCTGAATTTTTATTTTTTATTGTACAGTAAGTAAAGTTTTATCTGAAAGAAATTTGTGCTACCATTTACCTCCGTAACAGGTGGTGTGCATGTAAATTGTGGGTGCCAAAGTAGTTTCCTGGCTATTTTGTAGTTAATGCTCTGTTAACAACAGCAGATTGGCAGGCATTGCTGTGGATGTAATGCCTCAACGAGCTCCAGACTCCCTTCTAACCTGATGTTTTCCTTGGAAGGCTTTTTCACTCTCTCTCCCCAAGAATTTTCTTTGTTTTGGAATTTTCTGAGTCCTTCTGATCTCATGATCTGTTAAACTGTCACTAGAATAATACTTTTAAAAAGTTATAGCTTAGTAAGTGGAAAGTTCCTCCATTATTATTTTTTTTTCCTCACCTCCCTCTTCTCAGATATGCTCCTCAGGTGCTTTATGAGCCCTGTACTCAGGACGTAGTGATGTTCCTCGTTGTGATGCTGTGCAACCAGAACTATATCCGAAATCCTTATTTAGTAGCCAAGCTGGTAGAAGTGATGTTCATGACAAATCCAGCTGTTCAGCCCCGGACACAAAAGTTCTTTGAAATGATTGAGAATCATCCTCTCTCCACTAAGTTGTTAGTCCCTTCCTTGATGAAGTTTTACACAGGTAAGTTCTTTGTAGTTCACTGAGTGTACAGTAAGCAGTGAGTATGTTAAGGCAAGAAGCTGAGTTAGTTGCTGTAACCTTTAAACACCAAACGAAAGTCCTCAGTTAAATCTTGGGTCTTGCAAAGACGAGGCTTTGTTGCTCAGGAATCGGGGAAAAAAACATTAGATGGAATCTTGAGAACTCTAGTCCTTCCACAAGCTGCTGAGCAGCGCTGTAGACTGATGAGAAGATGGCTTTTGTGGTGTTTGGGTTCCGAACTGGAAGCTTTTTGTTTGTATCGTAGAGAGCCATTGGGATTTTAAAACCTCTTGACTGTGGTTTTGCTGCTTCTGTAGATTTGGATGCTTCAAAAAGGGCTTTGCATCCGTAGCAACAACTATTTTTGCAGCGTTCCCAGAGACTCTTACTGGAATTTTTAGACTGTGGGTTGAAGAGCCGAGTTAAATAGAACAGGAAGGTTTGTTTTCTGAGGGTTTTTCTTAGGAAATGGGGTAAGTTCTGGATGAGAAAATGGGGAATGTTTCTTTTAATGGGAACTAATTTGGAGACTTCTGAATGGGAACTGAATTTGATCTCTTCAAGCTTGATGCTTGAAGCTCATCACTGGAGACAGTGGGGGAGAGAGGGAGCGTGTGTGGGGGGATCCTGGCGGGAGAGTTTTCATTTCAGTTCTGGGATCTGTTTTCTTTTTCAGATGTTGAGCATACTGGAGCCACTAGTGAATTCTACGACAAGTTTACGATCCGCTACCACATCAGCACCATTTTCAAAAGCCTCTGGCAGAACATAGCCCACCATGGTACATTTATGGAAGAGTTCAAGTGAGTAAGAAATAGCGTATGGTGCTGCTTACTGTTGTGCAGTGGCCTGGGGAGTCGCTGCCGTCGGGAATGGGTGATGCTGCTTTCCATTCTATCTTCAATGGCAACCCCTTCCAGTAGAACTGGAGTGTTTCTAAACTGAGCTCCGGACACCACAATCGGCTTGGCGCGGGGAATGGGATTGTTGTTGGAAATATACGGTGCAGGAGGAGTGTTGCTGGGGTTGCAGTCTGCTCCTCACCCCCGTCTGCTCTGCTGCCATAACTGTGTTTCAATGTTTTCAGCTCTGGGAAGCAGTTTGTTCGCTACATCAACATGCTGATAAATGACACAACTTTCTTGCTGGATGAGAGTCTGGAGTCCCTAAAACGTATCCATGAAGTGCAAGAGGAGATGAAGAATAAAGAACAGTGGGACCTGCTGCCCAGGGTGAACAGAGCTGTTTTTCAAAGTGCCTTTTACTTAGTTTTAATTTTTTAATACAAGATCATTAAAATAACTTTTTAATAAGGGGCGGCACCAAAGAGCTGCCCGTGAGAAGCAGTTCTTGATGCTTTTTCTTGCTGCCTGTTATGGCTGTGGTCACTCTGGATGACGTTCTGCAAGAAACCTCATTCTGCGTAGTTCTGTTATGGCTGGCAGAGAGTGTGGTGTGAAGTGGAAGTAGAATAAAGTTTTAAATTGCTGTGTACTTAACTCGAAGTGAAGAAATTGGTACTTTAACCTTCTTGAAGGAGGTTTTGGAAGGTGCTTGCCAGTTTAATTGACTTCAAGGAATAGAAGCTTTTATTTTGTTAATGCATTCATCCTGGGTCTATTTGGTGCCAACAATTAGAGTCCTGTACCTCAGTCCTTAGCCTGATTAAACAATAATTGTGTGTGTTGACCCACCTGTGTCAGGTATTTCTATTTTAAGGTTATTGATTTGAAAAGAAAAAAAAAAAGTTTGAAAGGAAAAGCTATCAAGATCTTGTTTGTTTAACTTATCCTGGTTTGCTCCTCTGAAGCCTCTATTGCTGTCTGTGCCTACTGGCGAGGTAAAGCCATTACGGTGGTGACACAACGAGCTGGCACATCATCTCCAGATTGTCCCAGTTCATTATTTAGGATGGTGCATTAATGAGAGAGAACCTCACTTGACTCTCAGATCTGAAGCTGGTTTTCAAGTATTGGTGTTTGGATGGAAAGGAAGCATAACCCAGTTGTGCAGCTGTGAGGAGCAGTTACAGGATGGGGACAGACTCAACTGTGGAGTCTCGTGACACCATTTTCATTCATTGTTAGTGTTGCAGAACTTTGGAAGGTTGGTCCAGACTTTTGTTTAGTATTAGTTGTGAGTGAGCTGTACCTTAAATGAAAAAATGTGTCACATATGGATCTGAATCGCCGTCTGCCCTTTTGTCTTCCTAGACCATGTTAGCATTGTGGCCGTGCAGGTGTTGATTGGGGATGATGTAGGAAATTCTGTGGACTTGTAACCACTGCATGTTTATTTTCTAGGATCAGCAACAGGCTCGGCAATCGCAGCTGGCTCAGGATGAGCGCGTGTCTCGTTCATATCTTGCCCTGGCAACAGAAACTGTTGATATGTTCCATATCCTTACCAAGCAGGTTCAAAAGCCTTTTCTCAGACCTGTAAGTCCTGCTCTGATTTAACTTGGTCTCTGGCTTAACATCTCTACTGTTGGATAACAACCTGGAAATGTTTGGTAGCCCTTCGTCTGCCTGCTCCTCCCCTTTCTGCAGCTCATTGAAATTTAATTGCTGTTGAAGTTATTTGATGTTAAGAGCATTACCTGAGTCATTGAGATGGTGTGATCCTTCTAGGCAGGAGTTCTTTGCATATTTTTTTTCTTTTAATGGAAAGTATGCATAAAGAAAAGACGCTTTCCTGCAAGCCTACAAAATGCTCATTTAACTCCTGATCTTGCTGTATGCAAAGCTCATGATAATCTTTATTGCTGCCTTCGTGCTGTGATCCGTGTTTTACTTTGCTCTTGTAGGAACTTGGACCGCGATTGGCCGCGATGTTGAACTTTAACTTACAGCAACTCTGTGGCCCCAAGTGCCGTGACCTGAAAGTTGAAAACCCTGAGAAATACGGGTTTGAACCAAAGAAGCTGTTGGACCAACTGACTGATATTTACCTACAGCTGGATTGTGCTCGCTTTGCTAAAGCAATTGCTGATGATCAGGTGAGCTCCAAAAAGAGGAGGGATGAAAGGGCCAAAGCACTGTGGGTGCTGCTGAATCCTCTAGAAGAGTTTTCCCTTAGTTTTATGCTGCCTCCCATTTCCCATCGTGCTTGTCTGCAATTTTCTTTCAGCAGATCATCTCTGTTTGTATTCTGTCTGCTCTTCTTAGATGGTTACGTTTCCAAAGTGTTTGACGAACCTATGGACACGGAAAACTGTCAAGCAGTTCACGCAAGCAGGAGACTTCCTGAGCGTTAGTCACTTATTAGCTACAGTCTCATAGTAAATTAGCAGTAGTGCTTTGTCCTCATTTTGCAAGTGGGAAAACTGAAATGCACCAAGAGTTTCAACTCCCTCCTCCCTTGCTCATCGAGAATACATGAAACGGGCAGAGCTGGGACTGAGCCTAAGAGCCTTATGTGAAATCCAAAGTTCACTTTCTAGACTAGCAGCTTCCAAACCCTATTCCCTTTCTTATTATCACGTGGCTGTGTAATGAGCTGACAAAAGGCTATGTACACAAGACACCTTTGAACTCCTCAGAATGTTAATCCTTGAGGTAGATAAGCTATCGCTCACCTCTGGCCCTGTAAAGTTGTCCAACTACTGAACTGCATCTGTCCACGCGTGTGACTTTCAATTCTAACTTTTCTAAATCTAGAGGGGAAAAAATGCTCTTGATGGCTACTTGAAATTCTAGTGGAAGCTGTTTTACAAGACCCGAAGATGAATTTGCATGTGTAGTGAGGCAGAGCTGTTGGGATAACTCATGATCTTTTTTAATTTAAGTTCTGATAATTGCAGATGATATCAGTAATCCTTCTCAAACAAACCTTGTGTATTTGCATGTCTACCATGAGCGCGCAGTGTGATTTTGATGCCGTTCAGTGTGCATGAAAGTGAGTGTAACCCATCCTTCATTCATCGACGTTGGCCGCAGCAAAATGCACAGCAGTGACGTAGGGATTAAAAAGAAAGCAGCCTGCTGGTGTGGGAACTGGAATAAAGCTTAATTAACAAAGTAGCCCTTCATTAAAAGTAGGAGGGGGGGAGTGACTAGTATCTTGGAAACTGTCAATGTCAGGAAAGAAACACTAAGGAAATGCACAGTTGGTTAATGGCTACTGGTATTAGGAGAAAAAAAACCACACAAAACAAAACAAACAAAAAGTTGCTTGATCATGGCAGGGTTTCTTTAAAGCATTTTGATACATCTCCCGTTTGCAAATCCCAGCACGTATTAGCAGGAATCTGAAACCGCGTCTAAAGCCCTGGGCGTATTGCCATAGTTCTGTTCTCCTTTGTGGACTAGAAGGGAGTTTGGGTGGGCGCTGTGTGTCCGAAGCAGTGAATGGTATTTCTTGGTGCGATACAGTGTAGATAAAAGAAGCAGGGCTGTGTTGAACATTTTAAAATCCTCAAGGAAAATACAAATCTGTGAGACTTCAGCGTGTTTTGGTGTTGTCATTTAATTCAGCCTTGCACGCCAGTGTAAAGAACAATTTTTATTAAAAGCCTTATATCAAAACATGGCATTGTGAACTTCTTCAGAACGTAAGCAGCTTTCCGAAGTCCTTGCCTAACTTTTTTTTTTTTTTCCCTCTGTGAAAGCTCAGCTTGCTTCAGCTGAAGCTCTGGGATCTGCATGCAGTCTGTCTGGACGCTGCCCTGTGCAGCTGCGCAATCCTGATCGCTCCAGCTGGCGAGTGTCCAGCCGGTTTTAGCTTCCTCCGAGCTGCTGTACTATTTTTGGCAACATCACGGGGTGGGTTTTTTGTTCCTTTGGGTTAGGGGCAAGAATCACTTCTTCCCCAGTACCGCCCTGCACATTATCAGAGAAGTTAAGAAATCCAAAAAAAACTTATTTTATGCTTTATTTTACAGAATCCCAGAATGCTATGAGGTTGGAAGGGAACCTCTTGGAGATCATCTAGGCCAACCCCCTGCCAAAGCAGGTCCACCCAGAGCAGGGTGCACAAGAATGTGTCCAGGCAGGGTTTCAATGTCTCCAGAGACGGAGACTCCACCACCGCTCTGGGCAGGGTCTTCCAGGGCTCTGCCACCCTCTAAGTGAAGAAGTTCCTCCTCGTATTTGATGGAACTTAAGTTCAAATTTGTACCCATTTTCTCTTGTCCTGTTTCTGGGCACCACTGAAGAAAGACTGGTCCCTTCCTCCTGACACTCAGCCTTTTAAGTATTTATAGGTGTTGGTCATATCCCCCCTCAGTCTTCTCCAGACTAAGAAGACCCAAGTCCCTCAGCCTTTCCTCATAGAAGAGATGCTCCAGACCCCTCCTCATCTTTGTAGCACTTTGCTGGACTCTCTCCAGCAGTTCCCCTTCCTCCTTGAACTGGGACAGGGAACTGCTGGAGTCTTTCAGCTAGGCCTGTGAGAACAAGAATACAGTCAGGGGTGCCAAGGCAGATGTTTTGTCTAAGGAAAAACTCTAGTAATCATGGCCTCTCCAAGTGTTGTATTTATTTAAGTTAGCTGATGTTGCCCTTTTTCTTTTTTCTTTTTTTTTTTTTCCTGGGGGAGTCCTGAGCAGTTCTGCACTAGTGGTGACCAGCAAAAAAGCATGAATCTGCTCTAAAGTTGACATTTTGGTGCTAGATGAGATGAGATGTTACCTGCACAGTACTTCTGTCTGACGTAACACTGAGGTTTCATGGATTCGTCCTTCTGAAGTTTTAAAAATGCATTTAAAGATAACTTTTCTGGTGTGTCAGGATACTACAACTCAGCCAAGTTGTCTCTTTCTGTTCTGCTTGTAGAGGTCCTACAGTAAAGAGCTCTTTGAGGAAGTTATCTCAAAGATGAGAAAGGCTGGAATCAAGTCAACCATAGCAATAGAGAAATTCAAACTGCTGGCAGAAAAAGTGGAGGAAATCGTCGCCAAGAACGCCCGGGCAGAAATCGATTACAGCGATGCTCCCGATGAATTCAGAGGCAAGTCGAGTTTTCTAAATACTGACTTTGCAGGAGAATAGGGATTTGGTTTGTTACTTGGAGTCCAAAGAAGGATATATACAAATAGAAATGACCTATCACGTGTGAAGCCTTCCATCCTGCTCTATTTCAATTAAATAGTCAAGTAAATAGAGCCAAGAATTTGCTTGGTTTTCCCCTGGGATTGTACTGGTGTTTCTGTGTGTGGATAAATTTGCAGCTATTGTCTTCAATGTAACGAGGAGATGCTTGTGCCTTCAGATCCGCTTATGGACACTCTGATGACTGACCCTGTGAGGTTGCCGTCTGGAACCATCATGGACAGGTCAATCATCCTGCGGCATCTGCTCAACTCCTCCACTGACCCTTTCAATCGCCAGACGCTGACAGAAAATATGCTGGAACCAGGTATCTGTTTAAGAGTTAGCCATGGAACTGCTGACCGGGGGAAGCAATTTGTGTGCAAATTGTTCAGAAAATAGCGTAGAGGTAGCAGTTCTTTCACCTCAGCAGCACAGAAAAGTTCATTACTTTTATTTTCCCTTTTTCTGGGGAAGAGCCCACACCTGTACCTTCATAACTACTGGACTAAATGATATTGTTATGGTAGGTAAATGAGTAATGCGTTTCATACAATAGTCAGAGTTGGAAAGAACCTTCAAGATCATCGAGTTCCAACTCCCCTGCCCTGGGCAGGGACACCTCCCACCACACCAGGTTGCTCCAAGCCCCATCCAGCCTGGCCTTGAACCCCTCCAGGGATGGGGCAGCCACAGCTTCTCTGGGCAGCCTCTTCCAGTGCCTCACCACCCTCAGAGCAAAGAAGTTCTTGCTGAGATCTAATGTAAATCTCCCCTGTTACAGTTTAAAACGATTCCCCCGTGTCCTATGGCTCCCCTTCCTGATCAAGAGTTTCCCCAGCTTTCCTGGAGCCCCTTTAGGGACTAGAAGGGGCTCTAAGGTCTCGCTAGAGTGTTCTCTTCTCCAGGCCAAAGAGCTGTTTGCTCAAAGCTGTGCAGAAGCAAATAGTAGCAGATACTCCTGATCAGGTTTCTAGAAAAGCAACTGGTTGCAAGGAGCTTTCCTATAGTAGTATTACTAAATAATTTAACTGCCAACTTAATAATTCTTTTCTTCCCTCCTCCCTTCTTCTTTATACTCTCAGTGCCAGAACTTAAAGAGCAAATCCAAGCCTGGATGAGAGACAAGCAGAATGCTGGCCATTAAAGATTCCCTTGCAGTGCACGCCAACACCACCGGGCAGAGCGGGGCGTGGGCTGTTCTGGGAGTAGTGGAGCAGATACACCTGGAGAGCGATTGATGGGATTGGCGCTGCTGGTGCCCACTGGCACTGACCACAGCAGTGACCAGAAGCATGTCGTCGAGGAGAAAAGCAGCTTAATTCTTGTACATATATTTAAGTGATAACGATGGTCAATAACATGGAGGACAAGCTAGGAAGTTGCTTATGTTACAAAACTGTCCTTCAGTATGTCACATTTTGGAGTTTTTACAGCTGAATTATTTTAGCAAAGATGAATGGATCAGGGCAGCATCCCTTCAACCTTATTTTTTACAGCCAGATATCCGTTAATTTGATTGTGGTTAGAACCTTGGACATTTTGCTGCTAAAGTAACTTTTTCCTCTTTCCCTCCCTCCTTCCTCTTCCACCCATCAATCCTGCACTGCTGTCTTCTTTTTTTTTTGTAATGCAAAAAAAAAAAATCCCCGTGAATCAAAATCATTCCCCTGCCCTCAAAAGAACATACTCTGTGCGATAACTGTGCCTGCAACAAAGTGTTAATCTCGGGATCATATTTTTATATTACACATATTTGCATATTTGGATTTTAATTGGTGTTAGACACAAGGATAACTTCAAAAAAAGCAAAAAAAAAAAAAACCTTCACACGTGGATTTTAATTTCGGTTCTTTGAAGTGTCCCTTTCCTTCACATTGATCTAGACGCTCTGGTATTTTTGAAAAGCCTTGTGATAGAAATACATTAAAAACAGCTGCCGTGAATGAGATGCTTGGGAATACCAGGATTTCAGTGACTTTTTAAAAAATAAAATCCATTCTTTTAATGCTGCAGTTACGATATATGCTAAATGACAGTTCTGAGCCATTAGAGCTTGTCTGCTGAAAGCAGATCTGTTATTCTTGGAGGCTGCAGTTTGGGGCAGGGGTCACTTTTTTTTTTTTTTTTTTATGTTGCGTACCAATTTGTATCCATTGCTTGGCCTTACCAAAGCAGAAAGGGTGCAGGAAATATAGAATTACATTTTTAAAAAATAAAAGAATAAAAAAAACCATTCACAAACATTTTTGTATTACTGCCCCCTGCATACGATACTTGAATTTCCTTTTTAAAAAGGATTTGAAACCACAGTGTTTTAAAATTAAGTCTGAAAAAAAAAAGGTTGTTTTTCTTTTCTTTTTTTTTTTTTTCGCTGTGTCTTCTGTTCAATTCCTGACTCTCTTGAACTACAATAAATGATACACACTCGCACAAAGTGTTTCCTTTTTCTTTCTTTCCTTTAAGGGTGTCAGTTGAAAGCGTAAAAATTCAGGTGATTGGGTGACTTTGGTCAGGTTTGCCGATAATAATTTAGGATCTGGAGATAACTTGGTAAATGATGTGAAGAATTCCTTTGGATGTAGATACCAGTGATACTTCAGACTCGTGAATGTTCCCAAGTGGGTGACTCTTGTACCTATTCATAGCTACGTGACAGTTGGTGACAGGCTCCGAGAGGAATTTCAGTTAGGCTATATATAATCCAGTACTGACCTTGGAGATGTACAAGTAATTCTGAATTAAAATGCAAAGATCCAGTGTTCTGGGGGGTTTTGGTTGTTGGGTTTTTTTGGTGTTCCTGCCCTGCAGTGTGTGTGTGTGTGTTCTAGCAATCCCTGTAGAATCTTCCTCTTGCCCTTGGGGAAAACAGAGAAGCTTGTTTGTTGACTGGGTTTAGTTCCTTAACTTTTAGTTCACAAATTTAAATCTTCCTCTTACTCCCTCTTCAAAAGTCACAGAACTTTTATGTGCTTTTATCTGCAAGTTGTCACTCGGCATCCAAATCCGTTGTGGTTTCTCAACACATTTCTGAACAAATTCTGAGCTGTAACTTTCAAGGTGTGTTTTTCCTCTTTAGTAGAGGGGGTGATTATTTTCTATAGGAAGAAAACCTCTTAAATGTTCCATTGTTACCACCTTATAAAGGATTATAGCATGAAATTGCTAGAAACATCCCAGAATTTATACTTAAGTTGGAGGACAACTGTTCAGCAGTACCTGTTTGTTTTTACTGGAGAATGACTGAACTGCTGTGGTTTCAGATGGCTTTTTTTCTGCAAGTTTATTGATGAGTTGGGACTGTGCTGGAAACAGAAGAGATGCATTCTTTTACTTTACTTCAGCTCTTAAAAATTAGACACACCACCACCTTTTGTGACTAAGGATGCTGAGGAAACAATGAGCAGCCTTATAAAATGTGAAGAGGGCAAGCAGAAATAATCCATCCTTCGATTACGTGTAGCTAAGCATATCCTGTAGAGGGCTTGAGGTCTGCTGTTCTCTAATAGTTCTTCATATCTCACATTTCAAGTGTTACAACTAATATCAAAGAGGGTTGGGACTTGGAATGTTTTACTAGAAGATCTGCATGGAACTAACTCTAATGCAAGTATAAAATGAAACCCCTTTATTTATTCCACTGTACCAACTGAACGGTTGAATGCATTCAGGATGTTTCTTTTACCCTTGTCTGAGAGGAAGAAATAGAAATATTTACATTTTGTGTAGGATGTATTAAGACAATGCCCTTCAGAATCTGATTTTATATTTATTCTGCCATCATCTCAGAGTTTGACCTAAGAAATATAAATAGCAGAGTGCATTACTGAACTGTTTTGTCTAATTATGGGATCCATTTACCACTTGAAAATGTGTCAATGCAGATATTACAGAAGAACATAAAGGCTATCATTAAGTGGCTAAAACAATTTTATCTAGAGAACTAGTATCAAGTATTTCAAAGGTGTGAATTCAGATAAATCAGTCATGGGCAGAATAATGAAATATATTTTAATATGAGCAACTGAAAGTACCATTATATTGCTGTCTTCTGGGTACAAAAGTGAAGCCTTTCAGTGGATAGTGGACACTTAAACAACTGTAAAGAGAAGCTGAAGTTAGTATCGGATTAAAGCCCCTACAAAAGCTTATCAGCTATGCGATAATTCTTAGTTTAATTTATTTAGTACTACCTGCAGTTATTTGTGATTCCCCCAAAATGGCATAGCGTTTACCTTTTTCAATTCAGCTGTGAACTTACTGCAGTACAGAGTTTATATTACAGATCACAGAAAGTATCAGTTGATCAGATTACCTTTTGACATTTAGATGCACCTGTGAAATCTGGATAGCTCTGAGCTGTGAATTGCTCATCCCAGGCATGGCTAACTTACATAAACATCGCAAAATGTGCTGTTCTTGGAAAATTGGAAGTTATGAGATTTTATTGCTGGTCTTTTACTTGCCTTCTAGCTACGTAACTAGAGAAACGACCAGGGCAAGTTCCGATGTTATAGCAATAGAGTTCAGTACAATTGATTCGATTATATCACAATTTACGCTTGTGTAACAGCACAATTTACATCTCTGTCAAGTATTCCCTGCTGGCAGCAAGGACAGCCCAATGCTGTTAATAGCAGGAAGACAGTGCTGCTTTAGCCAGCAACAGATTGACTCTAACAATCCCCAGGAGCGTTGCTGTCTTCCTTTTTGTTATCACTTGCTTAAACATACCCTCTTTCCTGTAATTAAACAGCCTTCCCAATTCTAGGTAGCGTTTCTCAGAGATTTGAGCGGTCAGCTATATTTATTTGTACTAATAAATACCACAGATTTTTTTTTTTTTTTACAGTACTTCTTGCTTTCATTTTTCTTTCAGAATAATGCTCCACAACACTTTTCTTGTGCTGGGGACATTCATTATGGGAATATTTTATTGAAAAGGAATATTTAAATTCTAAAAGCTCACGCGCTTTCAGGGAACTGGATGTGTTTCTGCTGTGTTGTGGGGTTACATGGTATTGGGCAGAAGCATAGAAAAAGAACAAGAATGGTCCCTTTCCCATAAGGCAATGTACACTATTTTTTTAGATATGACTTATAGGTAGAACGTTGAAATAAAAAAATGTACTTAAGTGGAATTCTAAGTTACCCAAAGATACTCGACTTTCACAAGTCCTATTGACAAGGCTAGTCTAATTGAACTGAGATAAAATGCCAGAGTCCTATAATTAAAAAGGCATCACAGCCAGTTAGACCTTAATACGTGACAATCTTTCAGCTCCATGCTTGGATACTTAAAGCAGAATTTTCCTCATCTCCCATTGCTATGAGGGACCTCCCAGATGCTGCACAGCTTCTGTCATGTGCCTGTGACCATTTTCTTTTTCAACACGTAACGAGACTTTCTCTGACCACTTCTAGCAAGTTTTTCAAGCCTCTGTAAGCAAGGAGCTGAATTAACATACTTGAACTGTTTATGCAAGTATTCTCCAAACTTAGACATAAGACAGTGATGCAGGAGCTACTGTTCCTAAGAGACACTACACAAACTGTGCTGAAGTAAAACTAATCACGTTGTCTGTTACCACAGAGGGCTGCAGTACACACCCAGGATCCTGGCAGAAGATCTCAAAACAGGCTTTGTTGTTTGGATTGTTTGTTGGGTTTTTTTCAGAGACATTATAACCCAGGTAATTCTGCATGGCCCAAGACAGAAGTTACCACAAGTACATCACACTGAAAACACCGCTAAATTATATGTCCCATTGTTAGGACATCTTCCCAAGTTGAATTAATGGCATTTTCTATACCATATGAAAGCCACCTATTCTTGCTTTGCTGGTTCTGCAGCGGTATTTCTCTACAAACCACTGTTCAGCTACATCTTGTTAGGCTTTTCCATCTGTAGACATAACTGCAGCTGACATGTATGCATGATGTACTTTGCATAGGGGAAAAGTCACTTTTCAACACGTACCTCAATCTTCCAAACTCCTGAAACTGATGAGGAACACAAGAAAAATGGTGAAGATTAATGTATGAACAGCCAGGGGCCTGTGAACAAACATAAACCTTGTCGTGAAACTAGACATCTCATGTCCCAGATGTTCTCAACTGCTTACAACCAATTCATATAAGATGGTGTGATTATGGAAAACAGGTAATTAAGGTATTTAATATAACAGTATTTTCTTTAAAATGCTTATAAGCTTAAACATAAGCCTATTTCTAACATGGAATCATAGAACAGTTTGGGTTGGAAAGGATCTTTAAGACTATTGTGTTCCACCCACCCTGCCCTGGGCAGGGACACCTCCCACCACACCAGGTTGCTCCAAGCCCCATCCAGCCTGGCCTTGAACCCCTCCAGGGATGGGGCAGCCACAGCTTCTCTGGGCAACCTGGGCCAGGGTCTCACCACCCTCACAGCAAAGAAGTTCTTCCTGAGACCTCATCTCAATCTACCTTCTAACAGTAGAAATAAACACAGTCCTAATGGAAGGGAGGAAGCTGAAGTTATTGCCACAAAGATCAATTTTTACTATGAGAACGTGTGAAATTATTGAAAGTGTAAGAGCTAATACCACACCATTAACTAAAACTCACATAAAAACATAACTAATTACTCACATAAAAACACATTATGAGATCTACAAAAAATATCTTAGGCTACTCAAAAAAAAAACGTTTTTAAGGGAGGGAAAGGGGAAAGCAATCAGCCCACGCCTCAGAGCCGTTAGGCCTCGTCCAATCTCCCTGGAGTTGGTGAACCCGCTGCCTCGGCCCCCGCTTTCCATTCAGGCAGGGACGCCTACCCCTTTCCCGG
>VZRU01016835.1:82257-92963 GCA_013398155.1 Pedionomus torquatus | reverse complement strand
AATTAAAAGGATTGTGTTTTTGAGGATGTTTTTTGTGGAGCCGTAGGTAGTGGATCTGTCCCTGGATTGAGTACAACACAATTACTGAGGCAGCCATATTGGGATGATGATCTGACAATCCTCTGAGCTGAGGCAGGCGGCAGCAGACAGCGTGACAGGCCTGCTAGTTTTGGGGTCATTGGCAGAATATGGGTATTAAACTGAGATTGGAAAGCTAGAATTCACCAAAAAGCAGATGGTGAGTTTGGATCTGATCTCTGTCATGTAAAACATGTTCCTACCAAATTTTAAAGTATATTTGTATTTGCTTCCAGCTCCTCCCTAACCCAGTTCTTTTTGTTATTGCACAACCCAGTACATTGGCATGTTGGTAAATAGCCGTGTGTTTATGTGACTGCATTTTCCATGCATTGGCAAGTTCTGCACCCCTGTTCTATCTGGCACCTTCACTTAGTACAAAGATAGCAATTCGTAGCACATGAGTTCAGCTGGTATATCAGACTGTCATCACTACCTGATCGTTAGCGGAGGACCTAAAATTGGATTCACCGTGGTCGTCTTCTTCATAACCCCCTGCTGCCCTGAACAGCTGTTTTGCTAACTTTCCATCTACTAATCTCTCTCCTTGTTCATATTCTTTCTTTAGAGCTGTTGTACTGATTAAGTTACAAGCAATTTTTTTGTTTAAAAGTTAGCACATTCTCTATACTTGTACAAATATGACACAAGGGCTGTCTATATTAAATAAATTTGATGCTGCTTCAATACTGATGAGTGGTGGGGTTTAAATTTTTTAAAAGTTCTGTTTAAATTTTATTTGACTGTAGAGCTACAGATGCGGAATGTTGGTTTTGTAATCATGTTGAACATGTTGCAAACTTCTCTGAACATATAAATAATAATTTGACTCTAAATCCCTAGCCTACTTGTAACTTGATTTCAAAAGATAGCAATATGTCCGGTATTTTGACATTGTGTACAAACTGGTTTGCCAGAACTTTCAAATGCATCTAAAGATCCAAGCCTTAATGAACAGCTTGTTTCTTTAAACATTTGTGTGAAAGTCCAAATCTAGTTACAAGTGCCTAGAGGTGTTGGTGATCGACCAACATCATGGGGTTTGTCAGCTTCAATAACTGAAAAACAAGACAAGGTATTTAGATGATTTGTTTAATGACGCACTTTAATATTAAAACCTCACTGTGTGACTTACAGGATGGATATCTTTTAATAATAGTTTAAAATATGTGTAAAATTAATACGTAGGGTTTACTTTTGTGCTGATGGAGTTCACTAAACAACTCAAATATTATCTGCCACCTGTTCTAGAGCCAGTGGTGCATCACATCAAAGACTCAAGCGTGCAGTTCCCATTCTCTACTCGGATCCTGATTGGATTCATATGTACGGAACGTTAAAAGATACACATCTATTAGAGTATTTTTCCAAGACATTAGGAGAATGATTCATTCTAGTATGGCTGGCAGCCTTCTAAGCCTATAATGAGCATAGAAAAGACAGCTTCTTTTTAAAAAAGATTGTTCTAAATCTGTACCACAGACTATTGCAAATCTCATTTTGTTCTGTTGCAAGTTACTTCTCCTATTACCACTCTGGAGGCAGAGTTTTGTAGTAGTAAGCGATACTACTTGGAAATGTGAACCCTGAAAAACCAGTTGCAATTTGTTATCTGTGATGCCATGCAACTTGGTATCATTTTTGCCTTATCATTCTGTATGATGAAGGCAATACTGCCTTTATAAAATATTACAACTAGTTAAAGTTGCTGATAAGTGGAAAAGAACCCTCTAAGCCTCAGCAAACTTATGGGAAGCTTGGAAAAAATGTATAATTTCTAGTTAATTTTCTTATTAATGAAAATTAAATCTTGCATGGTGAGATGGTGTTGAAAGCATCTGAAGTCTATGTGCAGCTACAAGTAGGCATTTACTTCAGCTATGAAAAGGAGTAGAATTGAGAATGAATGAGCGGTAAAATTACACCACATTTAATTTTCTCTGAGCATAAAAGTTAAGGCTGGGAAAAGTTGGTTAATGCAAAAGCCTAGTAGTTAATTTTTTCTGCTGTTGTAAGTGATTTTGTGACCTGTTCTGTAAGAATTTCTTCACCGCTCACTTTCAAACAAGTCTGTCGTTTACCTAGTGCATATGGAGTCTCTGGCGGGATGCTTTTCCTGCTTTCTTACTGTGAATACAATGTTCAGAGGTACTCAAACTATTTTTTTATTTTTTTTTTAAGTAAATGATTCTTTCACTCTGTCTTACGTTTGCCAATTTCCTATATATACTAGTTAGCTGTAGAAATTTATGTAGTGCTCTGAGAGGAAACGTGAGGAAAAAAATCTTTGTATGTGGGACTCTTCAGTAAGAAGGGAAAATAATCTCCCTACATCTAATAAATAATATTATAATAATGCATTGGGTGTATTTTTTCTTTGTTTGTTTGGGTTATTTTTTTCTCCCTTTGTTCCTAAAATCCTCTGCATTAATGGCCTTATGTTTATTCATTGGCCCTTGTGGTAAGTTGGCAAAATTATGGGTTTCACATTAATATGATAGAAGGGGAAAAGAAAGATGGGAACTATTAAGCTGATGTCAGGCAGAGTTTCAGTGATGTGTTACACCCTATGAAAATTCCACCTACTCGTCTTTTTCTGCAGTCTGACACAGTAAACTGTGTCACTGTGAACTTGGTAATAGCAGAGATTTTGCAGTTGGTAGATTTCTTAAATCGTATTTCAGAAACAGAATGCTTAGTGGTCGCGTACAGTAACACTCCTGTTTTCTAGCAGTGATATTCGGGGTCAGTTGAATAATACTGCTGGGTTGTACCAGGATTAGTTGTGTCTCTTAGCCTTTCATGTGAGGGCATGGGTGCTTACGCAAGGGTCACGTTAAGGAGGGAGAGCAAAAATTCCACCCAGTAGATACTCAGGAAGAAGGCTATAGTGAAGCTATATATTTGATATGCGTTGTTACACAAAAAAAGTAGGCACCTGTGAGCAACCCTGAATAAAGCAGTCCTCTTAAACAGCCCATTATCTGTGTTAAACTTTGAAGATTATGTGAATTCATTTACATTACTTCTTTGCTCTGTTCTAGGTTTAAGTTTTTAGTGAAACTTCTTGAAATTCTGTACTAACCTAATGCTGACTCTGTGGTTGTCTCATGAATCATTATTCTACCAGTTTGCTGTAGCATTGCCATTAAAATTCAGTTGGCTTGTTCCAAAAGACTTTCTTATTTTTCTAGTCTGGTGAGATACCTCGGGTACCTGCAAAAATAAGGAATGCTTTAAATTACTACTTCTACTTGGTGGAGTGATTTAATTTCTGCCTTCACCATGTGATGGCATTAATAATGTAATGCAGTTTTATTAGAAACTTCTTGTACTGTGTAAAGATGTGTCACAACTTGAATTAAGCATGTATAAGTATTTTTACCAGCTGCAGAAATTACTTTCAGAGTTGAAATGCTTCTGCTTTAGATCTGCCAGTAAGTTTTGTGCTTTTGTGGCACTGTGATTACAACCCTCAAACGAGCATTTAATTGGACATGTGGTTTATAGATAACCAGAAAAGAAGATGCTGAGATTTCTGGGCTGTGTGTGGTGACTTGTGCAGGATAGAGTTCTGCCTGTGTTAACTCAGATTCAAGACAGAAGTGTCTGTATTGAGTCTGACCAAAGATCCATCTGGCCCTGAATCCTGTCTTCAGCAGTGCCCATAGCAGGTATTTAGTATATAAAGATAAATCAACCATGTAATCATTTTTTCTCAGTATAGTTTTCCAGGTTCTGAGAGTCTGTGCCCTGGAGGTTTCCTAGCCAAGGGTGGTAGCTTCTTACTAGACCTTGTTGGTTTTTTTCTTTGAGTCTCTATTATTGCTTTTTGAGTCTGTTTAACTTCAGTATTGATGGTATCCTGTGGCAATAATTTGAACTGCTTAATTGTAGACTGACTGAAAAACTTTCTTCTAATGGGAAAGATTGGTCGAGGAGAATACGATTGAACCAGTCTTTATTAACCCTACGTTTCAGTACTCTCAGACGTGCTTTGAAGTTTGGATTATGACTAACATGGGTACTTTCCTGCCAACTGAAGTGCTCTATTATTTGGATGCAGTAGGATCTGAACAAGTATTTTATAATGAAGATGAATTTACTGGTGAACATTTGCTGAAGATAGATGGAACATTGAATCTGAAGGCAATAATTTTTGATTCCTCTTCTTCCTCATAGAGTAGTTTGGCCTTTAATCACTAGATATACAAGTAGTTAATGAGTTTTTCTTTCCTTTGAGAAGAGGACTTTCCCAGGACTGCAAAGGGTTCTTTAAGGTTGTTTGGTGCACGCTTTTCTCTAGAATGCTGAATATTACAAGTCAGTAGGAAATAGCCCATCACACTTGAGTTAGTTTTAATATGCCAGGAAGGGCTGACAGTGACAAAACCTAGATATGTAGTATGTGGAAGCTACACTCATGCTGAAATCTAAATAGCTGTATCTTTACTGATAAAATTGTCTTTGTAAGGTTGAGCCTAGCACATGTTGCAACCAGATCTTCATTTTGGTGTTGGCGTCCCTACTTTCTGGGAAAAAAAAAAAAGTAATGAAAACAAATATGTACACTTCAACAGAACTGCTTCAGATGATAGAAACTTTTGACTGGGGAGATTGTGTACAGGTGCTGCTTAAGTGTATTTCCAGTTCTGTCCTTGGAGTGACAGTTTTTAGAGGGAAAGAGTGGTTATGGAGCAGAAATTGGAATTATCAAACAACTTTGAATCTCCCTAATTTTATCAACATTTTGATTGCAATAGCTTTGAATGACTTTTTTTTTTCCTTTTCTTTAGAAAACACCAACAAGAAGGATAACTTGAAACACTGTTGATCCCCTTTCGCTTTGAATTTCTTGACTGCACTACAAGCAACCAGAATGTCGGGGGCTTCAGTGAAGGTGGCCGTTCGGGTCCGGCCCTTCAATTCCCGAGAAACCAGCAAAGAATCCAAATGTATCATCCAGATGCAAGGCAATTCAACCAGTAAGTTTATTTTCATCTTGTAAAGGAGTCTTTCTCCTCTCCTTTCCTGCTTAATCCTTTTTATTTTGTCAGACTATGCTGAGTTCTGTGTTCATTATATTGCTCTTCTGAGGCTGTAATTACAAACTAGATTGTCTCTGAATTTGACTAGGAAGTCTGAAACATGAGCATCTTGATTTTGATGCAGATGTTTATGGCATTTGCTTGTGGCAACCTGAGAATTCTACAGAAAATTAGAATACCAAAGTGAAAACTTTTTTGTTAACTTCAGTGTGTGAGCGTCTCATGTTGACTGATGGATACAAGGCTGTGTTGCAGACCACTGTGTGATAATTGTTGTGGTGTAACTCCTGCTTGGGTCTGGTGCTTTAGTTCTTGGTGTGGTTATTTTGCAGTCTGCGCCTTTGTTTAGGAGCATAGTTTGAGTGAGAAAGCTGAGGGGAAGAGGATGTCAAATTTTATGCTTTTGAGATTAGATGTCTAAATGACAGTAAAATAGCTATACAACAATCATCTTAATTCTAAAATAATTATTGTGGGTCTAATTTCAAGGAGAAGACTCTTCTATGTGAAGCTGAATATGGGCACACTGTTTATTAATATTTTTTTTTTAAATTATTTTTTTTTCTCATGCTTCTTAAGTCCAAGGCAACATTGGTACTATTTGCTGTAGTGTCATCAGTCACGTGTAGACTAATGGCTCTACCTATAAACTGCTGCATTTGTGGCAATTCTTCATTGTTAGGTAATGGAACAGAGTTGTCTTGTCTGTAGCTGTCGGAACTAACACTTCAAGACTTCCAAGTTCCTTTACTGTCTGATGACATGAGTATTTCCTCAGGCTTATTAATACAAAGGAGGTTGCACACAGGCTCCTCCTTTTTCTTAGCTGAGATTGTACTTCAGCCTACTGCTGCAACCAAATTTAAGTCCTAATTGTGGTCGCTTAAATTATGTACGATGTTCCTGGTTTCATTGGAAGAGAGGCTTCATATATAAAAGATCTTGCTTTTTGGTGCAGTGAGTTCTTATCTTTAGACCTTTTGTGGAATATTACCAGAAGAGACTTGTTTTTTGGATTTCAAAATTTCCATTAAAAATGGGGGGAAGGAAAGTTTAATCTCATGTAGAAACAGGTGCTTGTATCCCAGTGTCGCCTGCTGACTTTCAGACCAAACTAGTGTAGGTGGTGGAAGAAATATAAGCTCCATTAGATGGCCTTTGTCATGGAACTGCTACCAAGCTCTGAACTACAGCAGCACCACTGGCTGCCACTCTAGTGGGTTTTCTTGCTGCTGTCATGACATGGCAACAATAATTTTAGACACTTAACATTTTTGAACTCCAGGGGCCAGTGAGAACAGCTCGTTTGTGGTATAACAACAAGGGTGACTCTGGCAATCTATTGAAGATTGTAGACAGAAGACTCTGGTTCTGACTGCTAGGACTGCACAACGGAGACCTATTTTCAAGAAACCACATCAGCTTTCAAAAGGAGAAAAATACTTCTTGATTTATCAAGTTGGAAATTTCTTTACAGCTTTTGCTATATTTTTTGCTCTGGAAGTGTTCTAATCTGTAGCCTTCTGTTTGAGTCCTATGGCTCTGATGCAAAATGGGTGATATGACAGATGGTCAGGTTTAAGGCATCAGGGGCCATTATGGACTGTGGGAAAGGAGTCATTAGCTGCAATAGTTATACTTTCTTACAATCTGTGGGCTATTTCCCCCCCCCTATATTTCCCTCTTAGAGGAGAAATACAGGAGAAAGCGGTAGGCAGAAGAGTAATTTTACTTGTTGAACAGAAGAGGATCATATAATAAAGGATATGAATAAGGCATTGTTCGATGGGGGGAAAAAACCTGTGCAAAAATCTTTTCTCCAAAGAATCTTCCCTTCCTAACAAAGTTGTCTGACGCACATAACTTCAAGCTGAAATTCTTCTGGTAAGCCTTTAGGCTACATGTTAGATTTGGGGGCATAAGGTACTGTTGCTGTTTCTGCCAAGAATTCTTTCTTTTTCATGATCCTTCAGTCTTTGCAGCCTCGCAGTTACATTATTTAACTCCTTCCTGTTAAGGTCTGAGCTTGTTGGCTCAATGCTGACTGTACAAAGTGATGTTAATGGATCTGACTCGTATATCTCTTGTGTTTCCTATCTCTAGCAATTTCAGAGTAAAGGAAATTCAGTGATAATTCTAGCCTATGGAGTTCCTGCTTCATAGCTTCAAATGTGCTAATGAAATAATCAAGACTTAAATATCTTGCCTCTAAGAAGGTTATTCATTTGTGTGCTAATCAAGTTGACAGGAGGCAAATCTGAGAGGCTGGTGATAGTGGTAGCGGCTATTTTAATTTTCCAGGGCAGTTAAAGTTCTCTTATCTTGGAATTAAGGCCTAATGGACTATTGTGATGAACAAGATTGATGAAACAGCATGAAGTCTGATAGCTAAGATGGGATTTTGATGGTTACTTGAACTTCTGTTCTTTACATATTTATTGGCCAAAGTATTCTGTGGACCCTTTGTAGGTCCTGAATGTAAACTTTGACAACCTGAGTTTTGTAAAGTTATTGGCGGATGTAGGCAGAGACTACACTGTAGTGAAACTGAGGGGAAGTTTTTAGGATGTTTATAAGGAAAACAGTCTAGAGTTGAGGATAATAAAGTGTATCACAGGTGTACTCCATTTCTGTATTTTTAATGAATGTATGAAAAAAGGAGTGTTTTCTGACATCCATAATGAAGTATATTCTTGAAGCTGGAATGCCACCAGGGTTGTTGCCTGACCCACTGCTTGTGTTGTGAGTTTTCGTGTGAATTTGGCTGTTCACAGCTCTTGGGAGAGCCTGTCATTGATGATGGGCTTGCCAGCAAAACAGAAAGTTTATTTTCAGTTTTGTTACACAGTTTAAATTTGCCTTAGAAGCAAAATAAGTGTAGTGGTGTTGTTGTCTTGATGTCTCCAAAAAAATTAATTTGTTACTCTGTTTTTTGTGTAATTCCCGTGTAGAAGGTCAAGGCCTTTAAACAAGTTCATAGTAGATCTCCGTCATTAGTGTTTAAAAAAAGTAGCTGAATACAGTTCTATATATGTCTTACTCTCAGAATAAGAGAGTTCTTACAAAGGTCTTTAACCCACAATGTCAAGATCACTTAATATGAGTAATTAGGACTTCTGGTTTTCTGTTGGAAGGATGCAAAATACAGGAATTTTGAAATCAGAATTAGAAATGTACTGTTTGTCTCTTTTTGGTTTTGCTCTAATATATGACAAGATGGGATTATATATTTTTTTTCCCTTTGTGGTTGCAGAGGTATTTATCTGCAGTAATACAATATTGTCAGTCTTTATGTTTTTAAAATATCTGTTCCAAAAATGAAATTCTGCAGTCCAGCTGAAGTCACATGTGCTGACTGCATTAAGGGGCTGGGATTTTGGCAGAAGGCCTGTGCTGCTCAGATCGTATCTAATTGCAGATGGTATCTATTTGAATGATGCTGCCAAAAGTTCTTCAGTGGAAATGGAAGCAGTGGGGTAGGAGAACAGAAAATAATAGGGGGGGTTCTTAAAGACAGGAGAAGTTACAAACTGCAGAATCCAACTAGTTCAGTTAACTTGGGAATGTAAACACTTTCCAAAGAAGAGGTAATGTCACTATCAAATTACAAATTAAAAAAAAAAAACCTACCAAAACAGTAACTAAGTGGAATTAATTTAAGAAAAGACTAACATTATTTTTTAATTATTATCACTTACACACAATCTTAAGAAATTTAAGATTTGTTTTCAAAAGCACCTGCTATGCAAGTTGATTCACTTGACCTAAATACTTTAAAATCATTTGGAGTTCTGTTCTGAAGAGCAGGTCTCTCTTGTCTGTGGTCCAGAGGTCACTGGTGCATCTGAGTGTGTGCCCGTGTCTCCTGCACCAGTATCCGCTCAGCACTGGGTACTGCGTGGCTGTGCTGGCAGCACTGCCTGTGGCACAGACACCCCGTGCCAGCCTTCCTGGTGAGAGAATGGCGAAGTCAGTGAGCTCTGAGGACTTTTCATATTGATAATTAATTCCCTAGGGTGATCCCTCTGTCAGTTCTTACTATCAGTCAGCTTGACCATGCCTAATATGTTGGTTTCATATTCTGCTTTTTACAGAATATTTTCAAGTGCATTTTTGTGGTTTCTTGATAAAATACCATCTAATACTGGAACTTCTGAAATAGCACTTTTGTGTTTTCCTCTGGGATAACATTGTTTAATTTAGCCAATCTTTAAATAAATCTCAAAATTTATTTTCTTTAAATTATTGGATAGGTAGTTCATTGTGCTCTTGGTCAAACTCATAACTGGCTTTTTGAAATTAATAATTCAAGAGTGGGTCATGGTTGTCAGCGTATCTTGATTGAATATGTTTGGTCTTTAAATCCTGCCTTTTTACTGTGTTGAGAATGATTTACAGTGATGCTTCTAACCCACAATATATTAACTACTTACTGTCTGTCGTCCCTCCCCACCCCCCATAAACTACTGTTTTTTTGATAATGGGAACAAGGTTCTGCTGTGTGATACATGGGATGAAAGGTGAGCTATAGATCTAAGAGTATTTTCTGTGTCAGTAGTTCTTGTACTCATTCTTGTATCAATGCTGGCAGCTGCTGCCTTGGATTATTGAAATTGAAAAGCCAAGCTATTCTGTGCCTAAAGAATTCCCAGTGTTGCCTTCTTCTGGTGTGTGTATTTCTGTTGTTATTTGTTTGGCTGTGGGTTTGGGTTTGTTTTGTTGTTGTTGTTGGTTGGTTTTTTTTTTTTTGTTGTTTGTTTGTTTGTTTTTTTTTAAATGGAATTTATTTGGTAATCCTGTCTGTAAATAAATGCATAAATAAAAACAAATGAAAATGAAGCAGAGGTTCAAGCTAGCAAGACAGCATTTGGATACTCCTCACTAGCAGACAGTCCAGCTAGTTTCCTCTTTTAAAAAGCTAAAGAAGTATGTAGAAAATGGGAATAGTGAGGCAGGGAAATATGGAAGTATCCTACTTGGGATGTGTCCTCTGCAATTGATGTTACATTAATTGTGCACTCGAAAATAGGGTTTAGCATCTTGTGGGTGCCAGTGCCAGAGTGAAACAGAGTTCCCAAAATATATTTCATCTGAGACTGTTCTGATTTGTCATAAACCCTGCTTGTGTAGAAGTGCACCTGCACAGTCTGGCTTATCTTGAAAGATATGAGTGCAACTGGATCCTCATGTTAGGACTAAAAATTACCTGTTTGGACTCTGACTCAGTCTCTGTGGCTCAGTCATGTCGGAAGGTTCTTTTTCGACTGCTTAAGGTATTGGATGCTTATGAAAAAAGGCACAGGGGAGCGGTTCCATTGTCTGGGAACAATAGTCCCAGCTGCTGCTGTAGACATATGGCAGTCGGGTTCCAGCAGGAATTCCTGGCATCCAGAAAACTTTGTAAGGCATTCTGGAGTTAATTTGTGGAGTTTGAGGGGGAAAAAGATATTTTTCTTTTAATGGTTATTTCATTTTTTTCTCTAAGGCCCATAAACATCTCGTCTAAACCTAAGTATTTAAATAAAGAAAATGAATAGAGAAACATCTAATGCGATTTTTTTTTTTTCTATTTGGGTTCTT
>VZRU01016835.1:41606-82219 GCA_013398155.1 Pedionomus torquatus | reverse complement strand
CCCCCTTTTGTTTTTGGTTGTTGTTTTAAGCTGTGTCCTGCTTTATGCAATTGTTCTGGAGCAAAACAAAAATGATTGGGAAAGCAGAACTTAAAGCTTTTGATGTATGATGTGTTTGTCTAAGTTAGCATTGTTTGAAATGTAATACTGAAAATGCTGATATATGAAAAATAAATCAAAACTATTGCAAAGTTCGTGGGGCAAGATAATCTCATCAGTAATTCAGCCAGTACTTTATTGGTATATCTTGGCAAGGGATATTGTTAAATTTTGCCTTTTTTGTTTTCATCTAATTTTTAACTGTTTTCTGAACGGAAAGATACACTGAGTGGAAAAACCCTGTTGTGTGTGTATGTCTTCAGGAGAATTAGAAGTTTGTAAGTCTGGGTTTCATAGTTTCACAAAGTAACTTCTGTTATAGAAATAATCTTGTGTCTAAATTACTGATGAGAAAAGTTCTTGAAAAAACCTGGCTTTTGTTTAGACTAGCACTGAGTACATGTAGATAGTAAAATAATTTATGGAATTTTTGTAGCACATGCTACATAGGTAGAAAAGGCAAGCAAAGGTGATCATTGTAGTGTCTCAATAACTTTCCTCTTTTGTATTTTTACTTCTATTGCTGCGTCATTTTCACTGAAAGGGCAAAATAGGTGGGAGGATTCCTTTCCATAGATAGATTTCAGTCTTGACTTTCAATCTGTCTTGTGAAAAGGAACAGTTTTAGATATGTCAAAAAAATAAGCATATCCTATTTCTGATGACTTGTGCTGAACAAAAAGCTTTAGTTCTAAAAGCATGGTTTGTGTAGAGTTTTTTCTATGTACAGCCTGTTTTTCTCGCCTCCCCCCCCACCCCCCGATTTTTTTTTATTTTTAAAGTGTTTCCAATTCTTTATGCTTGCATCATGCACAATGAGGTTGTCTTGGGGAAATAAACAGCAGTGGAGAAAAGGCACTTAACCCCTACTCTGATTTTCTTGTCTGTAAATCCTCCCAACTGTGGTTAAAATTAAGCGAATGCTTGTCCAATACATTAGTGTTCCATTGCATTTATAGTAGGTGTGTTCTTGAAACAGGCTATTTTATGGGAAGATAAATTGTGTCATGTGAAGGATGCATAAATTGTCTTCCATTTGAGATTGAATTGGGAACTAATTGGAGAAGAGAAGAAGTACTGGAATGCTTTTATTTTTTTAAGTGCTTGATTTTCCTCCTTAAGCTTTTCTCATGATTGTATAAAAATAACTTGAAGTGCTATTTCTGCAAACTGTTTAAAAAAAAAAAAAAGAAAATCTTTTTTAGAAGATGACTTTGGGAAGGTGAGAGAAGATGAAAACTTAATGATTTTTAAATGTTAGAGGTACAAATAATGAGGATGGAGCAAGGCTGTGGGATGGCTAGACTGTTCCTGCCAATGTTAAAAGTAGTTGGACTACATTAAAAAAAAACCTTTTTACAGAGTTTGTACAGAACTATAGTAGAGAGAGATAATGTTACTGATGAATCCTCGGTGGTGGCTAAAAGATGAAATCCTGCCCCTTTGGAACTCGTGCCCACTGACAGAATTAGGGCTTTAGAGATGACCCTTCTTACCAAATGCTTAAATAACGTGCCACCTTCCAATATTCAAGTAGAAGTAAAGAAAATGCAAATTGGGAACTACTTTAAGGAAAAAGTTGGGAACTATTTGATGTTTTTACTGTTTGAATCCTTTAAGATACTGAGGTTGGCAGAACTGACTCTCCGGGATTCCAGTGCTACGTGATGTCCTCTTAATGCAGCGCTGGCGCGTGTCTGAAGGTCAGAATGGCCTTTGGAAAAGACTATTGGCTCTTGGAGATGGAGTCATGTAAAAGCAGGGGGTGAAGGGAGATACTGTTTTATGTGCCTTGGAGCTGAAAGCGCACGAGGAAAGAATTCAGCTCAACTCCAAGCACTCAGCCAGCTACACACGCAGACCTGATACACATCTGCAATGGGATGTTTTCAAGCAACCGGTTGACCATGGAAGTTCTGGAATGGTTTTGGTTCAGCGTTTCAGGGAGGTGGAACAGTTTGGTTTGACTGGCTCCCGCTTGGTGCAGAGCCTGCTGGCGTGCCCTTCTCCCCGAACACCAGCTGGAGAGATGGTATTTATAGCACTTGGATCTGTAGGAGCAGCTGAGGATGAGCACGGCTTTCTAGCAGCTTCTGGGAGCGAGCATTTGCCTTGCCCTGGTGCTATTGAGCCTGACGCCCTCCCCCATCCAACCTTTCTCCCACTACAGGGTTGAAATTCCACAGTGGGGAGAGAATCCGGTTGAATTCCAAATGAGCTGTTCTTAGCTTCTACTTGGTTTCCTTCCCTTTTAATGATTTGAAAAATGCAAACAATGCTTTGAAAAGCAAGCGCCGCTTTACAGGCTGGAAGTGTCCATTTCCCTTCATTTATCTCTTATAATAACAACCCTGAAACTCTGTCTTATAAAAACATTATAGCTATATATCTGATTGCAACGTATGCCGAGGAAAGAAGCCTGTATTAAACGTGTCTTTGGGGTGTTATTCACGTTCCAGCGAATAAAGAATGCCTGCTCCACCCTGCTCTCAGTAACGAACATGTTCTCATTGTTGTCATTCCAGTCTACAGATGGCGCAGATATATTTTCCAGACCCATGCATTTTAAAAGGCTGTGTATATTTAATGTTAATTTGGTCTTGTGGAGTCAATTCTGAAAGCCCCAGATTTTTTCTATTGGTTAAATTGATTATTCAGACATAATACAATAAAACTACTGCTTATATTGATTGAAATAGAGTTTAAAGAAGGCACAGAAATGAATTAGTTGGTATTTATTTCCCTCAATGTTACCTCTTCCAAAGTTCTGTCTAGACAAGTGTGGGTTTTTTTGAAAATTTCTGCCAGTTAGTGAGAACAAAAGCCAAGACAGGACAGTGATTTTTTCACTAGCTGTTATCCCTTAACATATGTTGGGATTTGGTAGGAACGTGCACTCTGTGCAGGCTGCTGCTGCCACTAGAGGAATTATTGAGGCCGGTGCAATGCCTCTTTGGTGAGATAAAACTTGATTTCATTTCATATAGAGAAATTCAAGAGGCTTTGTGCCTTCAGCATTGACTGGTAGCAATGGGAATGGAAGATGTAAATGACAGAAAGCAGGTGGTATTGCAGAGTGATGGAAGTTCAGTTCCTCTGGTTTCGTACCTGACTTTCACTATTATTATTTCACTATTATAATTTCTGATTATCGATTAGTAGTAGGTTGTTTTTTTTTTCCCTTTAAAAAAAGAATTTAATCTACCAGTTTGTTGTGCCCCCCTCCCCCCAGCACAGACTGTATCAGCTAATCCCAGTATTTAGCCCAAGTTAATTCTGTCTGCTGGTGTTTATCTGAAGGGCAAACTGCAGTTAGCCAGTTCTTCACTGGAGCAGCCTGCAGTGACTAAGATGTGGCATGTCTGGTGGCAGAATGCCCTGTGGTGTGACTCTGGTCACTAAAAGAGGTGGAGCTGTTGAATCTAGTGCCTTGGCTTTAAATGCAGCGAGGGATAAGAGAATAATTACACTTCTTACCTCTTGTGTCCTTTGTCCTCTTTTTCTTTCAAGAGCTTATTGGAGAGAATTGCTGCTGTCCCCAGACACTGAACTATGGATCATTTCTAGCTGTGAAATTTGTGATGTGCTGAGGAGCAATGCTGACTGAGATGAAAACAGATTAGGCTTGGGCTGCAAATTCAGTGCCTTTATAATCTGGCATGAGATTTAAATGGTTAAGAAGTAGTTTTGGTCATTCTTTGTGCCTGCAAAAATATTTATGTGGCTGAATAGACCGGAATGGAATGAGGGGGCTGATCTTGGCTGAGCTTGCCTGCTTTTTTTCTTTCTTTTTTCTCCGTAGGTTTCCCACTGTCTGTTTACTTGGTTAGTTTTAATGGAGAATGGAAGTGTAAATCCAGAAATAAAAGCTTGAAGTTGGAATATGTTTTTGTGTGTGTGTTTAGAGAGGGATGAGAAGGCAGAGAGCGCTGCTTCCAGTTTCAAGTATCACAGAAGACTATAACTCTGCATCAGCTCTCTCTTGTGCTCCACTGTCTGGTTATAATTGTAAAATAAAGTGCATGTTTGAGGTGTGTTGTTTCAATTTCAACTTCAACAAGTTGCAAAAATGAGATGTCCAAAATGACAGTAGGAATGCAAAATAATACCTATTATAAAACACCTAGCTACTGTTTCAACAGCGAAGTGATCTTTCAAAGTTTGCTAACAGTTTTTGCTAAAATTAAAAACTAGCAGTGATTTTGATCTTATAGATTTGAAAGGTTGAAAGTGTATCTTATTTTTGTGCTAGTTGATAAAGCAGATGGTGGATGGTTTGAAAAATGTTAATTAAGGAAGAAGTAGGATGGACTGTGGAAGTACCGTATGCCAAGAAAAGAAGTTGCCTGTTTAAAAGGGCATGTTAAAATTCAGATGTGTTGAGGAGACTGGTTTGTTACTGTTGATACAGCACATCTAAAATTATACTTCCTTAATTGATTGTGCTCCCGCTTTCTCCTTATCTTTTATTAGTCCGTACTGTTCCCATGATACACTTCTATACAAGGACTAATTAGTTAAAATCTATGGGTCTTATGTAGTGATACAAAATTTCACGTTACTTGCTGTTGAGAAACTTGTTTTAAAACTGTTGCTTTCCTACCTTTTGGTGTGATACAAAACTCATGTTTGTAGTTATAAGTATCAGAAAAAACAACCAAAGCAACACGAATAAGTAGTTGAAAAGAACTGTTTAAATTATTTGAGCTTTAGGGAGTACCTGGAGTAGAGCTGCCTAGAGGCAACTTGGATTGTGTGAAGCAGCTCTATATGGCTTACTATATAAGTGTAAGGACAAATAAGCTCATAAAATGCAATCTGTTGTCTAGGTTGGGATGGCAGAGGGTAATAAATAAACCGCTTCAAATGAAATGGTAATGCTGCATAGCCATTCACACGGTGTACTTTTATTTGAATTTTATCTCAATTTATGACATGTAATTACTTCTACTTATTCTGTTTGCTTACCAAGGTAGAAGATGGATGTAAATGTTATGTCTTAAGGTGAATCCAGCATTTTTGCATAATATGCTTTAAATTCATAATTCAAACTGAAAATAAAAAAGGGAATAATGTAGGCATTTATCTCCCTCAGCCAAATTGACAATCTGTAGAGTATATTTTAAAAACATAAATATTTCCATGCCTTTTTCTCAGCCTTCCATTCCAAAGAGAGATGCTGGACGTTAATCTGAACTGTGGTTGTTGCTTTGATCCCGCAAGAGTTTGTAGATAGTGCAGTAGGAAAATAGTATCTTTGGCTTATTTCGTGCCTTCCATTTTCTATTTGGTGCAAAAAGCTTAACTTGTGTAAAGCTGAAAGAATCCACATGAGCTAAGAAGTTGGCTCTTGGTGAAGTAAGGGGCCTGAAAAAGGGATTGAATTTCTCAGAAACTGACCTCTGAGGCGGACTCCAACGCTCAAAGTTGCTCCGGTGCCATGCGGATGGTAACTAATTCTAGCTGCAGCACAAAGCCTTAGTGTCGGTTTGCAAACAGAAAAGTTAATTGCAACATTGGACCTTTGAAATAGCAGATAAACAAATTTATTCTGTAAGATAAAAAGGCCATTAATGTGTTCCTGCTGTGATCGTCTGCTTTATTGCCTTTCTCATTTCCTGAGGCTCTGTAATTAAACCATTAGTTGTGTACCATGCCGTGAGTCGGCTGTGGTGAGAGGAGATAGATGATGACCTATTTCATGATTCACTAATACAATTTATCTTGTCCTTGCATGGTTTAAAAAACAAACAAAATAACCAAAAACCTTTTAGTGTTCTTGTGGGTACTGGAGCTGCTGGAAACAGTCCTCCTACTTTTGTAATTCTGTTTGTTTCCTTGTTCAGCTGAAAACACAGCTTGCCTGAGTAACATGGTACATAAAATCAGTGTTGCCCACTCGGTCTCATTTCTGCATCATCATGCTTGTTTTTTGCAATTTGGCATATGATAGGATAAAGCTTACCTGTACTGTAAGAAGTCATAACTTCTTCAGAAATGTCCATTAACTTCCTTCTAAAAGCAGCTAGATTGCAGGGATTTGCTTGTCTCTCCGAAGAATATGCTTGGTGCCATAGACACCTTCAAGTCAGGTCAGTTACTGCAGTTTGAATTCCTGGTTTTGAGCTGCCTCATCTTCTTTCAGGTCTCTTATCTCCCGTTACACTGTGTCTGATCACTTGGTTGAAACTCTGACCACATCAGATGGGACTGATGCTTGTAGCTACCCGCCTGGTGCTCAGGGTTCTAATTGAAGAGGGTTTCGGTCTGATCAGAATCCACTGAGGTCGTAATGTTTTATTTTCTCAACCAACTCTGCTGGGTTCGTTTGTAGACAGGCTGAGAATTCTGTTAAACCAATTATTCTGAAAATGGAGGATGAAGAGCCTGTGTAAGAAGCAGAAATGGGAATAAATAGACTTCAGGCTTGGACTAGGAGTTGAGTGAAAAGGCTTTGACTGGATGGCAGTGGTGAGGGACAGCATGTGGAGTTTCTGGCAGCCAGGAGGTTTTCTCTGAGCCCTTTCTGTTGCAGTGGAAGGTTTTGGCCAGGCAGCTGCATTCCCAACCGCTGACAGAGCTGCCTTCTTACACATTAATCTCCCTTTCCTGATATGCTTCTCAAGATATGCTTTGCAAAAACACACGTCCGAGAAAATAGTTCTCAAAATAGTGAGCTGGATGTGGACCTTAGGAGGAGCTAAGGAAAGTCTAAGAAAATAATAGTAGTAAAAATGGCTTTAAAACAACAACAAAAAAGGCAGAGTGGAATCGTTTGTATAAATCAAGGAGCCTGAACTTCACTCTTGACAAATATGATGGATGAAATTTAAGTTTGAAGCAACTAATGAAGCTGTAATGTCAAGCGTGTAGTGCTTTTCCAGGCACTAAGTCTGTTGCGTAGCTGGAGATCTTGTCTTTCATGGGTGGTCAATGTACCTTTCCACACAGCAAGCTGAGGGGAAAAAATGTCTCTTCTTATTAGAAGTCTGCCTTTTTTGCTTGCTTTTGGAAGTGGTGGACATTTCCTAGAGATTTTTAGTTTTTTTAAAAAAACAAACAAATAATGGCTAGTGTGTATTTTCACATCAAACCTGGTTTGGAATAATACTGAAAATTGTGCTGCTTGTTCTGTTTTCTGTTTCTGACACAGCGGAATCCTAGAAGGTAATTTAACTCTTGATTCCTTGGAAAGACCAAGTGCAGCTTTGCCTTGGCCAAGAGAAATGTCCCTTTTTTTTTATAAACAAGAACATAAAAATGGAAAAGGAAAACGACTGAATATTTGCTTATTTCACTGTTGATTGTAAGAGGAAACAAATCAATCATGCCGTGAGATAAAAGACTCAGACCAAAGCTCTCTTTCATGATTGCATTTGCACCTTAATTTGCACCAGTTTTATAACTGCACCAGTGTGACATTCAGGTAGCCAATGAGTGTTTTCAGATTGTGGTTAAAAATATGATACTTGGTCAGCCAAGCTGTAGCCAGATTTCTGCTTGTCTCGGTTCCCTTCTCAGTTTGCCAGGCTGGGAGTTTCCCATTTCCAGGACAATGTTGTAAATGCAATGGACCAGTAAAAGTAAGTTGCGCCTCTCTTTCTCCAGCCATGACTCTCACAAGAGGAGTACCAAGAGTTTGGGTTGAAATCATTTGCTGTTGACATTAAGCAGCAGAATATGTATTGTCAGGAGAGGTGCTGGCAATAATTTTTTTTTTTCCATGTTTCTGCTTAGAATTGTGTTATAGAGTACACAGGAATAGGTTCTGTTACATAGGAATGGGTTCTATTTATTGCTGCTTTTTTTCTGCTTTTAATGGTTAGATTTTTCCTTGAATTTATAGCCCAAAATAATTGATGAAAACAATGTTATTCACCCCCAAAGGTTGTTCCATTGAATTAATGTAGAGATTGGTTTTTATTTGTACTGCTTTTTGGGGGGTAGGAGCTTCTCCGTACAAGGCATTATTCTTCCTTATCTTTCGGGGTTTTGATATTAAATATTGAATGAGAAGTTGTTGAATTGTAGCAGTTTAGATGACACTGAAAATAAAGAACTAGTTTAAGTTTGGGTCAGAGGAGTTGTCTTGTGAGATTTCTTAGTTGTTCACTTTAACTTTAGAACTGTTTTCATAGCGTGTGCTGTAGATGTGTTGTTGTTCGGTCAAAACCAGTACAGGGAAACTAAAGCCCTATGATTGCTTAGGTTACCAGTCTGTTATGTGTTGATGCCCGTGTTACTATCCAAAGCCACAAACATTTTTGCCACTTGATCTTGTACTGGTGCAAGGCATGTTATTCATTGGCTTTGCTTGTCTGTCAGCTTGTATAAGGCAAGAATGTCAGCACAAGGTGCATCCTAGTGGAATGGAGTTGGCCACAAGAAATAAAGTAGCAACTGTTGCTATTTGCAATCCAGGCAGTGATCTTTTATCCACATTGTAATTTTGGACAACAGCCCTGCTCAGGGACGCAGCATCTGGTAGAGGAGTGATTTAATTTTAATGGAGGTTCTGTAACCACATTTTCAGAGATTTCAGGACAAAATGATGTTAAGTTCATGTTTGAAAGGGCAAGAGATGCGGAAGTTAAAAAAGGAAAGGGAGAAGCCCCTGTCTCCCAAAGCATAGCCTAACTGGAATGAATACGTGAGAAATAAGCATCCTTTGTTTAGGATGACTGGTGTCAGGATGTAAATCATCCCCAGGAAGACTGTCGCCACCTTTGTACAGCTTCTTTCTTTGTAGGTTTTGTTTGCACATATTGTAATTAGTGGATCACTGCCAAAGGTAGACTGCTGCTTTAGGTGCAGATGGGTATGTGTAAATCTAAGGTGGTTTATCCAATTTTGATACCCTCAAGAGTATGCTGTTTCAGAATCCTTACTTACACAGATGGTGTTGAAAACAACTGCTGGAAATAATAGATTTAAGTATTTCCAGCACTGTAGTAGTGAAAAGAAGAAAGCGGTAGCTCTTCACTTCTGCAGCGAGAGCTGGGCTTATAAATTATCCTCTTTGGAATACAGAAAATACAGATGTCCTGTATGCCATTAAAATGACAGCTGAATCCATTGCATATTACTTCCCTCCAGCCAAAGGTTATAGGAAGCTGTTTTGTTGCTGGGAAAGAAAAAAAGACAAAACCAAAACAAACAATAACTACTCTCAAAAAAATCAAACCAAACAACCTAAAAGGTGTCTGGAAGATCTTCCATTAATTGCAGGGAATGTGCATGTGTGGGTCAACTATTGAAAGAAGTAGAGGACCTGAGAAAAGCAAAAGGGCATAAAATTTACAGATGTACTGATGGGAAGAGAAAACATGGCTTTTTTTTGGCTGGGTTTTTTGTTTTTTTTCCCCAAAGTGTGTTTGCTGATTTTTTTATTTTTTAAATTTTTTTTTTTTTTTTTTTGTATTTGTAAAGTGCTCACTGACTTAGCTTACCTGAAGATTCTTATATATGAATTCTTTGGAAAGAAAATTAAGTCAAGGATTGCAAGAACTGAAAAGGCAATTAGAGATCAGCTTTTTGAGTGGGACTTACAAAGGCTATGCCATAGGAACTACACATAAGCATTTTTTCAATTCTGAGTTTTTGTGTGTGTGTCTGTGTATGAATTCATGATGAGGTCATATGTTATACGAAAGTTCCAAAGACAAAAAGTGCACAGGTAGGTTGGAGGTCACTGTGGGATTCAGTGGCTGTATACAGTAAGAACGTTTATCAGTAATTCGGTTGGTTCAATTAATCGCAGTCCTATTAAAAATCTGTCTAGGCTTTTTGTGTGTAAAAGAACATTGAAATAAACTATGCAGATAATCCCTGAAATGTTTGTAGATCCAACTTTTTGCATATCTTCTTCAATACCCTGAAAATACCGAGCTGCTTAAAGCAAATCCTTCTGCGCTGAGCCCTTGTACTGTGTAACATGTATTTCAAAATCGGCTTGAGTTGTGCTGCTGTGAAATCGCCAGGGATTCTTGAACTCTGTGTTTTGGGTCTTCCTTCTTGCCAATGTCCCTCAACTCCAAAATGCTTGTCCCGTTCTAAAAGCCAGGGGACTAGGATGACCTACATCTGGCTTTTCACCCAACAGAAGAATTTTCTTCAGCGGAAGCATTCCTTCTAGGAATTTTTTTTTCCTTGACTTATTTCAAGTGAGGCCTACAGAAATACCGTGTTAGGAAGCTGTGACTCTATTACTTCAATCTTACTACTCGTATGTGGTGTGGCAACTCTCTGAATACTCAGATTTACAGATTAAGTTCAGTGTCAGCAAGCTCATTAATTATGTTCTTAAATGTCAAGTTAGCTAAGAGTTTGAATTTTTTTTTCCTGTAGGTATTATCAACCCAAAGAATCCTAAGGAAGCACCAAAGTCCTTCAGCTTTGACTACTCTTATTGGTCCCACACATCGGTAAGTCCTTTGATTTCATAAAATATTCTCCAGCAATATTCTTTTCTAAATATTATTAGGATGTCTTTGAGCAGTGTTGCTTTTAGACAAGTGAAAGCTGCTCAAGGCCAGGTGTGGTCTGGGTTCCTGTTGTGATTTGGCCAGTGAAATGAATGACACACGCTTTCCCCAACCTCTCCTTTCAGGCAGAGAAGGATGAGAGAGAAGAAGACTTAACAGTTTAAAAGAAACTAAACTAATGAAAATATTCATAGTAAAATCTAATAAGAAAAATATTCCCTTAGATAAAAAAAGTTTTTTTGGCATATCTGTAAAAGGCACAGTAGTGATCCATGTGTCTGATAGCTGCAAAAGTAATAAACTCTCATCTGGCTACTCTGCCCCACCCTCGTGTGAATTGGTGCTGAGCTCTCACTGACTTCCAGTAATTGTTCCACAGCAGAACTGTGTTGTTCTGCCATCTACCCCTCCCCTGCCTTATTTTCTTCAAAGATACAGAAAAAAAGGGATAATGCATTTCTCTAAGGTTAATTTTAGTAACTTGGATGGTGCAAATAAGACTTAACATTTCTAAGCAAATCTTCAATTTGGCCAACAGGATTTTTTTGATGCTGCTTTTGTAGCTGACAGTCCTTTATTCATTTGTATTGAGTCTTTGAACTCTAATTTTGATTTTTCTGCCCTTGCTTCCCTCTTCCTGAACACCCTGAGTCTTGTTTGTGAGTGGTCTTGCACAAAACTTTTCCAGTAGTGTAACAGAGTTCTCAACACAGAATTGGCTGGTTTCTGCATGCAGGCTGTTTCCTCAGCAGCAATGCAGGACTGTCAGTGCTGTTCTTCTCCAGCTGGTGCTGCCTTGGGAAAAAGCTGTGTGTAAAAGATATGCTACATTTGCCTCTTCCTAAGGGATTGCTCCACAAAATAAAAGCAGCAAAAAAAAAAAGTCCCCTGCTGTTTTTTTAAATGTTACTTGAATGATAGGATAAGACATTCTTCATTCTGTTTTCCTGTCTTTTCAGCCTGAAGATCCCTGCTTTGCCTCTCAGAGCCGTGTGTACAATGATATTGGGAAGGAGATGTTGCTGCATGCCTTTGAGGGCTACAATGTATGCATTTTTGCCTATGGACAAACTGGAGCTGGGAAATCCTACACCATGATGGGCAAGCAGGAGGAGAGCCAAGCAGGCATAATCCCCCAGGTAGAGCAGAACCCAAAAAAGGGATTTGTTTTTTTATAACATATTCAGACACACTCTTACTGATATCTTCTTCTTGTATGGCAATATCAGTCAGCAGAGAATCACAACTTACTTCTGAAGTGAGAAAAAACAACTCAGGGGAAAAAATGCATTATTTTCCATCTGTTACTTTTTTTTTTTTTTTAAACATACTATGGCTGTGTAAATTTTTTTCCCATATCCAATTTTTCCACTTCCCCAACAAGCTGGTAAATCAATATGCCTTGTCTTCTGTGAAATTAGCTAGGACAGCACTTACCACCTTTCGAATACAAAGTGGTTATTACCAATGAACATGCCAGAAAATTCTTGGGGAAACAAGTTTCCCAAAGCTAAAAATTGAACAATGCATCTTGGTAAGAAGTTAAGCATATAGTATTTAGGGCAACTAAGCACAGAGCCCAGTGCTATTTCCCCTCTGAAATTTGTTTTTGACATTTGCCATGAAATCTGAAGAAGTTGAGATACCCCCACAAGCAATTTTGGCTGGCAAGAATTTATGCCATCACCATGAATTTAGCATTCTGTACCTGCTGGTTGTGTGGCACTTGCTCTAAGTCCAGGCCTTTTCCCACTGTGTAGGTGCTGAGAGTGATCTGAGTTTCTTGGAAGACAGTGAATTTCTCCATTCCCAAAATAGAAATCCGAGATTGGGTTTCAGTTTTAATAAATAAATATATGAAAGAGATTGAGCCCTCCTTCTGCTGCTGGTTTGCAGTAGACATTGGCCCTGTGCCACGGCTGTGAAACAGACAGCACAGAGTTGTTCTCTCTTAATACCAAGGGCATATGTGCTGAAATAGGCTGCAGATGTTCCGGTGATTACTTTGAAATAATGTTGAAAGAGCTAATGTGATGAAGGACAGAATTGTTATATCGAAGCATTTTGGTTTTAAGAGAGTAATGTCAAGCAACAGGTGAAATCGGCTGAAAATCTATGATAACGCTTTCATGCTGAAGTTTTTTGTTGTACTGAAACCTCAAATACATACAGATTAAATGTTGTTCCAAAGAAACCGCAAGTTAATAATGCTGCTGTAGATTTAATAATGCTCCTATTATCTACTACAGCTTTAAAACAATAATTTCTCTCCGATTTCCCTGGTAGGCCTTCTCATAAAGGTACAAAAGGAATTATGTGTTCAGGGAGACCTTGTTGAATGTTCTCTTTGTTGTCACATACGCAGAAGGGACAGCACAATCAGGTTCCAAGTCATGTAGGTTGTTGACATTAAATTCATACTTGTTGGCAAAATTCCCCGTCTGCCAGTCCCTAGTGTGAAACTTGATATTTTAACCATGTGTTGACTGAATACTTCAGAGTTTTACTTCAAAATTGCCTGTATTCTTCATAATGTATTTATTTTCTGTACAGTTGCATGTAGATACCTGTTCCAGAAACCTCTTTCTACTCCTATTCCTCTCAGTACCCATGGGTTTTAATCTCCAAATACATATCTGTGGTTTGCACACGTTCGTTTCTTCTTCCTTTTATTATCTTAATTTTAGGCCTCTCATTTCACTTATTTGTAGACCAGCACCCTTGAAGCAGTAGACTGCTGATAGTTGAAGTATCCTTTGTGTGAAGATACTGCTAACAAACTTTGAAATAATTTCTGCCTGTTGATTGAAACTTGAATCCTGGAATTTAAGGGCACTGAATAAAGAGACTATTGTTTTTGTCAGACTATGAGAGGATTAAGGACTTTAATCATTCCTTTCTAAAATTACTTCCAATTTCCGTTATTATAGACTTTTTCTAATTTTATAGTACAGAATAATAATATCGGATAAACCTAGAACAATTGCTGAAATACTAGTAATAAGGTTGAATGATATTGATGTGGAATTGGGATAAAGTATCTTCCCGGTGAGGCTGTGTGTGGTTAATGTAGTAGGTTCTTGCTCTTCTCCTGCCCTTACTCTGAAGCCAATTTAATGACATGTCATAGTAGTTGCTTGTTACTACCCAGGGAAGACTAATTCCTGACTTGGGTTTAATCTCTTTCCAGCTCTGTGAAGAACTGTTTGAGAAAATCAATGACAACAGCAATGAAGAAATGTCATATTCTGTAGAGGTGAGTATGGTGAGGTATCAAAGAGTGTCCAAGCATGGATTTGGTTGTGAAAGAGAGAAATAGCATATCTTATAATGGAAATCCAAAAAAAATAAATTCTTACAAATAAACAGAAGAGGGGAACAGACAGAAATAGTGATGGATATAGAATTAATTTTTCTGAATTATACAAAAAGAGATCTTCAATTTTTATATTTCTAAAACTGCTCCTTATATCTAGTCTTTCCAGAGAAAGAAAGTAAATAACTTACTGTCTCATTTAGTATCTTGACTGCTGCTGCAGCTACTAAGTATCTGTTGGAGTGGGATAAGCCTAATGCCATTAGAAACCTAAAAATTCAAGAATGCATTTAAAAATAATCTTAGCGTTATAATTTATTTCAGAGGGCACAAGTTTAAGATTACTGTAGTTTGAATAATTGTACTCATGACTAGGGAATATAGCAGGATGTGGGTACAGCTTAGAATCAAAAGTTGATTCTGGATACCAAGGAATCTATTGTTTTTCCTTCTTAAGTTTGTTTTATGAGGGAGAGTCCTTATAAGCAGACTGCTTGTACATCTTTCTTGTTTGCTTCTTTAGAAAGATAGATTTGTTGTTGTGTCATATTAAAATTGTTTAGATGATTGTGAACTCAAGCTTATAATTTTTAATTAAAAGACCCGTGTTTTTCAAAATGGCAAGGGATCTATACATGGCGTGCAGCTTGTGCTGGAGTCTGATGCGTGAGACAAGTGCCTCTTCTTCCCTTCTGCCACTGTCTCAAGCTGTTACATGAGCTGAGACATCCACCTACAGCTTTCCTGTAGTGGACTGGGGGAGTTTCTGCCAGTGGCACCCTGAAATGCTGCAGAGCTGCTTGCAGAAGAAGCCTTAAAAAACGCTAAATTGTCTATGGAAATTCCTGTTTTCAGGTGAGTTACATGGAGATCTACTGTGAGAGAGTTAGAGACTTGTTGAACCCGAAGAACAAAGGGAATTTGCGGGTTCGAGAACATCCTCTGCTTGGACCGTATGTGGAAGATCTGTCTAAGTTAGCAGTCACGTCTTACACGGACATTGCAGACCTCATGGATGCTGGGAACAAAGCCAGGTAAGTGACGGTAGCGTGTTACATATTTCTCTCTCTGTAGGGATATGTGGCACATTGCAGCAAATTTAAAATATCTTCTGTGATGCGTTAGCACTTTTTAAAATAACTCAAGTCACATGAGGATTATTGCTGACACATACACTGGTAAATGCTATTAAAAAGCTGAAATTGATTTGTGTGCTGAAACAGTGCTGCAAATTGCTGCGAAGATATTTAAACCTTGTAAAGCCTTGAGATAAAGTATGTAAATAATTATACTGGCTTATTGTAAGGCTAGTTCTGCTTTAGTTGTGTGCGGTATCACTGTATGGGTATAAATAAACGTGAACAGTCTCCTCTTTCGTTCATTCAAGTGGTCAGGACAAAAGTTGGCTTCTAACTTCAGATTCTGGTTCATTAGTAGCTATTTTCATGTCAGCTCTAGGCTCCATTTAACAATGTGTGGGAAGACTGACATAAATGCCACTTGTGTTATCTTGGGTGTTGGAGTAAGGTAGGTAATTGAGTACACAGGTTGAGGAAGCTCTGTTTAAGTTGTGATGAAGAGGGGAGTAATTTAGGAGTGGAAAATCAAAGGGTTTGTTAATGGTATTTGGTGTAGCTTGGTCTTGGTTTCAGGGCAGAACATAACTCTGTGGCCTCTTGGTCTCATTCCTCTACGGCTGCTTTCAGCCCTGTGGGCAGTTGGAGTTGCAGCTCAGAGGCTACTGTTCTCTGACGGTGTCTGTATCTGTTCGTGTTACAGGACTGTGGCAGCTACCAACATGAATGAAACCAGCAGCCGCTCCCATGCTGTGTTTACAATTGTCTTTACTCAGAAAAAACATGACACAGAAACTGATCTTTCCACAGAGAAGGTATGTTACAGAGAAGTGGCTTTCTGACTCTTTGTGACAAGTCTTCCTTGCAGTGACTTACTCTTATTGGCAGTCTTACGAGAAAATAAGAATGAATTTTATTTTTTTTCTGATGTTTTTCTTTTTTTAAGGGTGAACTTGTATGTCTTGACAGAGCCCTTCTGTTTCTTACAGGATTTTGTTTGAGAGCATCATCTCAGATTCCTCTTTATCCATAAGACAACAGCATCAAGCTAATGACTTGTGAAAGCTGTGACTGTAGTTTTAAGCACACTACAATGAATTTATATTTTTTTTTAGACAGTAGAATTCTCATGTCATAGAATTCTTTGAACTTTTGTTCTTACTCTAGTTCACTGTGAACTAATTCTTGTTGTTAATGTGCTTTCCCTCTTCAGGTCAGCAAGATTAGCCTTGTGGATCTGGCTGGGAGTGAGCGAGCTGATTCAACTGGTGCCAAAGGAACCCGACTAAAGGTATTGGGGATGTTGATGTGTGGAGGAAAAAAAGGGAAGTGGGTGCACAAGCATCATGTGATGTCTTTGCTTGTCAAATAATAAGGAAGAGGATTGCCCTGATAAGTTTGGAAAAAATAGCTGCAAAACTGGAGACTTCCCCCCCAACCCTGAGTCTGCAGAGGTTCATGGTTGAACAATTTTAATTACTATGTATTGCTGGATTCTGTTTTCTCAGGAAGGAGCAAATATAAACAAGTCTCTTACGACTCTGGGCAAAGTGATTTCAGCTTTGGCTGAAGTGGTAAGTACAGCTTTTATTTACCTGCAACAACCTTTCCATAGCTAGTAAAACTGAGGCAGTAAAAACCATGGAGTAGTGGAGTAGAGCAGAATCATTCACTGTTCCTAGCCTGGCATTCTCAGCCAAATGACTTGTGTGTATTTTGGTAGATGAGTAGTGTTGACAGCATTCTGAGTGTCATACAGGCTGGAAGTAACTTTGTTAATAGGTTGAAGCGTTGGTTCATTTAGCTGAGAAGAAGCCTTGCAGAAAAAGCCCATCTCTGTGTGGAAAACATGTTCATGTAGCAAGTGTTTAGTTCTGCAGAGCACTACTTCTATTTTATTTGAAAGAATAATTTTAGAAAACTAACTGCAGCTTTGTTAAAAATTTAAGAAATACCAGTGTAATAATTTGATTATCACTGGCTTTTCTTTTGCAATGGCAAGACTTAACATTGTGTTGAGTTGAGTCAGATTATGTTGATTCAAACATAATGTTGTAGGTTTAGGAAAGGACTTTGTCTTTTATACTCAACTACTTTTTTTTTTCTTTAAATAACCAAACCACAAGTAAATTATTGCTGTTCCTTTTTAAAAGGGAGTTCTCAACAGCCTGGACAGGTTGAATATATTTAAATGTTTTTTAGATTATTTTCTTTTAAAGTGAAAGCTATTCTCATTTACTGGGCTTCTCAGGAAAAGAAAATACTATCCAAGCTAACATGGAAATTGTCTATAAATCTCTGTTAAGAAGCTCATCTTGTATCTTTTTCCTCTTTCTTTAATGCTTTCAACTTAGGATAACTGCACCAGCAAGGTATGATGGTCTGAGTAGTAGTGGATGTTGTATTTTTTTGCTCTCCAGATAGAACTCTTGCAAGACTAGCACATTTGAAGCACCTTTTGAGTGTTAAGAGGAGTTTCACACAAATTATAATCAGGCCTTTTATTGCAAGGCCATATCCTGTGCTAAATGTTGTGTGGAATTAAACTTTTGGCATCTCTTGAAGTAAAATGTTTGCCTACTATTTACGTAAACAATTGAGAGAAGAATTTGGAGAGAAGTCTGCCAAAGATGTAGAGAAGGCCACTTTCTCTTGTGTGGAAGTTCTATATTTGTCACTACTGATTTTTGGGACAAAGTACTTCTGGATATGCTGTGATGGTTCTTTTAATAGTTATACTATGATTTTTATGTTTTACATATTAATATTCCATTCAGTGTCTGTTTTTCATTATTGTATTCTTTCTTTGTAGAGTAAAAAGAAGAAGAAGACAGACTTTATACCATACAGAGATTCTGTACTAACATGGCTTCTTCGAGAAAATCTAGGTATGGCCAATTGATTCTTGCTGATTTTTCTGATGGCTTTTGACTCACTTTAACCTCATACTTGATACAAATTTAATATTTTTAATAGTCAAATCTGAGTCATACGATTCTAAATTTTGTTTAAGTTAAAGCTCTTTCCTATGATTTTTTTGTGTTCCTTAGTAATGTAAAATATAGTTGAATTCTGTAATTGATTAAAAATACTGATACTTAGTAGGCAACTAGTGCCTAGATTGTGCACTGTGGTTTTGTCTAAAATCTTGCCTGTTCATTTTAGGTGGTAATTCCAGAACTGCGATGGTTGCTGCTTTGAGTCCAGCAGACATAAACTATGATGAAACTTTGAGCACTTTAAGGTACTTTCTTTTTATCTGAGATGAATATGGGTAGCTGTTAACTCTAATGGCCACTTGCTGTCCTTTTTACCTCTGGGTTATTATACTTTGAGAGAATCTGTGGGGAAGAAGACTATACTGGCAAGAACTCAATTACCCTGAAGGAGGAAAAACAATATTCTATGTGAATAGGGAACTAGGGATTTACTGCCTACTCTTAATTTGAAAAAACAAACTCATCTTTTCATGTTCACACGTTCTTTTCCAGTGTGGTCCCTACAATTGAGCATATTAGTCACGCTGAGACTTCGAAGCACTGAATAAAGTGAAAAACATGTTGTCTGTTGTACATACTGTTAAGCCATCCTGAATAGGGTTTGTCTTTTTTTGCAGCAATATCTTGTATTTAATATGAATTCAAATGGATGGTTGAATATAATCCAAGATTCTCTTCTGACATACAGCTGCAAGCTAATTGTCTCCTGTATTGCTGCATTCCTGTGTTGTGTATAAGCACTAAGGTGTTCATTGTAAGGTGTCATTGTTTTGATCTCGTTCTAGATATGCTGATCGTGCAAAACAGATTAAATGCAATGCTGTTATCAATGAAGATCCAAATGCCAAGCTGGTACGTGAGCTGAAGGAGGAGGTGACAAGGCTTAAGGATCTCCTGCGTGCCCAAGGGCTGGGAGATATTATTGACAGTAAGTGGATTAAACACACCTAACCGTCGTGAGGTTGGCTTCTCTTGTGGAGAAGGGCCTGTGAGAGAAAGGGTTTTAAAACATGGAAGTTAAATGTAGGTGCTCATCCTGGTTTTGAACATGATTTTAGAAGTGATAACCTCTTCTGTCTTTAAGCAGCCCATCCTAGGATTGTCTGTAGTGTTGACAGGCCACGTTCAAACTCTCAAAGAAGAACACAGAGGTTGAGTTTCCTGTTACTGTAGAAATGATTTTGTGTAATAGAAATTCACATCCAGGAGTTACCCTGGTGAGTTATGGAGGACATTTTGTCTTGCTACCAAGGAAAGGAGAAGAGTTGAGATACAGAAACCTAATTTCATACTGAGAAAGAAAGCATGCTGAAAGTGTTTAAGGCCAGGCTGGATGTGGCTTTGAGCTACTTGGTCTGGTGGGAGGTGTCCCTGCCCACGACACGAGGCTTGAACTGGATGATCTTTAAGGTCACTTCCAATTCTAACCATTCCTATGTGATTCTATGATCCGTTCTTCCTCCTTAAAGAGTTAAGGTGATTAGTTGATACCAGGCTTCAATGCCGACCTTGCTGAGGGAAGAAAACAATGACTAGTTCCTGTTAGACAATGCCCCTAGTGACAAGCTGTCATCTCAAAACAACTAACTATTAAACAGCTGCTTGTGAAAAAATAATTAAATCTCTTTTGGGGTGAGATTTTGATTTAGGTTGGCAGAGCAGTATTGGACTGGTTTGCTTTGCCAACAACCTCTTAAAGTGCCAGAACACACTTGTGCCTGATTTATTTCTTTATCCTCATTCCAAACAAGGCAAATAAACTACAATTTCAGCTGCTGTATTCTTCTATGTTATGAACAGTGACTTAATTCCTAGTGATGGAGGTGTCCATAAAAACACAGAGTGTAATCCAGTGCGTTAAAAGATTCTTTGACCTTCTGATTTGTCAGAGCTTATTTGCCTGTGAAGCAGAAGTTCTGGCTTAGTCACAGACTGCTTAAAGATGTATATTGGGTATTTATCTTTTTGGTTACTTGTTTTAAGGGAATGGGTCCAGAAGACAATGAAATGCAGGTGTTTTCATGCGTGGTACATTCTGTGTTTTTTGGTGTGAAATCAAAACTGAAAAAACCCCACAACATTGAAAATAGCATTTTATTTCTTTAAACATCAAGTAGTGTTCTATTCCCTTCCTGTGTCACTGGTGAACCTTCAATTTTGATCCTTCTTGTATTTTCCCTCCTGCTTCCTTTCAGTTGATCCAATGGGAGATGAATACTCTGGAAGTGGAGGCAAATGTGTGTATTGTGTGGTTCTCTTTTTAACCTGCTTTCTCTGGGTCAGCTTTTAACTGAGCTTTGCATGCCAGCATTTCTCACAGGGAAATCCCAGACAGAACGCTCACTGGGGAATGCAGTGCAGTTTCATGGAAACCAGCTTAACTAGCGCTGCTTAGCTTGAGTCCACGGTCAACAAAAAAATGCCAAGTTTAAGATGTAACATCTGTTCATTGGACACTTTCTGGCAGAATGTAGAAGGGAGAGCGGTAACTCGTTAGTCTGTTTCTCGACAGTCAGCAATTTAGATTCGAAACAGAAAATCTTTTTCTCCAATCTTTCCCAAGTTACTCAGTTGAAACAACTTCTGCTCACCTGCCATCCTGGCCTTTTCACATCTCTTCCACCCAGAAGTTTTTGTTGTAAATATGTCAGTTGTTCAACTTTAGATGAAATGTTATCAGTTCCTCCTGGAGACTTAGATTTATGTATTTATTCTATATGGTCTTTTTTTAAAAAAAAAAATGCAAACTTGGACATCTTACACTGATGAAGGTCTCATATTTGAGCTCTAATACTTGGTTGCAGATGAATAACTTAATAGGGATAAAACCAGTCAGCAAATACCATTTTATTTCTATTCTACTGTCTGTTTCTATGAAAAGGAAATACATAGTCCGTTCCAAGAGAGGTGTATTCTATGTAAATTTTGGGTTGGTAGACTTTTTAAACTCTGTCAGCTCAAACAATATCAGCTGGAAGAGATCTGTCTGAAATTTCCTAAGACTAAAGCTACTGGTGGTGTAAAGACTCATCCTGGCCTTGTCTGATAATTTTGATGCTGCTTCCAGCGTGTGCGTATGTCATCCGTGTGAAAGCTGCAGGCTCCAGGAGAAGCGTGCATGATGTCAAGGGGTTTGGTTCTCTGTGGTTACAGTGACTCTGACAGCTATTGCAAGCGCCACTTCCTTTATCTTCAGGAGTGCATGCGTCTATTGGCCTTTTGAGACTTCATCCTCCCTGCTCTCCCATGCCTGCTTTCCTCATCCCGATGGCATCCCCTTGCCTTAACCTGCTTTTCTTCAATTAAATTCCCACCCCTGCTTCCCCGGATTTGCAGATGGTGGTTTTCAAACTGACTTGATGCAATCATCGGTTTCCTGAGGCCGAAACAGCAGGTTTCGATGTGGAGCGAACTAGGGCACAAGGCTGACAATAGCAGAATTGTTCAAGGGGAGAGTAGAGGAGATGTAGGAGGACATGGAAATTTATGCAATGTCTGGGCGAGGATCTCACTTTTGTAAGCGTGAAGCCCTTGTTTATAACTTGGAAGGTCTGATTTGACCTGTTTATTTCCAAAGGATATTTTAAAGCATTTAAAAAAAAAAAAAATAGAATTTAATACTATCAAAACTATTACAACCGAGCTATTTAGTTGTCTAATATTTCATGGGGATTTTTTTGTGTGATTATTCTGAGGATATGGATTACAGACATATCTGATTAAATTAGATTTAAATAAATTTCCTTTGGATACTCAATTTTAAATTATTCATGCACCTTTTCCTTGTTTTCTGTCTTTCAAAGAGGCATCTTTCAGGCCTTTAAATTCTAAGGCTACAAAAGCTGCTTCTTTAGATTCTGGTTATTTTTTGGGCCTTCCTCATCTAACCTGAGACCAAAAAGCTTTAAAGCCTCTCCTGAAGTATGAGAGCCTTAGCAAGTATTTCACTTAGGTATCTTAGGTTTCAATTTTTCTGATAAGGAGGGTCAGGAAGTAACATAATGGTGGTGCTGGGAACTCGTGTTCTCTCTCCCCCCGTCAGTCATGGTGGGTGATTTACATACTCTCCTGTGAGAATTTAAGGAGGGGCAGTTCTTTGTCGGTGTAGTCAGGGTGCTTCAGGAGCAGAACCACTGCTGTGATAAAGATATACTTAGTCATTATTTTAGATTAAAGGAGTGTGGAAGAGAATATTTTGCTGAGTTTTGAGGGGTTGGTGGCTATTCAGACCAACCCAAAATGTTACTAAATTAATGAGGAACTGAATCTGTTCCTGGTCTGAGCCCCGTGGTGCTCAGTTTAGTGTTCAGTTAGGAATAGGATGGTTTCCGTTTTGGCAAATATGTAATTTACCTTTTTTAAGCTTTTTGGATCAAAAGGGTTTATGATGCAGTCCTTACTAATAATCCTCAGGGTCTGAACTGAGTTACCCTTGTGTTACGGATACTAAAGATTTGTTTCAGAACTACCATCTAAAAATTACAAAACTTGTCTTGTTGCTGCTTAAAAGCTTTCCTCTTACACTGGTATTTCCTTCCTTTCCTTTTTCCTCTTCCTTCCCTCTTCCTATTTTCCTCTTTCCCTTCTTTCTGCCTTCCCTCTGTCTGTGTGTCTCTCTCCCAGATCTGAAAGATTTTCAGAACAATAAGCATAGATACTTGCTAGCCTCCGAGAATCAACGTCCTGGCAATTTTTCCACAGCCTCCATGGGGTCCCTCACGGCATCTCCATCCTCCTGCTCTCTCAGTAGTCAGGTGGGCTTAACCTCTGTGTCCAGTATACAGGAAAGAATCATGTCAACACCTGGAGGAGAAGAGGCGATTGAACGTCTGAAGGTAGGTATCGCTGTAAATGGAGGAGGCTGTTATTTTGGTCTTTCCCAAGGCTAAATAGCAGTAAACCCTGGAGAACTTTCCTTCATAATTGTATCCAGTGTGCTGTGTTTCTGTAGGAACTTCTCTGAAACCCACTCACACCTTAAAAAGAACACGATGGGCTAGAAACTGGGTTCATGCACAGCCTTTCCTGTAAGGATTACTTAGGTTTAATTGTAGCCTGGAGCTACAACTAAATTGTAAATGAAAATCTCAGTTCTTGTTTACAGCTCCTCTGGTGCAGTGGTAATTATGGAAAATTTGCTCATAAGTATAGGCTTCAGGAGGCCTGGCCTGCACTAGTTTGGACAGAGCCTGACTAGTGAATGCACTCAGCTTTCAGAAAACCAAAGTTGAGAAAAGGAGGAAGAATAATCCTGCCACTGTTGTGTTCGCCCAGCCCCCACAGATTAAAATGTGAAGCACACAGAATAGCATGCTTTATCCAGACAATAGCGGCCTTGTCCCAATTCTGCATAGAATTAAACGGCAGCAGAAGTGCATTACAGTGAAGTATTTCTTAATTTTTATGAAAGCCCCCCCCCAATCTCCATGGGAGGATGAGTGGGGAGAGCTGGCTGTGTTGAATCTGTGCTTCGTTCTCATGTCTTGTCCATGAGACGCTGCCACAGAGACTGGAGTGGGCTGGAAAACACACTGTGTATCCCTGTCCTATTGGGAACCTGCTGTTGCCATGGAAATAACAGTGTGGTCTCTGCAGTTCCTTGGCATCCAGTTACTGAATGATGTCTGTAAATCAGATTTAAAAAAAAATAAAAATAGAAAGAAATTAGGTGGTTCAAATAGAAGTCTGACTGTGGTTAGATATGAAGTTGTCTTTTCTTCTCAGCTTGCCCTCAGGGCTATTTACCCTTTAAAAATTAAGGAAGACAACTTAGAATTTTGAAGTGCTGAGGGCATTTTTTTATATATTCAAAATTAATTTGAGGTCTAGAACTGAGCACAAACTTTAATTGCTTTGTGTATTATGTAATGAGCTTTGAGAAGAATTGTAAAACAACTTCTGGGATTTTCGCACAGGAATCTGAGAAGATCATTGCAGAGCTGAATGAAACGTGGGAAGAGAAGCTGAGGAAAACCGAGGCCATTAGGATGGAAAGGTCAGGAGCTGGAAGTGCTATAGATGTGGATGGTATCTGGAAAATGGTAAAGTGTGGAAAGTAAGAGAATGGTACTCTGTTCAAAAGCGATGAAACAGCAGAATGGCGCTCAGTGATAATTCTGCTGACCTTTGCTGAAAGAAAGCCATATTCTTTCTGATGTTTCCTACAGTTAAAGCATTTACAGTTGTAATTCAGGTAACACCCTAAAGTCCAATGTTGGCTTCTGCTGTGAAGCAGCGGGGAGTCCTGGTCTCATTCTTTTCCCTTCCGCCATTCTCTTACATGCCAAAAATTCTGGCCCTAAAGTTAAGCAGAAAAAATTAATTTTTTAATATCAGAGTATCTAAAATCAGGAAACAGCTCCAGCTTTTCCAACTTCATTTGGAGTTGTGTCTTAAAGCCACAGGACAGATGCTTAATAATTGTCAGAAATTTGGGTGCAACCAAGCAGAGCATTACTTATTAGAATATTAAAAGCTGACAAAATGGCTAAGGGGAGCATCTTTGCCTGGAAACAGTGTTACTGAGCAGTCCATAAAGTCAGGAAGAGCCAGTTAAGTCTTTGTAAATTAATAAATAGTGGTAGCTCCTTTTAGCTAAAAATCTCAGTAAAAGTTTTTGCTGTTGCCATTGTATGGCCCTATAAACTCAGGGACTAAAGTTTAGAAACTTGTCCTATTGAGTTACGAGGTGGTGACAGTCCTGGCTGTACGGCCAGTGCATAGGCTGGTTCTAAGTCTTGAAAGTATTTCATTGCATGGCTTTCATTTGACCTTATTTTTGCTTTTCTCTCGCAGGGAGGCGTTATTGGCAGAAATGGGAGTTGCCATTAGGGAAGATGGAGGAACACTGGGAGTCTTCTCACCTAAAAAGGTAGAGTAATTAATAACTACTGCATCGTGTCTCCAAAAGGCTGAGCAATGTGGGTGATGAGGGAGGTACCAGTCACATGAGGGCTTGTATTCATGTAGGAGACAAAAGAACACAAATGAGGGTTAGGTCCTTAGTAAGTTTCTTTGATGGTATCTTTTCCAAAATAGCTTTAGTGTAAGAATCTATCAAAACACTGTATATCTAAGGATTATTTTGCTCATAATAACAAAATTGGATGCTGTTCCTCATGCAAGTGATGCCACCTAATACTTACTGTTTTGAGAGAGCTGTGGAAGGAAGTCTCCTGTGGGAGCTTCCATTGGTTGTGAAACTAGGGAAGCGTGTGCTAGCCTAATATGATGATGAAATAGGAGCAGTGTAAGAAGATCATGGGGAGACTTCTGATACAAAAAAGATGGTTAAACTTATTTGTACCTTCCTTTAGAAAAATTTGTGCTGCAAGTAAAAGCATTTGTGGCTCCTTGAGTATCTATTGATTTGGTAGCAACTCAGAACTGCTGCCTCTTAGATTGTTGTCATTTTCTGCAGTAGCTCTGTGTGGCCTTCATGTACTCTACCTATTCTTCCTTGAGAAACTCAGAAAAGTCTGAAGTCTTCTTTGAATGTGTTTGTTAATCTTTTTTCCCTTGGGAAAAGGGATTGTAATCTAATGAACCACTGAACATGGGAATGCAGGGGAATATTTTTTTCAGTACATGTCAACAGTTCTATTTTCTGAAATTTGAAAGAAGCAGAACTGTACAGGAAAAGTTCTATAAATATAAAATGATCAAGGTAGGAAAGAAGCTATCTGTGCAGTTAAAGCAGAATTATTGAAGTAGTATAAGGAAAGGAATGTACTTTCTTCTATCTCGGTAATCTTTAAACAAAGAGCACAGGGAAATATTTTAACCTGAAACTTGCACGTGCCAAGTGTGTAACAGACTTGATCTAAGGTTAAACGGGAACCTATCTAGAGGCACTGTACAGAAATATAGGACAACAGAATTGGTTAAAATAATCCTTTGCTTAAAGTAGCATTAGTCTGTTATGGTTGGAGTAGGTAGAACTCTGATTTGCTTTTGGTATCTCATCCAGGAGTGCCCAAGGTTTGTAAAGACACCAATTCATTGTGTGTTCTTTACGTATCTTTCTCTTATGTTATGGATCCTCATCTTTTAGATTTTCCCTCAGAGGCCCACAGCTCTTTTTGATGACTCTTATGGTGCATTTTCAGCTGATCAGGTTTGTGTATAAATGCCACCCGGAATAAGTAGTTGCTTTGGTAATAGATAGTATTTCTTTTTCCCCTTGTAGGATTTATTAGGAGAAGTAAAACTCCTGACCTAGTCCTGTCTGCTTCTGGTCCTTGCTATCCTTGCACTCCAGCTTCATTAGTTCTCCTTATAGTAGCTGTCATTGCTATTGTGAAAATTTAGGATATGTAGATAGCAAATTTGAAGTTTTTTTATAAAGACTTTATACTTCTGAGGTACTAGGATATATCTAATCATAGACTGCTAGGACAGCACTGGGTTTTTACCAGCTGAGCTGTAAATTGGTCTTTGTAAGGTAAATTTTGCCCACTTCATGAATTAAAATTTATCACATTGTGCAATCATTGCTGGTTTATCAGTTTTGCCTTGAATGGCAGGAAACTTTTTGAAATGGATTGTGGAAATTTAATTGCTCATGCTCTCATCAAAGACGGGAGCAGGTAAAAATCCTTCAGCTGGTGCTTGAGTAATGCTGTTCAGGAGAAAGCTGAAGACATAACTGTCTGTGGATGAATATACACCTCAGAATGAGCAAATACTCAGTTTTGCTGACATCGTCTTTCAAATTGTTGAGCTTTATTTCTTACAAAGCTCTCTGTTGCTTGTGAAAGATCCGTTTAATGTAGTAAATGAACTCGGATACTAAAACATATATATGGGCTACAGCAGTATTTTTGAAGTGTCCAAATGCTACAAGTCGTAGTAACCTTACTTGACCAACTGGGATTTGGTTTCTCTCCAGTTTCTCCAGTTTTTCTCTCCAGTTTTCTCTTGATTTAAGACCTTTAAACAGCTCCAAACATTGATTTGAATGCAGTGAATAGCAATGATGGCATGGGACATCTTCAGATGCGGCTTTAGGTGACCCCTGTATTTGTAGGGGTGAAAAAGGTGTTTTGTTTTTCCTCCCTTTTCTTTCTTTCTTGTTAAACCTTCCATGGGACAGTTGACAGACTCTGAATTCCAAGTTCCAAATTTCAGTGTGAACATCCAGTAATTTTTGAGCTGAGTGCTGTTAAAAATCTCTCCTATATACACTTTTTGCAGCTAGAATAAGTTGACAGAAATTTTAGTGAAAACTTAATTCCTTTTGCTAAAGGGGTAATGAAGGGACAAGTGGCTTATGAACAGTTTCATTTCTCTTTTATCATCTTTCTTCTTTTATTCTGTTTAACCATTTTTGCCTTTTCTTTTGTGCTTGTGCTTACTGCTATCTCACTGGCTAGATTTTCACACCAAGGCCTTGTGACTTGTTTGCTGATTCCAATGGGGTTTTTTCACCAAAGAAGGTTGGTTTAGTAAACGTAGTGGATTTAAATCTAGAAGACCCTTAGATGAAGAGCTTTTTAGCTGTTTGTATCGGAGAATGTTGGTAGTTTTAGATTTTTAGATTTTTCTTTGGATGTTGATGGACTTTGCCAAATGAGCACCTGACCTGTATTGCCCAAGAAAAGCCAAAGTTGATCCTGCAACAGTTTCAGAATTTCACTGAAGCAACCCTTTCTGCTGTTGGAGACATTACAAGGAATCTTTTCTTTTTCTTTTTTTTTCCCAGCTGAAGCCTTTATCCCTCTTCTGTCTGATATTTCAGATAACTAAGCAATCTGAGCTGCATTTCTGCTGATACTTTGAGATGCTCTTCAGTACTGCATTATGGAATAACCTTGGTATACATAGCAAAAGTGCTGGATTATGATTCTATGATTAATATGCAACCTCCACAGCTGTGGGAAGAAGCCTTAGAGAGGATCCTCAGTTCTTAATTAACTTGACTTTTTTGTTCTTTCAGACTCCTCATCTTGTAAACCTTAATGAAGATCCACTCATGTCTGAATGTCTGCTTTACTACATCAAAGATGGTATTACCAGGTGAGAATTGGTGCTAGTATGCTCTGAAATCTCCTTCTTTGCTTGTTCAAATCCCCATGCCAGAAACACCTTGAGTTTAAATAATAATTGTGCTTTCAGCTATTCATCTTGCATTCAACAAATGAAGCATGGGATTGCTGTAGGTGGGAAAAAAAAGTACAGAAATGCATTTTCTTTTAAGCTGATTTTTGTGCTTTAAAAGTAAGATGCAGTCACTCAGCTCTATAAGAAGTTTGTTACTACATCTGTGCAGTAAAAGAAAGCCTGGTGTCCTTTGTAAAATACAGGAAAACAAAAGTAGTAAAACTTGCTGAAAATACCTTTGAGATTTTGATGGGTGGAGGATTAAAAACCATACTACTTGATAAAAGCGACTGGAATATGGATGAGTATTCACTTAATTATTTCAATAAACTGTTATCCATGCCTCTGCACAATTAATGTATTCTGTATTCACATCTGAGATGAAATTTAATTGCCAGATTTGGAATTTAAAATGGACTTTATTACACAAAGTATCAAGACGTCTGGTAGAAGAGAGGTAATTGTTGTTATCTTTGGTGCTTTAAGCCGTGTTTGGCTGCTTAGTATATTCCTGGGGAACAAATAGAGAAGAGCACACAAACAGGTACTGTTGTATTGGTACTACTCCAATAGGTGTTGCACCTACTGAAAGAATATCAAACTTTCAGCACAGATGAATAGAAAAGCTTTGGATTTAAGAAATCATAAGTATTGAGCCTAGAAATGTGTAGAGTAATAAGAGAATAAACGTTCATGCTCCAGGGATAAAGCGAAGCTCTCGCTGTCTGGTAGCTGTGTGAAACTGCTTGTGGCATCAGGTTATTCAGCAAGACTCTCCTGAGCTGTTTTTGCTCCATTGTTGAAGTGCAGATGGTGATTATAAGCAGGGTGATCGCTGTGCCTGCTGAAATGCACCACTGGAAGCTCTTCTCACTCCCTCCACCCCCGGCGTTCCTTTGCTAAAAGGAGAAGGGGGTATACGAGAGGGAAGGATACACATTAAATCCAGACATGTTTAACATTTTGATTCTCTCGTTAAATTATATGCTTTAAGAGAAATAAATCTCTTTTTCTTGTGTCAAGCTGTTATTTTTTTCCATTTCCTGGTGAATCTGATAAGTTCTCTGCAACGCAGAGTTAACAGCTAGTTCAAACCTTTAAAACTGAAGAGTAGGCTTAAGTGTCCAGGATTTTTTTCCTGGCTATTTCTGGGGTGTATTGTCCTATGCAGAGTTGTAGAAAGTGTCTGATTTGCTCTTGAAATGTCTTCTGTTGGACTCAGGGTTGGTCAGGCGGATGCTGAGCGAAGGCAAGACATTGTATTGAGCGGGGCTCATATCAAAGAAGAACACTGCATCTTTAGAAGTGAGAGGAACAACAATGGTGAAGGTAAAAAAAAACTGCTTTTCCAAGCCAAGTGTTGCTGAATCTTTCACTCCTTGCTTGAGAGTTGTCTGGGGGATACTGGTGTTTGAAAGCGTCTCTTGCCTCAAGAAAACCATCAGCTTTCACTTGCTGTTCTCTTGAGTCTTAGGGAAAGAAAATAAAATTGGCTAAGTGATAATAGCTTCAAATTGCAGGCTGCAGTCAGTGTAAGAGTTAAGTTCTAATCTTGGTTAGCTATAAACATGGAAATTCAATTGGAAAAAATAATCATTTCCAACTGCAGTATGTGGAGGTGTCAGTAGGTATTGATTTTCTCATGGGGCTTTGTTTCTTTTTTAACCAGTGTGGCATCAAGGAGCGATTCATTGTACTTTATTTTATTGTTAGTAGGAAGAGAAGCAGAAGAAAATGAGTCGCCTGTAGGGTTTGCACACTTCTGTTTCTCTGCAGTGCTGTCTAAAGGCTCATTCATCGATGTTGTTTTCTTCACAGTTATTGTTACTCTGGAGCCTTGTGAGCGATCAGAAACTTACGTTAACGGCAAGAGGGTTGTGCATCCTGTGCAGCTGCGCTCAGGTAAGAAACGTCAGAATGGATTTTTTTTTTGTAGACAATCTAAGAATTGACCATATGTGATATTTATATCATATGTAGAGAATGCTGGGTGCCGTTAAAGGACAGCAGTGTTACCTTTTTGGAGTGTAGCCTTTAAACAGAAGTTGGTGCCATTCTTCTTGGCAGCGGTTCATTTTCTTTCATTCTCTGCTACACTAGCTCTAAGTGTACTGAAATATTCACTGCTGCGCGATGGCTTGTCCCTTTGCTTACCCTGATACTATTCAAATACATTCTTGCCCAAGCCTATTGCCCTTGGCAGTCTCAGTGAGACAGAGCAGACAGACTGCCAGTTGCTGATGGAAAATTCCCAGTTTCCTGGCAAAGCCGAGATATGACCCTCTGCAGGAGTACAACAGCTTCTCTTTGCTCTCATTAGATTTCCCACTCAGTCCCTTACATTCCTTTAGAAAGGCATGTGGGGGAAGAATTAGAGAGGAGGGAATGACTTCCCTAAATTACGGGTTTTAAATCTGTCTCTCTAAAGCTATGATGCTTTCTCTGTCCTTGTATTTTTCTACTGGTAAAAAAGAAGATAAAATTCCACCTCTGAATTATTTGCAGCGAGTGATAAGTAAGTGTTTTCATGGAATCAAGTGTACTGACTTCAGCACAAGTCTGACAATGAAGGAAGAGCACTTTTTGCTGTTATGTGCCTGCTTATAACTCATATTGAAAACCATGACTTCACAATTTATTAATTATTTAAAAAAAAAAAAAAGTAATTTTTTTTCCTACTGCATCTAGGTAATTGTTTTACTAGAAGAATATAGACATGATCTCTGACATCTTTAAGAGTCTGTATTTTAGTAATATATTTATAAGGACAATTTTGCTTAGTTTGGAGGTCTGTTTACTAGAATGCCTTTTTGAAATATTAAGTACATTGATATGCTCTCTGGACAAGCAAAGGCATTTTACTGGCTTTCATCCCACACATGTCTCAGGCTTTGTGGACATCTGATATCTCTAGGATTTAGTGGAAAGATTTAACAGTATTATATTTCTTCAGCTCTTTTTGACGGTAGCCTAAAAGCAGCTGTAAAATCCTCCCATAAATCCCACTGATTAGGACTCCAATAAAATCAATACGTATAAACCACATTTTTAAAGAAAAGTAAGCCCCATACAGTCCAATGTTTGAAGTTAGGCTTTTCCAAGCTGAAAATTCTGCTGAAGTGGCTTTTGCCTATGTTTCGGTGCTGTTGCTGGAGGAGAGGAATGGGATTTAGTGATGTGTTCTATCTACTGCAGCTGTTGGTTGATCTCCAAGATTGTTCTTTAATTTTTGATAAAATCTTTTGGGATATTAGATTAGACCCCTGAGGGTGGTGATGTCCTCTATGAACACTGTTTCTTATTAGCAGTGGTGGCTTCTCTACAAACCAGGCATTCTTTTTCTTCTTGTCACCTTGTTAACTTGAATGCGTACAGAAATCCTTACAAGGCAATCTTTTCTTATGCTGTCACCCAATAGGATAAAATGGCATGAATCATTCAGTGATGTTTTGCAATGGTTTGGGAATCCTTACCTGACAGAGTTAACTTCTGTTCCTGTTTTTAGGAAATCGTATCATCATGGGTAAAAATCATGTCTTCAGATTCAACCATCCAGAGCAAGCACGAGCAGAAAGAGAGAAAACACCATCAGCTGAGACTCCCTCTGAGCCAGTTGACTGGACTTTTGCTCAGAGGGAGCTGTTGGAGAAGCAGGGCATTGACATGAAGCAGGAGATGGAGAAAAGGTAACAAAATAACTCAAAATTTCTACCTGAAACAAGGAGTTGTGAGCTGTAGGTTATTTGGGTGGTGTCAGCGCAAAACCCAACCCTAGGTTCTACCATGTAGCAGCTCTGCTAGCTATTTAGAAAGCTTCCTCATTAATTTACGTCAGTGTTTCAGTGCTCTAGCTCTTATAAAACCACAGGTTAAGCACCTGCCACTAATCCTATAGACCTTTTGGTGAAGGGCTGAACCGCAACTTAGAGGAAGCTTCACGTCACTATAATAGACAAATAACGGTTCTTTTAAAGTGGAATGATATTTGTTCTTGTAACTAATTCAGTGGGCTGTGTGTAGCCTAACACCAACATGAAAATAATGACCTCTCTGACTACTTCTGTTGTTTTGTTCATCTTCAGATTACAAGAAATGGAGATTTTGTATAAGAAAGAGAAGGAGGAAGCTGATCTCTTGCTGGAGCAGCAAAGGCTGGTATGTGTCCTTACTTCAGATTAACTATACCTTTGGCAAACAGTAATTCCTGTCCTTGCTTATCTGAAAGTTTAGAAAACCTGCTTGGGTTGTCTGCACAATGCAGTTCTCCCTTTGCTTTCCAATACTTTTTGTCTACAGTGAATTATTATCAGTGTGAGTGAGCTCCTTCATGTTAATTCAAAAATTCTAATTGACAATGAAGAGACTTGAATCGGTTCTTGTTGGGACAGGTTGGATTTCTTGCAATGTAACCTGCAAAAAGGGCATTTCTATGCTCTGTGTTTTTTGAAGTTCCTTTTCAGTAGTCTAAACAGCTACTTCTTGGGATGTTTGCCTTGATTTTTGTCTTGGATCACCAGAACATACTAATTTTGTGCTGCCAAAGAGATTCCTAGAACATTGATACACTAGGTTTATTTTTTTGAATGATGTCTGAAAATGTTGCTGCATTGTGCATGTTTTAACCCTTCTCCCTCCCCCTGCATGGAGTTCCTTGTAAGGGTCTTAATGGTACACGTACCCGTGGTGGGGTTACGACTAGGGAGCGGTGTGCGAAGGGAATGCTAACTCCTTCAGGAAAATGGGAATTCTACTGTTCCACCTATTTCTTAAATAGGAAGTCTGATAAATTAAATCTGATGTAGAGAGACTTCAGTCTTACAACGAATGTCTCCATAAGTGGATTACAAATAGAAATGTCTTCAAGCACTCTGTGAATTTTAAAAATAAGACCAAGCCCAGGAATGAAATCTAGATTTCCCTAAGAAACCTGAGTTTCCTGATTCTGCTTTAGCCAGAACACAAATGGAATTGTGCCTGAATTCTATTAGAAGTTTCAAATTCATGATTCATTTGTTTATAGTATTAGCTTGAGACCAGTGAAAACGGTGGGTTAAAAGCATGCTGGGTTTTAAACTGTAAAGCTCTTTCTCCAAAACCAGAATGAAGCAAAGTACTGTGGCTTCCATACGTAGAAGCTACGTTAATTTTTTTAAAATTTGTATTATACACTTAAAGATTTCTGCACCTCTAATTATTTCATCACAAAGGACTAATTTCTTGGATGGAGAGGAGTGGCTGCAGACTTTGAATCAAAGCAGCACGTAGTTCAGAGAAGAAGTTACGTGTGACTAATGTCCTGTTTCATCTCTGCAATTTTATAGTTAAAATTTTTGTAGCTGGAAGTAGCACGGCAAAAATCAGCTCAATATGAAAATAAAAATAGTCTGAGTATTGACTAAGTTTGGCTACGTGTCAAAGGAGATGCAAGTAATGGAATTCCCTCACTTAAATTTTAGCTGACGGGCACAAGCTATTGTATGAATTAAAGATGTGAGAATTGGCTGTCTGGGGAGCTACTTCAAATAAGGCTGCATTTATAAAAGTGTGGCAAAGGGAATTTGTGTCCCTATATACTTAAGATTAAGGGAAAGTTTTCTAGATAGTGGGTTGTTTATTACTGTAATAAGGTCGCTAATTTCTTGAAGCTGGTTTTGTTTTGGCTGATTTCAATTAGTGGACCAAGGTGGAAGAGGATCCTGCAGGCATTACCAGTGTAATTCCTGAAGGACGCCTTTCCTAGTTGTAAGGAAACACACCAAATGAGGTCATGGTCTGTTAAGCAGTATCCTGCTTATCCCAGCGCTTCATAAAGGGTATTTCAGATGGCAGCAAAACTTCTTGACGCATCTCGTCATTTCTGTGTCACCGTAAGCAGAGTCTGGAATGGGCAGGATTAATGCATTCAGGCCACAGCAGTTGAATAATGATTGGGAAATCTGGGAATGCATTTCAGCTTGTGTATCTTCAAAGGATTTACAGTGCTGCGATATCCAGCTGCAATATCAGGTTCTCTAACTTCACTTAGTGCTACGTAGGACCGATACTGAAATATAAATATTCTTCTTGCTCTAAATTGGAATATAATGTTGGCTATAAAAAGCTGGCTAATTGTTTTGGTAGTGTGCTGGGATTCCAACCAGTTCGGGTATTCATTTCTTAGAACTTCTGTACAAAAAACCATAAGTAATAGCTCTTTTCCCCCCAAATTTACAACTAATAGATATGTAATTTGCCTTGCTGGTAGTAGCAGGGAATAGAAATAATTGTTCTCCATTTTACAAATTGATTGTGAAAATGTAACAGAGCAAAAATTATCTTCCTGGTGTTCTTGGTCATAATGCCTTTGCAGTGACCACTTGGCATTAGAATGTGGGTACCTGCCTCAGGTTAACCAGACCAATTAACAGAGTGTGCACGGGGCAACGACCGCGTAGTGTCTCTTAATCAACAACTTCTACGCAAGACGTGCTTTACCCATACATAGTAATATGGTAATTTTGTAACCTCTAAGAATAATCCTGTGAAAGTTGTGACTTAGTGTTTGAGTAGTTTGTGTTTTGCCTTGCGGGATGTCACCTTGAGTGTGTAGATTGTACAGTGTCTTCCTCCAGGGCATCCTGTGTTTCCACTGCAATATGCAGTTTGTTAGATGCCGTTTCCTTGAGCCACAAATTTTGTCGGCTGTAAATTCACAAAGATTTTATGTTGTGTTTCTATACCAGTGTTATGCTTATATTTTGACCTAAATTTGGAGAAGTTGATTCTCTAGTGCTATTCGTAAATATAAAAAATACGTAAGGTCACAAGAAGCTCAAATAATGTGAGTGGTAGGCTATGGAGCTTGCTGACCACAGGGCAGAACAGCATTTCTTTCGCTCCCTCTCATCATTCCCGAAAGAAATGATATTGTATTCCCCATTCTTCGTGGTCTTCTACCCGAAACCTTAAGTCTGGGAGCCTGTGGTTTGACCTGGGTTTCCTTTGGCTGATTTTATTCCTGGTTTCTCATGTATTGTAATTCTCTATGTGAAAACTAGGGAAGATAGAGGTTTGTTAGAGACCGACTGCTGTGTTTTATTGAAGATGTTTGGATCACAGTAATACATAGGACTCTTTGGAAAAGAGATGTCTTAACTTAATAATCCTTTAAAGAAGGAGTCTGACTTTAATTCCTGGTTGCAGTAAGCAATGATGGATATCCTTAACTTCTGGTGACAGAATACCTGAACAAACATTCCCAGCATATGGAAACCTCAAGCACTGCTTATTAAAAATCATTTAGCAAAAGGTGGAAAGATTGTAATGAAGAAGCAAAACGTGTATAACTCTTAGGCGAGTGTGTGGAAGCTCCAGGCTCTAGGGTTTGAGAAGAGGATAAATCAAGGATATCGAATAGAGAATTCGTATTAAAGCAATTCTTTTAAAACAGTTATTACTGCTACATTCTTCTGAAACTCATGCTTCGGACAGACAAGACTGTTAATGCTTTTTTTCCTGTAAACTAAGCGACAAGGTGACAAATGGGAAAAAAAAAAAAAAAAAGACAACAAACCACAACCCACCTCTGAAACTTTGATTCTGGATATCTTTTAGCTTGTAGCAAGTCTTGGAGTATGAACCACTGTCTTCACCTGTCATAGTGGCACTTACAGTCCTCTTAACACTGAACCTTTCGGCTGCTTCTGTTTCATTTTTTCTTATCGTCTAACACTTCTCTGGCTGCTGTTGTAGTGAAGTGGATTCTAAACTTGAGCATCCCTGCAACCACGTGCAACGTTACTAACCAGTGTTAACCCAACTTACTCTGGCTGCTCATGACACCTTCTATGATGGCTGTTGTGTTCACCTGCCCAGGGAGGATTTGCTGAAAGAAGCAACCGCAGTCACCAAGGCAAATATGTGTGGCGGGGATTTGCATGTCTTTGTAGCATGTATGAAGTGCAGTTTACACTTGGGTTTGAAATTTTTTTTGTTAATCAGGAACTTGGTTTTACTTGATCTATTTAAAGTTTTTTTTGGAAGGAATTGGGAGGGAAGAGATTAGATTATCTGCTATTTTGAGATAACGAGACTTTTAAATATAATGTTAATTAAGTGAAGAGCTCCAATTTTGACAGTCCATGACTCTTGAAGATACATTTCTATGTCCTAAAACTCAGTCTTCAGGGACTTCCTTATCACTTGTTCTATTTTGATTTTTTATTTAGTTTTCTTTGCCTGCTACTTCTTGTTTAGCTTTTCCATTTTCTTACAATTTTAATTTTGGTTATTTTGGGGCCACTTCTTGATTTTTGTTTTTCCAAAGGATGCAGACTCTGATAGTGGGGATGATTCGGACAAGAGATCGTGTGAGGAGAGTTGGAGACTGATCACTTCCCTGAGAGAGAAGCTGCCCCCCAGCAAGCTCCAAACCATTGTAAAAAAGTGTGGCCTCCCCAGCAGTGGGAAGAAACGGGAGCCAATTAAAATGTACCAGATACCCCAACGGCGACGCCTTAGCAAAGACTCCAAATGGGTTACCATCTCAGACTTAAAGATTCAGGCTGTGAAAGAGATATGCTATGAGGTAGCGCTCAATGACTTCAGGCACACTAGGCAGGAGATTGAGGCTCTGGCCATTGTTAAAATGAAAGAGCTTTGTGCCATGTATGGGAAAAAAGATCCAAACGAGCGTGAATCGTGGCGAGCTGTTGCTCGTGATGTCTGGGATACGGTAGGAGTTGGAGATGAGAAAATTGAAGATGTCATGGCCAATGGTAAAGGAATCACTGACGTGGATGACCTTAAGGTGCATATAGACAAATTGGAAGATATTTTGCAAGAAGTGAAGAAGCAGAACAACATGAAGGACGAAGAGATAAAAGTTCTTAGAAATAAGATGCTAAAAATGGAGAAGGTTTTACCTCTCATAGGTTCTCCAGATAAAGCTCAGTCAACCGTAGCTAACTCTAAGTCTCCAAACTCTGCCGGTGTGGTGGATGTAGAGAAGAAGCCCACGGATGACTTAAAGAGAAGCGAGAACGATGATCTTGCTAAAGAGGAGCGTGTTTCTCAGTTAATGGCAGGTGATCCAGCTTTCAGACGTGGGCGTTTACGTTGGATGAGGCAAGAACAGATTCGATTTAAAAACCTGCAGCAGCAGGAAATAGCAAAGCAGCTTCGTCGACAAAATATGCCTCACAGATTTATTCCACCTGAAAACCGCAAGCCCCGCTTTCCTTTCAAAAGCAATCCCAAGCACAGGAACTCCTGGAGCCCAGGCACCCATATCATTATCACAGAGGATGAAGTTATTGAGGTTAGAATTCCGAAAGAGGATGATAAGAACAAAGATGAAAACAAAGAGAAAGAAAGTAAAGCTGCTTCTAAAGACCCACAGCAGCTCTGGAATCTTTATGGCCCCCAGAGGAATCAAGATCATATCCAAATTAACAGGCAGCAGTTAAACACGCAGCCACAGCCAAGCAGTCAGCAGCCGCCGTCGCCTCAGTTGCGCTGGAGAAGCAATTCTCTCAATAATGGCTCTCAGAAAAGCTTGCGGCGTCAGACATCGGGCTCATCTGAATCCTTGCACTCATTCAGCGGGCAGCAGAACCCCGACCTCCAAACTTTCCAGCAGAAACGGCACATCCACCAGCACCGACAACCTTACTGCAACCACAGCAGCGGAGGCAGTGCAGAAGGCAATACGGCTAACTCCCACCCAAAACAGACTGACCGGCCTAACCACTATAACCAGTTTGTGACGCCCCCACGGATGAGGCGCCAGTTCTCAGCACCTAACCTCAAAGCGGGCAGAGAAACTACAGTATGATTAGTTGGCCGAGAGTAGTCTGGGGGAGGAGGGAAGCAGGGGCAATTCTGGCTTCATATTAAGAAACAGCCAGAATTGGCTTTGCCTAAGTCTTGGGGTTTGTTTGGCCAGGTAGAACTTGAGTAATTTGACATAAACCCACAAGGTACTGGCCCTTCAGCCCCTTCCGTTTGCATGTGACTTCTGTTGCAGTTTTAACGACATTGATTGGAAGAACATTCTGAAAAATTGTTAAGAATTTTTTGCGTAGAGTAGAAGACTTGGAAGGAGGGATGTGGAGAGGAGAACTTCCCTGCTAGCTCATTTACCAGGGTTTTTTTGTGTGTCTTGAAGTATTTTTCTAATGCTGAAAATAATGTCTGGAACTTACCAAGTGCTACCTTCCTCCTGTGTTTTATGTAGACAATCAAAAGAGGAATTTAGTTTATAGCAATGAATGTTTCTTGTGACCGTTTTCTTAGCAATAAGGAACTGACCATCTGTTTTTAAATTGATCTGGCTCTTCAGAACAGTATTTTCCACTTGTAACTGAAATTATTAATAGCAATAATAATCTTTAAACCAAAAGCTGTTGGCTGACAAGATATGTGGCTTCCTTTATAGGAAAATTCAGAAGAGCTATTGGGTCACAACAGTCCTGCTCCTTGAGTTAGGAGATGTCTTTTTCTCCCTCTGCTTAAGTTTGTGATTATTGGTATGAAATTGCTGTGACAGTTAAACCTGCCTGAATGGAATTTTATATCAGAATATATATATATTGCTGAAGCAATACTTTGGAAATAAGCTTTTTCTAATTCCCATTTTATCTCTAAATATAATCGTTTTTAATTATTATACGGAGATTGTGGAAAGGAACTAGGATTTTTCAACACCCTGGTGCAGGAAGAAGCCTTAAAAAGCTAATTATTTTTATTTTATGTTTTCAGCTTTCTCGGGCATGAGTCTGAGAATAGTTCTTGAAATAGTTATTCTTATAAAGATTTATAGATCACTACTTTGAATTGGCTGAATTCTCTGCAAAGACAGGAGAATTGAACCATTTCATCTGAATGTGATACCTCACTAGTGCCTCTGGTCTTGGATCAAACCCCTTTTTCAAGACTTGTTTAATTAAGGAGAAGGTCACTTTTAGGAGAAAATAAGTTTTCCTTCTCCCCACGCTGAAAATGCAAGTTTTAAATTTTTTAATATCTATTTTGATCTGAAGAGGTCTGTATTTGCAGGTGATTTGCCGTAAAACAAACGCTTGCAATCCCTACTTCAGATTTTTTTTTCTAACAAATTACAGAAAAAGTGCTTATTAAGGAATAGGCTTTATGAGCTTGGGGATCTATCTCAATTGGAGACTTCCAATTTTAATGCTACATTTACTTCTTTCTGAGTTTCTTAAAGTGCGAGATAAAATTGTGCCTAGTTCTGAAAATCTTTGGACTTAAGTATAAGCCAATCTGAAGTTTTTCAGGACTTACTTTGCTTTTAAATGTAACTTGAAGTCGAATTTAAAAACAAAATTGGCTACTGTACTGCACTTGAGAAGGTAGATCCACTTCGCAGTGTATCTGTAGTTAAACCATTTGTGCTGTTTTGCACAAATGTCCTTGATTTACTTGAGGTTGGTTATTTTTTGATAAAATATAAGCCCTGCTGGGAACTGTTACTTCTGCGTCTTTCAGCATAGCTGGAGAGGAGTAGGAAGTGCCTCAAGTTTACTTTCCATCTTGGCTTTGTTTTCTGTCCTATTCCTTCCCCTTCCCCCCAAACTGTGCAAGGCTTAGGAGCTGGTTGCAAAACTCATTAAGTGGCAGCCCTGCACCATCTACATATCAATTAATTAACTGTCAACTCTTGGGTCTCTGCACACGTGTTACTGCTGGGATACTGGCCCTCTGATATAGGAACTACAAAGTTAGTCCTCAAACTGTCTTGAAAGAATGAGCTGGTTCCATCACTTCGGACATTTATTTTTTTTTTAATAGCAGGTTTAATTTTGTGTCCAAATATGGCTTTGTATCTTGCATTTGTCTCATGCTTTGGCCTACTTGAACAAAGGAAATAAAGTGTCATGTCCAAAAATGTCTTGAATCTTAAAGAAAAGAAGGCTTGTAGATAAACAATAATTTTCTTTTGAGCTTGAGTCAGAATTGTAAAATGAGTTTTGGGCTGCAAATAATATTTTGCTGTTGCCTTTTATTTTAGAATCTTGTTTTATTAGTGCATTGCACTTTGGGTTTGTGCATGTGGAGAGTAATGAGTTCTTTCATATCCTCAAAAGTGCTTGGACTCTTAAAAATGCATCCTCGGGAAAATCCTCCCAATTTTGTAGGATTAGGTGAGCCAGGCAGAGTTAGTCTGCACAGGATGGGGCATGAGAGAAGACCAGACCAATTTTCTCTTGCATCCCATTTCTATCGAGGATTGTGGCTCAACACACCTTCAACCACCGTGTGAACTCCGCACGTGATTGAACGTGGAGGAATTTTGAAGTCCATGCAGTTACATGTACTGACATGAGATTAAGAACTCCCACTACTTGATATTTTAACGCTAGACACTAAAAACGTTTTGCCAACTTATTTCAGCTTAAAAATCTGAGAAGAAATATCTGTATATGCTTGGGTGGGGGTGATGATGAGGAACGATCGGTTGCCATCAATCTGTCTTTACCCCACTAGAAAAATAAACCCTCCTTATTCTGTTCTTGTTGTATGATTTGATAAAAAAGCA
>VZRU01016835.1:6846-41466 GCA_013398155.1 Pedionomus torquatus | reverse complement strand
GAAGCAAAGTGAGAACTTGTGGATCTCCTTGCTCCGTTAAGAAATACGCACACCCCTCACTCCAAATTCGGTGTTAATAAAGCGAATGAGCAGTAAAACAGTTGCTTCCATGGGAGACAGTGTGAAAAGGCTTTCAGGATGATGGAAATGTGGCATCCCTGATAGCAGTGCTGTTTTAATACGCTTAATTGCCATTGCTAAGTGCTGATGTGCCACGTGCTTTGACAGCTGGCTTGTGTCCACCTGTGCCTTAGTGAGGAGTTCCCAAATATCCTCTAGGATTCACTAGGGACACGTGGATTTGGGGGGGGGGGTGTAAACGCATGCCACTAACGCTCCTCTGGTTGACTTCAGCATCCTTTCTCACGCAATCTGAATTTAGGGATCTGTCAAATTAGAGGATGCGATTTTTATCAGTGCATTCAGCATAGTTCCAATATCTCCCTCACTGTTTGTCCTTTATCCTTTATGTGTTGAAATTTGTTCTTCATCCTTTCTATATTGAAATTTGACTTGGATACTTCCCATTGAACCACTTTGGGAGCTGCGACATGAGGAATCTATGCTGTTGTACCCATTTGTACTGTAAAGAAAGCAGTGAGCTGCCTTTGAATTAAATGGGATTTTCAGATCTGTCCATTGTTTAAGAAAAAACAAGTTTTGGATTGTTTTAAGGGCAAGCATCTGCCTTGTGAAAAGCAGAACTGGTTTGTATTGTAACAAGTGCTCTTTCAATAAACTATGAAATACTCTTGTAAGTGTCAGACTTGTCTCAGTGAAATGGAAATGAAACTTGATTACAGGCTTGTCCTGATTTTATTTTATTTTTTATCTTGGGGTTGGTAATGTTTCAGCAGAGTTAAAAAGGTTTCTTCAATTGTTCCTCAGTGTGATTCTTGTAAGTCTGTCCACCCTGATGTTTCTGCTGTTAATGTGAAAAGCCATCTACACAGATTCGTATTGGCTGTCATATAGCTTTTTATAATTTTTTTTTTTTTTTAATTTTTCTTATTTAAAAAGCTTTTTATAGCACAAGGGAATTACAAGCCATACTCTATGTATCTAAATTTTGGAAGAAAAGCCAAAGATCTCTAGTTACTCACTGAAGACAAAAGAAACAGATTTTTTTTGTTGTTTTGTATGCCTCAGATACAGGAGGGAGTGTCCACTACAGTACCTGTGCAGACATCACATATATCCAAAGAATCTGAATTATGGCACAGTGTTCTGAAAAAGCTGGTTCAGTCTGATCTTAAAAAGCTTGTCCTAGTCTAAGTGTATGATTTTATTTTTTTTCTTCATTTTTTTTTCTGTTTATAGAAAATCCATGATTATTGTGGCTTTAGATATTTCCATGCCCCTGGACAAAATAAACTTTGCGTTCCCTTTCACCACATTCATGGAACTAATGATTTTAACCAGTTTGAAGCTGTAGAATAATATGCAGTGGGCTCCAGGGAGTCTGGGGCATGGACTTTGAGGGCAGCTTCTAGGTGCAGGGTTTTTTTTTCTTTTCAAGCAGCTGAGGCACATTTACATCGATACTAACACTTACGTCTGTATTATCATTCATCAGATCTGGAAATGTTTACCTGGAGACCTGGCCAATCTCTCAATAGAGCAAACCCAGCCCTTTTACAGGGCGGTCGGTGCACCTTCTGTGTCAACCAACCTGAAATTTGTCCTTCACCTGTTGCTCAGCGCTGATTATTTTTAAGTATTATGGTAGTATTAAGTGCCAAGAGGCAGCCTTAGTCCTCTTTTTCTGCTTAGGGGAATGGTACCTATTTCTTTTTTGCATTACAGGAAAACAAATTTCAGTTCTTTTCACTTAGTTTTCAAAGTAATGTTTAATAGTGGAGAGTGTGTCTGCTTACATTAAGGATTTATTTATCTAGGTATTTAAATGTACAGAAGATGCAATTACTTGGCTCACAAGTCTGAAAATACGAGAAGACAAGAAGCAGGTCTTTGTCTTTGAATGTGTTTAATGTTCCTGGGTTTGTTCATGCTGGAAGCAGAATTTTCACAGTGGAATGCCCTGATTTTTGACTGTTGCCTCTGAAGCTTTTCAGTTTCTCCAAAAGAATCCCATCAAAGATTGTACTTAAACACTACTTGAAGAGCTTCTCATTTCTACAAACTCGCCACTCAAAATGGCATTCTCTTCAGACTACAGGAAAATAAATTGTTTTGCCTTCCTTCTTCCTGTTGCTTCACATCTGACCCATTTTATCTTGGTTTCAAACGTAAAAGCATTATCTACTTGGATGAGGAGGGAAAAAAGCTCAGAGAGAGTGCCTTTATATTAATGAATTTTTAAGAGTAAACCATGTATTTCAGACCTGTAGATAAGCCTGAAACTCCTCATCAAGTTTAGAACGGTTTTTTGGTGACTCATTAGGGATTTCAGAAGGAATATCAAAAGAAAGGGTATATGATTTTTGGGCTGTAGTTCTTTTGCTGCTGAGATGTTTACTTGCACTGTAAGTATGCAGCCACCTTTGAGTGAATGGAGCAGACACAAATGAAGAAGAGGGAGCATTTTAGCCAAATAAAAGTTCAAGAGGAAATTAGAAAATTAAAACACAGCCCGCATACAACAGCGATATATCTTTAACAGTTCAGTTTTCTCTCCCTAAGGGTCTTGGGTATTGACTTCGTGGTATTGAAAATTCTGCAGTTTCTAAGAGCACAGCTACTGGGTTTTTTTAATGCCACTTCCAGGAAATACGATTTACAAACTTAAAGGAACGTATTTCGGGTTTATCTCCTTTCCAGTCGCCATCTCAAGGTCTTTCTGACTGAACTCGTGTTACATGTAACGTAAGCACATTGTGGCAGCATTAAGAACTGTACTTGCTGTACGATAACAAAGTAATGCAGCTGTTTAGGTGGGATGCTTAAATAGGATGGGAGGAAAGTGTCAAGTTGTTCTTCCACAGCTGTTAGACTTAAGGGTGCATTACTGCAACCAGGGCATTGGGGAAGAATTTTAGGATTTGGAACTGGAAGAGAAAAAGTTGGAATACAAGATGAGTAGCTTCAAGAATTCTCTTTAAGGACTCTGGAATGCTCTCAGTGAATTGTTGTAATTCTTATGTAAAAAAATCTTGAGAAACCAGTTTAATTTGTGTAATTAAAGGATTAACTGCACAAGATAAAATAGTTGGGAGGTAGGATCTGAGACCAGGAGCACAGTGACTGTGTCTGTTCTGTATATCAAGAGTTCATATCCGTTTTACCAGCAAATAATAAAAGGCTCATTCAGTCTTACTAGTGTTTATTTCAAGGCATGATTATGCTGAACAGGAAGAAAATGCTTTTACACCAGAAGGTATTGTTGAAGCGCTTCTTGCAGGGAAACCTCTGCACAGACTTTCCTGCCCACGTACCAGGGCAGTGGTATTTTTGTCATCTTCTGATACGAAACACACATGTGAGAAAGGTGATACTTGCATCCCAGGAGGAAAATCTAATTGAAGACACGGTGTCTTTCCCCGCCCCTCACTAAAATCTGAAATGGTTTCTTTCGTATCAAAAGGCAAATCAGTGGTGATGTTAATCCTTTTGTTTGAGAAAATAAAGGTGAATAATCCTCCCATTTTAAATTTATTTCTGTACTTTTTTCTATTTCTACTTCTTTCTTACCTATCTGAAAGCAGGAGACAAGTTCCCCCCAAAAAAACCCTCTTTTTTTCAGTCTTTAGCAAAAAAAGAAAAAGCTAAACCTTTCCCACTTAGGTACCATGAGCATGTAGATCTGGTTTTGGAAAGCAGCACTAATACCTTGAAGGTCCCTCCCAACCCAAACTATTCTACAACTTGTTTTGGTTTGTCTTCTCTCTTTTTAAGGACAGATTGTACTAAACCAGTGGATGTTGGTATGTGACCTCTGAGCGTTAATGGAAATGTCTGTGTGTATTTGTTCTCTGTCTGTCGTTCCGCCTGAGGTGTTAGTCTCTCTGAACTGTTCTCCTTGCTTCTGTCTCTCCTCCTACACGGTATCTCCTCTCTTCCCACAGGACTATGAGAGTAAACTGCAGGCCTTGCAGAAGCAGGTAGAGACACGGTCCCTGGCAGCTGAAACAACAGAGGAGGAAGAAGAGGAAGAAGAAGGTGAGTTCTGAAGCTAAAAGCAGTGTGGATATAGCTAAGCCTAAAGGAGCAGTTGCTACAGTATCTCTTGCAACAGAAAAACAACTTGCTTTGGAAAGCTTCTCGATCTCTAATCTTCACAGCATAAAGATGGGAAATACCCGCTCCTAGAGTAAGTGCTGCACAAACAGTACAACATCCCCAAGTTAATTTGACACATAAACTAGATTAAATTAACCACAAGCTTTGATTTGGTGGCCCTGAATTTGAAGGAATCTATCTCTTCTTGGCACTAACAGAGTTTAGATGTCTTAAACCAAAATAATACTGTTGCCTTTGTTTCCTTGTTTTGATTTCGAAGCGTTGTTTTTCTCCTTGGTAGGAATTCTTAGAATTCATGCTGTGACATGTCTGTGTAACTCCATTTCTGGACAGTAGATAAAGTATCATTCCCATAATACTTGCGTTTGTTCCACTGTTTCACCATTTGGCTCTAATAATTGTTAATTAGTTTAAAATAATAGGAGTGGTATTTATTTTGTTTTCTCTGTTCTAAATATTCTTACTTGATCATTATCTCTCCATTGCTAGTGGTGAGGAAGTTTGAATCCTGTTTTTTCTCCCTGGATAATAAAAGGGCAGGGTTTTGTTTTCCCTTTTTTTCTTCCAGAAAAGTTGTTGAGAACTTGATGAGTCAGCAGTAGTGATGCACGTGATGGTTTAGAGAAGCAGCCATGGTGGTTTATATCTCTGTTTCTTTGCTCTTCCCAGTTCCCTGGACACGACATGAGTATGAACTTGCGCAGTGGGCTTTCAGGAAGTGGAAATTTCACCAGTTTACTTCATTGAGGGACCAACTCTGGGGAAATGCAGTATATCTAAAAGAAGCCAATGCAATCAGTGTAGAGTTAAAGAAAAAGGTAGGGACATGTGAAATAGCTTTTTCAATTTTCTGACTCATCAATTTTGACTGTGCAATCCTGTTTCAAACACTCAGAGTTACTTGTAGTCTTTAAAGTTAAATGTCTCTTGCTTTTTAATTTGGGCTTTGAGCTTTAAAATAGTTCAGAAAATCACAAGTCTTTGATTCAGAACAACGCCTGTATGCATGGTTGCTATATTCTCCGTTTCTTTATTTTCTTATGCTGTTCCTGTCAATATTATAAACATGTGTACGAGGGCATTTCTCCAGGGCCCTGCCTCTTCCTTTTTGCTTTTAACTTCATATGGTAATTCATCTTTCAAAGAGAACTGGGTGCTGCAGGATGTGAAAGGTTTATAGTTTTCCAGACCTCTGTTAGTCACGACAATAAAGGCCAGATATCAGTACTCAGTTGAAAAATATACTTTGTGCCATCTTGAGACAGGAAAAAAAAAAATGATGTAAAAAAAAAACCCCAGCACCAAACCCTTTAATCTTTTTACAGATGTGAAAGTCAAACTGGCTTCACACGTTGCCTTAGGTTAGGTCTCTGTGCCCTTTGTGATACTGATGCTGTGACTTCTCAAAACTAAAGTAATTCTTTTTCCACCAGGTGCAGTTTCAGTTCGTCCTGCTGACAGACACCCTCTACTCACCGCTGCCACCAGAGCTTTTGCCCACTGAGCTGGAGAAGACCCGGGACAACAGGCCTTTCCCCCGGACAGTGGTAGCTGTGGAAGTCCAGGATCTGAAGAATGGAGCAACGCATTACTGGTCCTTAGAAAAACTCAAGTATGTAAATATTACAGAGAACAAATTTCCTTATATTCAAGGAGCTTCACTGATATATTTCACCCCTTGCTGTTCCTTCCCTGTTGTACTTGTTTTTCCTCTGTGTCCTCCCAAATGCCAACTTTTCAGACAGCGTGGTGTGTTTTAAATACCAGCTTTGTGGATTCTTTGAAGAAGTGCATTTGTTCTCTGACATTTTACCTCACCTCCACATTGAATTTTTTAACTTGAGGTTAGACTTTATTTTTTTAAACGTAATAAGGCTCCTCACTGCTCATTTCTCTGTATTAATTCTTCTTGTCTTCCTGTCACTGCAAAGGTTTCCTTACCATCTGCTTTTATATAACTTAACAGTACAGGACATAATTTATAACAAAAGGTTGAAATAAAGAAGGTTCTATTTCTATGGCAGGTCCACAAATTTTAACTGCAATCTGAATTATTTTGATTGTATTCTTGCAAATAGGCAAAAGACATTTGTCTTTTCCTCATTCTCTAAATACTGACTGAAGAACTTTGTTTTCCACTAGTAACATCCAGACAAAGGATCTTGCACTGTGAAACACTTGTTTCTTCAATAAAGAAATAAATTAAAATCTATAATAGAATCTGTTCATTTTTGAATAAAAATACCAACATTTCTGGAGTGGGGTGCAACAAACTGCCTAAATTACTCAGCAATATTGTCTGATGCAAAAAAGAAAGCAAAAAGTATGCCAGAATTAGATGTGAAAGACGAGTATTTAGAAGTTTGAATGAAATCCAAGATTTACATAAGCTTCTGCAGTGACCTTGCCTCGTGCTTAGTGTGCTTAGCCTACAATATTTCTCCCAGAATCCCTAACATATTGGGGAATTAGTGCAATACCAAAATTAGTGGTACAGGCTCCCTGTACTTTATTCTCCTTTTCCTGTGTGTCCAGGTTAAGTCAGTGTACCCTGCTTTGTGATCCCTGCTTTTTATTTGCTCTCTTTTTTTTTTTAATCCTGCTTTCTTCTTTGCAGGCAGAGGTTGGACCTGATGCGTGAGATGTATGACAGAGCCGGGGAAATGGCATCGAATACCCAGGACGAGGGTGAAAGCACGATGACAGGCAGCGACCCCTTTTACGATCGCTTTCACTGGTTCAAGCTTGTTGGAAGGTACGCAACAATAATCTCAGCTGCTGGTACATTGGTAGCTCCTGTCAGTTCTGGATGAACTTAGATTTTGAAAGTGGTTATAAACTGTGTGGCCACTGGTGTTAGTTGTGTGCTGTCTTTCAGGGATTTCTGATAGACTTAAAATATAGCAAAGAGCAGAAAATGCTGTTTAAGATGTTGCCGGTTTTGATGTAACCTTGTAGAATCTGATTTGCCTGAACCCTTAGAAAGATGTAAGTTCATTAAATAAAATAAAACAAAAAAAGTAGCTAGCCAAGTTCTGTCTGAAGTTACTGGAGCAGAGCTGTGAGAATGTGAAGAATACTGGAAACTTAGGAAAAGTGGCCCAGGGCCTTACATATGTGGTCCAGACAGTTTGGTTATACCCTTTGGGAATGCCTAATTTCTGATGGGAGTCCTGAATATTTCTTGATGCCAGTTGCACCTTCACAGTAATTTTATTTACAAAATTGCTATGGGTTGGAAATAAGAATTGTAGCTCTTTAAAATGGATGTGCTGTCGGGATCTGTATGCTCGGCCATGTTTATATTAATTTTTCATTTGCTTTCTGCTCAGTTCAAGGATGTTCTTTTTCCTGACTTTGTTAGCAGTCCCTTCCCTTACGATTCGTTGCAGTCCGCATGGTGTGAAGCCTTTGCTTGTTGTTCAGGTGGTCTCTGTGCTGATGGCAACAGACGGCTGTTAAATGAAGCGTTCTTCTTTCCCCTCGCTCTGTTAACTGGTATTCCGTTAACTGATATCTAGCTCCCCCATTTTCCATGGCTGCGTGAATGAGCGTCTTGCTGATCGCACGCCCTCCCCCACTTTCTCCACGGCTGACTCCGACATCACAGAACTGGCTGATGAACAGCAGGATGAGATGGAGGACTTTGATGATGAGGCCTTTGTGGATGATACTGGCTCCGACGTTGGAACTGAGGAGGGATCAGACCTCTTCAATGATGGGCGCGACCCGTTTTACGACCGATCCCCTTGGTTCATTTTAGTGGGAAGGTTGGTGAGGTTACTCTGAGAATGGCCAAAAGGGACCAGCTCTTGCTGTAGGCTGCAGGGGCTTTGCCTTGTCCTGCACTGAATGTCTGTCAAGCCAGCCAAAATACCTACATGCATAAATTGGAATCGCCAAAGAATGAGCGTAATTTAACGTTAAGTTTTAAGTTGCCATATGAGAAGCCATGAAGACCTAAATGATAATTGAGAAAATAACCCTTAGATGTGACACTGTGAGTAAATGTGTTTCTATTTCTCGATAACTGTCACAACATAGAATGAGTGTGTGCAGTACTTAAGCATTATTTATAAGAGAGCTCTATTTAGCCATTGCAAGGTCACTGAGACAGTATTGTAGCATGTCATTTTCTTCCAAAGAAGAGAATCTCAGAATATAGTGGAAAGTCTTTACTTCAGTCCAGTAAACTCATTTTTTGAAAACTCATCTAGCATCCTCTGTGTCTGAAAAGTTGACGTGAGGAGAAAGAAGGATGTCCCTTTCTGAGTGAAGAAAAGAGTATTCTTTGAAATTATTTGTTTTCTCAGGTTGTGCATGACTTTTGGCAGCAAGTAGTGAAAGGGCATCGTCATTAAAATTCACCGGCTGGCAGTGTTTATCAGCACTCCCCACACTCTATGCTTGAATTTCGGAAACAAGCTTAATGTATTTTAGACTAATATCTATTTTGCCAAGATATGATTAAGGCATCATCAGACCCCAGACTGTGGTGTAGACCCTATGGACAGTAAGTTGTGTTAAAAAATATAATACTTTGCACTGTTTCTTCACACATAGTCTTGCTCATGAGTCTTGTCTAACTCATGACAAGAAACGGGAAGACTTTATTTAGTGACTTTGTTCCCCCCTCTTTTGCTCCCACTCCCCCCATTGTCCTTTTTTTGCATATTTGGTGCTTGTTGGAACACTACGGGAGGGGTTACCATAGGCCTTGTCCAAAAGAGGGGGTCGGACTGCATGGCCGACAGAAGGGAGGAACAAAGGAGAAGGGACCAGAGCTTGACTCTCCTTTTCTGTGACTAAGCAGGGGAGGATTCATGGTCAGAAAGGTGGGATCTTTCTATAGATTCCTCAAACATAGGAAATTTGTGCTGTTTGTGAAAATGCGGGACTGAGTTTGTCAGTCTTTTATCAAACCTTAGATCAGCTCAGCTGTATTGTCTAACCTCATTCTTTGTCTTTAGTGGAGCTGTTTACAGACTGATTAAAACTTGGGACTTCCTCAATGCAATCTTTTAAACAAAAATTGCCATTACTAAAGATGCAAGAAGCTGCATTAGTTCTCTTTGATCTCTGTGAATTTCTGCTCTTATGTGCCATGTCTGATAATGTGGTTTATAAAAATTTGATTCTTTCTGGTTGATCTGATCCACCAGTCAGGCTGGGAGAGCCACCTTAACTGGCTTGGGAGCAGTTGTCGGCTGGTTAAAGCATCCGTGCGCAGTCTGTGATGGCAGGGGCTGCTTTCCTGTACCCGTGCTGGCAAACTCTGCATATTCTCCTGTTGTGCCTGTTCTTTCAGAGAGGGACCTTCAGTGCTTGGGAAAAAGTCGAGCTATTCATCTTCATTTCACAAACTCTTCAGGAAGCACAGCGCAAGCTGAGCAAATACAGTGTATAATGAAAACAGTTGTGCTTCCTGGCAATTACACAACTTGCTTCCCGTTTCCATGTATTAAAAAGAACGCTGAGCTCTGTCTGTAGCCAAACGTGAAGCTGCAGCAGTGTAGGGGACATGAGAGCTGCTCGTATTGAGGAGCTCTACTCGGGTTGTAAAGTGTATTGAGGAGTCTAACTTGGTTTGTATTGTCTCCCAGCAGAGAGCTGAATGACTTTATCCCAGACGATGGTTTCTATTCTGTTCTGTTTCTATTCCTGTTCTGTTCTATTGTGCTGGTCCTGTCAGCAAAAGCTGTTGGGCTCTTCAGCCCTACTGAGTAGGAACTGTTTGGATTCCTCAGTCTCTTCCAGCGTGAGAATTCCACTTTTGAACAGTGGGACTCACAAGTATCAGAAGGTGAGACCATCTACATGGAGACTGTCTCAAGCATGAGGTAGCGTTCCATTTATAACAAACTCCAAATTCTTTAACACTTTTAACTGTGTACTGGTTGATACGCTGTGGCATGTGTAGGACAAAACTAATATTTTTTTGAGAAGATCATCAGCAGTAACAAGTCCAGGAGTAGAGGAGGAGAAATTCATCACATAGTTACCCAACTCCTTGGGTATCAGAGTATTTTTTTCCTTCTTTCTCTGTGCTGTGACTGCCTTTTATTTATACTATATCTATTAAAGAAAAGGAACAAAAGAGCTGGTCCCTTTAGCCATCTCCTCTGGCATGCTGGGTTATCTTTAAGGCTGGTTCTATGGAATGGTGTGACACATCAAGAATTTGCCATGGTTTTAAGGGTGGTGGGAGAGGACTATGGGCTATTTTATTTAAATCTCAAATTGATGTGTTTGTTTAAAAAATATCCATCATCATTCTGAGTTCTGTTGGTTTTGTTTTGATTTTTTTCAAAAAAACAACCACTTGTGTTCATTAAATTTCATTTCTAGTTTTGTTGTGAGTATGCCATTTTACCTCACCAATCTTTCTGCTAATCCAGCTCCCCCTCTTTCAGTCTGCTGGGCTAAGGTGCAGGGGGACACTTACTTAGGGTCTCTCTGGGGAGTGGGAGCGCTCCCAGTTGTGGGGAGAGGAGAAGGAGGAGGAGAACCTTAACATTGAATCCACTCCTGACCTGGTGCTGTCTTGTGATGAAGCTGATGGAGCGGCGCTGGAAGGCAGCCTTGCTGTGTAAACCAGCTCTTTTCTGCCTCCACCAAATGTGCAATTGCTCTGCATCCTGTGAAAGAGATCCAGCATTTCTGTCACCAAACAGGAAGCTTAAAACTTTTTTGCATTATGTACTTTTCTTTCTCTTAAGTTCAAAAGATTCCAAGGAGCGAGGTGACTGGATGGAAGTTACGGAAGATAAAAACCTTTTCTTTTGAATTGATGCAATTGTGACAAAATTGTAGTTGCTAATAAACCCGAGTGCTTTGGCTGTCAGATGTTGAACAGCAGCTTCAGAACTTTAGCCGTGCAAATGAAAATATGGTTTTGTTTTTCATGCAGTTAATGCTTTCGCTTTCCACTAGTTTGAATTGAAGTAGGAAGGCTTCTGTAATGACTGCCTCGATTACTGAAACTCTCTTGCTGTGTACCTATCAATTCAAGGCTAATTAGATTTCTTGCTGGTGGAGAAAAATGTCCATTCTCCCTAGTCTGAAATGTGGTTTTCAAACTGCATGTGTTTTTTGTTGAGTGGATCTTCCTGAACTCCATCCCTCGTCCACTTCCATTTTGTCAGTGTGGGGAACTTTTCCTGTATGGTGGGATGCTGCTTTCTCAAATGAGCACCACCTGAAATTTCAGAGCTAAAAATGAAAATGTTTTCTTAGAGAAGAAAAAAAACACAACACAGCTTCCTATTTTGTTACTTCAAATTTAGTCTCTTTTCCCTTCCCCTGCGTTATCAGTGCTTACCTCCCTTTGGAGCAGACTGAAAAGGAATTAGATCCTAATCTTAGTCAAGTGTTATGTTGCAGTTGGTTTTCTTTCTTTTGTTGTATGGTTTTCTTCAGTTTTTGTGTTGGTACTTTTATAGCCTTATTAATCATTCTCTTCTCTGTTTCATTTTGTCACCACTTTGATTTTTGGTAGCATTATTTTTGTCTCTTTGGTTCATAACTGACACCTGTTTGACTCCCCTGTCATTTCAAGAGAATTCATTCCTCCTGGGAACGGGCCCGTGAACCCACAGAGAAACGCTTCCCTTCCCTAACCTTGTCCTTGGCTGCGGCACAGGGAGTTGAGGTCGGATCAGCCTCGCTGTGTTCACAGAACAAACTGCACCTGGTGGCTCCAGACAGAGGCAGTTGAACATCTTTATGTCTCTCTGAGTCCTCTTTTGTCACGCAGGATCTTCCCTAGGAATATTAAACAGTAACAGTTATAAATTTAAAGAATTCCACTTTAATAAGAAAGACCAGTGAAAAGGACTGCAAGAAGGGAATCCTGTTAAGCAAATGGCTGGTGTTTAGTATAATTTAATATGCATAAATTCATAATAATTACATACTTAATTGGTTAGTCACTTACCTAATCACTGGTGGAACTATTGGTTAAACTTTTATATTATCTCAGTATTCTTGTGAACTTGGAAACAGTTCACTCACTAATTAAAGCCTTCCATTTCTTCCCTCTTGCTGAGAGCTGTTCTTTACCCGACTGCTCGAGCTTCTCAACATTTAAAGTTTTGCTCAAGCTAATCACACCCAAGTGTCTGGTGTTTGAAGAACTTAGGCGATTCATTGCAACAAAGTCAAATAATATCATTAATCTAACCTTTAATTCTGTACTATAATCTAACCTTTAAATCTGTATAGTAAAACTTGTGAGCTTTATTGTTCCAAAACAGACCCTGCTTGTTTATAACTTTTTAAAAGTTAGTGTATGGCAGGATCATCCAGTCCTGAGCCTAAATGCTGCTTTTCCTATTGTACACTGTAATTTCTACAAAATTACTCTCAAGTACCATTGTGGTGATTCATCATTTGTGGGGTTTTTGTTTGTTGTGTTTTGGTTTTTTTTAAAGAAACAAATATATTACTCCAAATATATTTATCTGTGAAGACTATCAGTCTTCCGCTATCTGTGAATCTTCCAAGAAACCTAAGAGATGACTTAGGATTTATTGGGGATTTCTGACGACTCTGTATGCAGTGTTTATCAAATGTACGTAGAAGAGAGAAAACATACAGTCAGTCTGTCTTGAAGAGTGTTTTCGTATGTTCAGTAAAATATTTGAGGCTGCGTGAGCACAGGAGATCAGTGCCCTTCTCATTTCTTACTTAAAACTACACTCAACATTTTTTTATCATCAGTAGTTCCTTAGTAGACTTCTACCATCTTGCTAACAGCTCCGTTTATAACCTCTAAAATGACCTTTTAGAAAGCCATCATCTTAAACTGTCTCCTTCATGTGTTTTGTAACTCACTAATACAAGCCCTGTGTCTCTGATATACTCTGATTTAGAGCGTTTTGTAGCTTCCCGTAGCTTTGACTCTGCCGAAGAGCCCTGGGTGGACAATATGGACACACGGCCACAGTGCAGGTCTAATAGAAGGACTAAAGTAACTCTCTGAAGATGTGAATGTCCCATTATCCAACTGATTACTGCAGCCTGGGTTTGCAGATGATTGCCTAATGCTGTTTGTGTTTTCTTTCCTTCCAGAGCGTTTGTATACCTGAGCAATCTGCTGTACCCGGTGCCTCTTATTCACAGAGTAGCTGTTGTTAGTGAGAAGGGAGAAGTGCGAGGATTTCTGCGAGTAGCGGTGCAAGCTATAGCAGGTGAGACACCCCGAGAGCTTTATATTGTAACACTCTGGTACGCTGGAAATAGCTGCAACTTTAAAAAAACAGGCAAACAAATAAAATCTGAGTGTTGATTTGTCTTAATGTTGCAAAGAACACTTGTTTTGGATTTTTAACCTGCTTTTGAAATTTTTTCATTGCTGTGAATGATATGTACCGACCATGAATAAATCTTGAAATAATGCTGGACGGAATAGTAATATATATTATTATATATATTGGACATAATAATACTGGAGAGAAGCTTTGAGAATGATGGTGTTGACCACTGATGTTTGTGCCTGGCAACTAATGCTACACTGCTTTTTAAGGTACTGGAAGGGTTAACCAGTGTCAGTAAGTCTAAAGGCTAAAAATAAAGCAAAGCTTTTCTTTCTGTCTCTCAGTATAAGCAGTGGACAGGGGTATAAGCAAATTTGGTAGCTGTGATGACTTGCAGAAAAGTTAAATGTACCACGTTTGCTCTTCTCAATCCTTTTAAAAAATGCACAGAAACGTGCTTGTCTGTTCTCTGACTGAATAGCATGTGAAGAAGTTCCTGAACTGACGCTTTTCAGCATATTATAAACAGAAATCAGCAGCAATTTTCCATTTCATTGCTTCACTGAAACGTGTGAGACTCAGACACTGCTTATTTAATCACTAAGAATTACCAGCTTTTCAGAAGAGACGGGTAGAAGTACGGGGATGGTAACTGCTTCAGCCAGTTTGGAACTGGTGTATCTGTGCCCGAGCTTAACTGCTGTCCGTCAGCTGCTAATGCTTTATACTTTTCCAGTATGGAGTGAGCTAGTTGAGTTTTACTGTTGGTGGTTAGCCACGTCTCAGCCATGCTGGTGAGAGCACAGACACTTCCCATCATTTGTCCTTTCTAGCAGTGGCTAACTGCCAGCCTCTCTTTATTGTTTAGGTAGGGTAACCCTGGAAGCTTCACTCTCCATGGGAACATATAATGAAATCTCAGACTCTAAAGATGGGTAAGAACCACCCTGGCAGGGACTTAAACAGCAAGTGAAAATAAAATCTATTTTCACGTGTACAGAAGTCTCATTTCTAGCTTGGGTTGGTCTCCCTGGCATTGACTAAATATTTCCAAGTAAATATTCTATTTGTCTGTCCAAATAAGTAGAATTCACCATGGCTAATAGAAATTGAACTGGGCACATTGCTTGAAAAAGGCCCATGGCGTTATTTGGTCCATGAAGTTTCAAAGCACATTCTGAGCATTGGGATTTCTCCTGCAAATGTGCATTTATTGTGGAAAAAAAAAAATCTGGCATTTTATCAGGCCTCATTGTTGGTACTCTACAAAGAAGAGGAGGTTAAATGGACAGAACTGCCTTTGAGACTTACAGCGTGTACTTGTAAGTTTTGCTAGTGGGACTGCTTTAGTTGATAGCTACAGAATTTTAGATGCCAATTTAAATCAATGTAAGTGTACATTCCCATGAGGACCCTCTTGTTATGGTATGTTACTTCATCTCAGCTATAGTACTCAGAAGTAAATAATTAATCGAAATGAGTACTGAAGTTGTTTTGCGTTCGGAATTCTCTGAAGTATATTCGTGATGCAACTTGAAAGCTTGCCTTGTTTGCTCACACGATGGATAGATTTCTGCTAAGATTTCAGCATTTACTCTCAGCTGTTACTGGATGACTGGAACTCTGCTACTTTATGGACTAGATCCCTCTATTATCAGAATTTTCAGTTAAGTAATTCAGTGGGTTTTTCCTTCTCCTCATCATCATTTTTTCCCCCTGTTTCTTAGCTGATGAAGAAGCCCCAGATTATGGATCTGGTATTCGACAGTCTGGAACAGCTAAAATTTCATTTGACAATGAGTATTTTGATAAGGTAAGAACGCTTTGAAAATTGAGTTAGGTTTCTTTGAGTTCTAAATAAAGAATAAGTAATGTGGGGGAAGAAGGGGGAAGGAAATCCAGAATCTGCAGCAGTCTGTGACATACAACTACGTTTATTTTTTCAGAATGATTTTTCTTCAGTTGCGATGACTCGGTCTGGATTATCATTGGAAGAATTAAGAATTGTGGAAGGGCAAGGACAGAATTCAGAGGTTACCACACCTCCAGAGGAGATCAATAGAACGAATGAGCTAGGTGAGCGGGAAATACGTAGCAGTTTTGGAGAGCCTAAGGGAAATCTGGGACACTTTTAGTCGTGATAAAAAGAGGTTCTGAGTGTCCTTCAAGAATATGAGAATTAGAGAGAGGTGTAACTGATGGATTGCGTGTAATAGATGCTGTAGTTACACACTTGAAGAACGGTGCAGAGAAAACTTTCCAGGTATTTGCAGCTCTTGCTTATCAGCAAATAATTTGGGTTCAAAAGAAGCCACAAAAAGCGTGACGGGACTGAAGTGTTGCCTGAAGGAATATTTTAAGAAAAGAAAGGAGAAAAAAATACCAAAAAAAAGTGATGTCATGTGGGATGTTTGTGTCTCCCTAAGACTTGAAGTCAGCCACTTTGGATGGAAAGATGACTATGGAAGGATTCACTGAGGAGATTGGTGATCACTTGAAACTGGGCAGTGTGTTTACCTTCCGGGTGACGGTGCTACAGGCCAGCGGCATCCTTCCTGAATACGCAGATATTTTCTGCCAGTTCAAGTAAGAATTTGTCCAAACAAAGTCATTGTTAGGCAATGAATTTGATAGAGTGCAAATAATAATGGGCAATGGAGGGTGTGATTGAGAGCTTTTCCAATCAGTGGCAGTGTGATAGAGCGTAGAAAACAACCTTGCCAGTTACTGGGATTCCTGTTACCAGCAGCAGTAGGTGATACCTACCTGTCTTCATGGGATTGTGAGGATATTTTTAAAGGAAAAGATGGGTGGAAGACCTGTGCTCTGTGTGTGTGAGTACGGTGTTAAGGAAGAAAGTTTTGCAGAAAGGATCTAGTTATAGATACCCTAGGGTTTTGCTTGATAATGGCTTTTAATGTGAAAAAAATTATATTAGATTGTACTTAAGCTCAATTGAAATGCAAGCTATGTGGACCTTGAGTGTCTTGGTAGCTCTCCAGTGAAAATGTTCTTGGGCTTAGTTTCTTGAGAATGAAAAAAGAGAGTTATAAAGACAGAAAGTAAGTACAGGAATTGTGGTCCCAGAGACTAGGGTATTCCTAGCTTTAGGATGCCACTCGATTCCCTGTAAAGTTCTAGCGGAATAGATTTTTGGGTTTCATTTCCGTGTCAGGTTCACAGCACAGCAACCTTCACTGAACTGCTCTGCGGTGGTTTATTTTTGTTCTGTTGCTTGTTTGTTTTAAAGCTTTTTACATCGGCATGATGAAGCTTTCTCAACAGAACCGCTGAAAAACAATGGTCGAGGGACTCCCCTTGGCTTTTATCATGTTCAGAATGTAAGTAGAAGTTTACGTGCACAGTAAGTGCCCGGTTTAGCACTGGGAGTTGTGTGTGTAATTGTGAACTCATGAGAGGTGTATGGGAAAGGAGGGGTAGGGGGAATTATTAAAAATAGACAGTAGGAGGAGTGATGAGATGAATGATGTAATCCCCTATGGAGAACAAATACAGAATGATTCTGTGTGGCAGATTTGACTCTTCTGTTTCACCTCTACTTCCTGCCCTTGAACTCTCTGTTTCCTTTCCAAGGTGTTCACTAGAAGCAGTCTAGAATTCAGGAAATAAAGTATTTGTGAATAGCAGCGCTCATGATCTCAGATGAACTGAATATATCTATTTTTATGAACTGTGTAATCCTTTGATTATGTGGAGCCCCCTCTTCTGCTTAAAATGCCTGTTGTTGAGGCTTTCATTTTCTCCTTTATTGGAGAGTGAAATTAATGCCTAAACCAAAAAAGGAATGCAGTTGCTTTTATAGTGAGTGATACTAAACTGTGTGGAAAAATACAGGCTCCTAAAATTCAGACTTATTAGACTTTCTTTTTTTTATATCTCATTTTCTTTCATTACTTTGCCTAATAGATTGCTGTGGAAGTGACAGAATCATTTGTGGAGTACATCAAAACAAAGCCCATTGTGTTTGAAGTCTTTGGACATTATCAGCAGCATCCTCTCCATCTGCAAGGACAGGATCTCAACAGGTATCGTTCACTATTCTGGCAGAAAGACTTTTATGGTCATGCTCAGGTTCACTCTGCAGTTCAGGCAGTGCCTTCTCCTACTCTTGAAATAATGCATCCACTGCCTCGCAAGTTGGGTTCCTGAGGGACGTAAGAGAGCTGGCAGAGGCCTGTTTACCCAGTGTAGTATGTTTTGTTAGTGAGTGATGGGATTGTTCTGCCATCTCAAACCTGGGAAGCTGCTTTGCCGACACTGTTGCATCCTCCCCACAAACGCTGTGGTGGTAGAACGTTCTGCTCAGAGCTTCAGTGGTGATCTCCAGGTGATCTTGGTGAGTTCTGAGATAAGTGCTGCAAGATGCAGTGTTTCCTCAGGGCAAGTGGCCTCATGCTTAAAGGTGGGATGACAGAAGAAGAGACACCAGAATAGGAGGAAAACAAAAGGTTCTCAGCCTTTTAACATACCAGTGGAAAAGTTGCTGAGCATTAGAATTTTTGGCATGGAGGAAAGGACCTCTAGTCGTTGTGTTCATCTTCATAGCTACAGGAAGAGGCTGTTGTCTGGACTCTCAGCCTGGTTCACCCTCCTGCTGGAGGCAGCAGCTGCAAAGAGGAAGCACGTGCTGGTTTTAAGAGGAAATGGCAGCTGAGGCTTTTTCCTTTCCCTTTAGTTATTCTGGGAAATGCCTGTTACCTGCCTAAATTTTCAGTGCAGAAGGGGGGTAGAGCAGTTGGAAATTGTATTTTTTTTTTCCTGACAGCTAAAATTAATTAAGTTTGAGTAGAAAAAGACCATAAGTTAGTTTGAGAAGTGTGCTGAGTCCACTTATTTTCCTGACAGGTGATACCTACCTGTCTTCATGGGATTGTGAGGATATTTTTAAAGGAAAAGATGGGTGGAAGACCTGTGCTCTGTGTGTGTGTGTACATACCTGCGTGTGTATTAGTATATGTTTTTTTATGTTTAGATCCCTCTATATTAATAACTTTTTTCCTTTCTCTGTAGCCCTCCTCAGCCTTCCCGAAGATTCTTTCCTCCCCCTATGCCACTCTCAAAGCCAGGTGAGAACAGTTCTTGAATTCTGTACATCGAGTCTGCTGCTGAAAAGGAAGGTTGAAGTGTATTCCTAAACTATTCAGGACACCTAGAAATGTAATGGAGTGAATGTTGCAAAGGGAATTGGATTTATCTTTGCTGGCCATCTTCCTTTTTATGTGTTCTTTTCAACCTCCTCTTGTAGAAAGTTCTTCTTGGTTCATTAAAGGGTAGAATTACATTCCTGAGGTGCTGACACCGTGTTCCATGAGATCTGGCCATGGCTCTTTATGTGCATACTGAGCACTTGACTGGAAATTTGCTTATTCATTAACTGCTTCATCTTTTTGCTCTCTAACATTCTTGTTTAGTGAGTCGGTCTTATTGAAATGATCCTTGGTTTTCTTTGCTTAATTGTAATAATGCATGCTGAACTCTTCTGATTGTTTTCCATTTCACCTTTTAATTTCCTCCTCCAACTTTCTCTCACCTGCATGTTTCTACCATCCTTTTTTTTTTTGTGTGTGTGTATGTGTTCCATTCCATTTGCAGACCATGAAAGAAAAATTGAGTTGATTAGGTATCTTATGTCTGGCTATGTAAACGTGCATGTGCTGAACACGCTCTCCGAGCATGCCAACGTGCTTGCGTCCTCTGCTGTGGCTGCTTTCCAGGATGGAGCTGACCAGCTGCCACCTTTTCTCTTTCTGCCTATTCCCAGTTGTCAGAGTGAGCGGGCTCCTAAACGAGATGGTTAGTAGCCAAACTTGATCTCTGGTAGATGTAGACGTAGTTCCAAAACGTGCTTCAAAATTCCTTTTTTCTTACCTTTATCATATGGTATCCCTGGGATTAGAAACTGCCATCGTTATGGTCGTGGAAGGATGATGCTGTGCTTAAGTTTAGGACCGTTCTAGAGTGAGCCATAAAGAAAATCTATCAACTTCAGTGTGCTGGGTATCACAGATTTTTCTGTGTCACTGGATCTATTCCCTGAAACTTCCTGACCCTCTTAATACTTTTTTTTTGTTGTTCTATGCATAGTTTTATGAGATGAGCATGAGAGGTGCTGTCTATGAAAAAGCAGCTAGCAGTAGAGGAAACGTTCTGCTGTGTTCTGTATAGGTTTCTTTTTTGCTTATCATTTTATTGCCAATAACAGAGCCATTCCTCACATTTTTATTTTGTTTTATTACGCAAAAAAAACTTCCAATGACACACTGGGTATTAATTACACCTGTGCAAGTCCATAAGAACTTCTAGAACCAGCTTTCACATTTAGTTAAATGCATCTTTCCATGGTTTTTCCTCTTCTACCACTTTCGAGTTTCTCTGTTTAGCAGTAAACTTGAGTGATTCGATGTGTCTGGTGTCTCTCTCGCTATCACCAGCATTGAGTCCAGCTGTAAGGAGTTCACGTGCAGCTACAAGACGTGATGGGTATAAGAGAGTGACTACCCCAAGTAATGAATGGGAAGAGTAAACGAGGACAAGTGAATCCTGCTGCCCAGCATGGTGGAGTTGTAGTGCTGCAAATAAAGAATTCTTGTAAAATCTGTCCCTCTGAGGCAGCTGCTATTTTACCAGAAATGAAACAGATTTCCCTTTTTTTATTTTTTTTTCCCCAAAATGATTACACAGGTGCACCTCTAAGGAACTTTCCTTAATGGGTGACTGGGGGACTGTTCTGCCCTTCCAGGGCTTGGGGAATTAAGTCAGGGTTGCAGCGGGAGGATACACAGAGGTGGGATGATAGGAGAAGCTAAATGGCACTTGAGCAAGGGAAGAATGAGGCTTGAGAGACTAGAAGGAAGAATGATTAAAATGAAGGAAGAATGAATAAAAGCAATGAGATTAGTATGCGAAAGGAGGAAAAAATGGAAAGTCAATTGCAGTTACAAAAATAGCTTTCAGAGGACACAGAAGCTAAGCTTTTAAAATGTTCCAATTTACAAAAATGAAGTGAATTAACAGATCAGAGGAGTCATGTAATGATGACTAAAAGGTGTGATCTAAGTATTCGTGAAGGAACGTCAGGTTACTTCTAGAATTTCAGTTATCCCACTATTTTTTAAATGTGTTTTATCCCTACATTTGTGTTAAAGGAATTTAAGAGGATCTGGCTGTTAGTAATCACAAACATCAAAACATAAAGAGCCCAGAAACATCCATTGATAGGATTATGGCTCTGGAATAGGTCTCGTTCAGCCTTTTTATGTATGTGTTCTCTTACCTAAACTGGTGCAGGAGACTGGCATTTTGTAGCATGAAGAAGTGAAGACTGAAGTTTTAAATTCTTGATTTTTTTTTTTCTTGTGTGGAGAAGGGGAAATGTATTTTATGGGTGAGTAATGGTGCAGAGGAACAGACCTAAGCAGTTCTGAATCGCAAACTGTTAAGCCAGAAAGTAACCGATGCACATTTGAGGGAACACTTTTTTCTGTGGATCTGGAGAGGTTGCATGTTTGTACAAGCTTTTGTGGATACAGTTTTGTTTCACTATTTAGCTGTTGGTTTTGTGGTTTGGTTTTGTTGGTGGTTATTTTGTTTTTTTTTGTTTTTTTTTTAATCCAGTAACTTAGATCTAAAAAGCAGTGCTTTGAGAAATAATGATTGCTGTGAGCAGCATCGTTTTCATGGGAAAAGATGTGGTCTGCGTATGTACATAGAATGCATAGGATCGCTGAAATGACACGTTTCTGTGAGCCCTAGGGTAAGCTTTACTTGTTACTTTGCTAACCATTTTTTTTTCCTTCTTTCTTTGTTTTTTTTTTTTTCCATAAAAGTGCCAGCTACAAAGCTAAATACTATGAGCAAACCCAGCTTGGGCCAGAGTGTGAGCAAATATGACCTCCTTGTGTGGTTTGAGATCAGCGAATTGGAGCCAACAGGGGAGTAAGTCCCATATTCATTTTCCTTGCTTTAAGAACAGTGCTTTAGGGGAGTTTGATCTCTTACATTTTGTTCTGTTCAGGCAAGGCTGATGTTCAGCAATTGTTATTGAGCAGTGGCCTGGCTTATGTCAGCCCGATGTCTGGTGGGTTTGTAGTGATTGGGGTTGTCCCCGTTGGAAAGGACTGAACAGACAGAATGACATTCTTTCACACCTGAAGTAATCTTTCCACTTTGAAAACCCGTGCTCACCAGTTGAACAAGCGCTGGGAAAACTTAAAGTATGTGGGCTGTGAGTTTAGATTATTTGAGTCATTAGAGACTTCCTGCTCCAGAAGTCATCTAGCAGACCCTGTTTTACCTTCACCTCTGCTACAGAGGAGGTTTTCCCCTGACGGATCTTTTGGGATTATATCAAAAAGTGAGTTCCACAGAGTTTTCCAGAAGTACTGGAAGTACAGTGTATGATACTTCTGTATTTCACTGATACTGTGTTCCCTTGTCCAGTCCCAAAGTCAGTTAGAAACACTCTTACTTCTTCAGATATAATACAGAGAGGTGACTGTTGGCAGCAGAATACAGAGGAAAATTGCTGTGCTGGTGTATCTTTCCTGCCTGTTGATTGCCTTGTCTCACACAGGTATATTCCTGCTATTGTGGACCACACTGGAGGCCTACCCTGCCAGGGGACGTTCCTGCTTCACCAGGTATTAATGAAGGCTGTAGAACAGCAAGTTTCATCTCTGTGTTAGAATGCTAATGACTACATTTTGCATCTTTCTTGTCTCCTTTTCCCACGCAGCTGTGTAATGATAGCTGTAGGGTCAGTCATCTCTCAGCCTGTAATTAGTCTGCTGGCTTTGGGCTACGAGGAGAATATGTTTGGCCACTAGAACATCGCTGTTTCCTTTGCCTATCACTGTGCATCCCAACTCAAAAGCCTTTTAAAAAGCAGGAACCTTTGGAACTAGTTTTGTGCCTTTGGTGTTCTCTAACATCTCTGCCAAGGATGGAGAAGGATCATGAAGAACCGACTTCCCTTGGTTCTTTCTCAGTGCATGTGGTGATGAGACAGATCTACGAAATGACCATGTTTCAGTGCATTTTAAATGCCTGTAATAATACTTAATAATAATTTGTCTTTAGCTAGATTCTAAAGATAATCCTAGTTAAACATTGTTTATAGGTTTATGTTCTGTCTTTTCTGCTCTCACAGTAGAGGTTCCTTTTCATTGGACCTGCACTTGCATTTCCTTTCTTAAAAGGATTGGAACAGGTCTCATAGCTTAGGAATAATGGTCATATTCCAGTAGTTCCCTTAAAAAAGAATGAATAAAAATGCTACACAGTTCTAGATTTACTAGTGTCCTCATCAGCACCTATGGAATTTTAATTTTTCAGTTGCAGTGTTTATTTCAATTCTCTGATTTTCCCTTCTTCCCAGCTTTTACAGAGTTTCATTGCATTTTGACTTGTAACAGATGCATGTGACAAAGAAGGAGAATATCTGCATGAGTAGTTGTATTTTCTAGTAACTTTTTGTTGTACAGACACTTTTTCTTGGGGTGTATATACACTTGATATGTAACATATACGTATACAAGCACAAGTTACCCAAGTGTTTGCTTGCTTTTGTGGTCAACTGATACATCCCAGGGACCATACATATCTTTGAGAGTGTAGCAACAACTTCAGAGCTATTTTAGGCTAAAAAACCTCTGCCTTTGTAGAGTGAGAAGGGAGAAGCCTTAATTTTTGTTACATATGAGAATATAATGTTCCTCTTCAGTTAATTGTAGGGCCCTGAAACACATAAATGTTTGTTCACAGCTACAGACCAGTTTAAATGATCTTGTTTGCTTCATTTTTGCAGTTTAAGTGAAAAATAGATGATGTTTGTGTGTGTTTGAATACTTCACCAATGCTTTGGTTTTGCACTCTATCAGGGAATCCAGCGTAGAATCACAGTCACCATTATCCATGAGAAGGGCAGCGAGTTGCACTGGAAAGATGTGCGAGAGCTGGTTGTTGGTGAGTATATTGTTTTGCATGTCACTAGATAAGGAAGAAAAAAAATACCAATGGTGATTTCTCTTTGTATCAGATTCCCTCATCTTTGAGTATTGGCTGTGAGAAAAGGATTTTCAAAAAGATCCTAAGGAATAAATCAAGTTTTGCAACTTCCAACTTACAGCTGCTTGTTAATCACATAGTCTGAAATTATATTTGGGGGAAAACAAATTTCTTCTCTGTCAGGTCTAATTTTAATTGATTTCCCCCTCCTACCTTTTTCAGGACGTATAAGAAATAAAGCAGAGGTAGATGAAGCTGCTGTGGATGCTATTCTGTCTTTGAATATTATCTCAGCAAAATACCTGAAGTCTTCTCACAGCTCCAATAGGTGAGTGAATGCAGTGAGCACCGTGGCAGGAATCTAAAATTTCTTTGACCTCTGAGGTATTGACAGGATGTTTGGAAAGCTGGGAGTGTTGATAATTATTAAATATAGAATCCACGGGCAAAGGGCATACAGATGAGCGTTACCTTAAATGCTTGCTAAAGCTGAAGTCCGTTCACCTGAGTGGAGGATTTTTCTTGCTAATGCATTTGAATTACTTTCCATCTGTAAGCACCACAAAGGGTGGGTGGAAAGAAACAGCTTAAGGGAGTCTCAGAATTTAACTCGGAGCTCCTAAACTAACATCAAAGTTTGTTGCTAAAACACAGCGTTGAAGTACAAGGGCAATCTCAGGGGATGTATTTATGGATATGTACATACCTACCTATATTATTCCTGGAATAAGCATGTGACAATTTAATCAAGAGCCATGCTTTGTAAATGAAGCTTCATAATCTGTGGATTTATACAGAAGTAGCTAATTGACTCCAGTTGTAATAAGGGCGTGTCTGTTCCATGTACCTGCAGTCATTTGGGCAGTGGCAGGCAGTCTGAGAGCTTTCTGGCTGCCTGTGTCTCCTCATTAGGGTGCTTTGCTGTGAAGATCAGTCAGACTCCACATTGTTGCAGACACTGAAGGAAAACAAAGGGCAGTGAGGCAGAACGCGGCGTTGCCGGCACGGCCTCTCCCTCCTCTGACATCAGCCAAGTCACTTGACACACCGTGGCTCTGTTTTGCTGGTGCAAAGCAGGAATATCTCTGAAATGGAACTCTGAATGAGAGTTTCCAGATAAGGAAGGAGTTCTTTTGGGGCCCATCCCTGGTGCAGCTGCTGAATGCCGGAGGGCCGTGTCCTTCTAGGCACTGAAATGGCTTCTTCCTTCTCCATTGGAGGCCTGGACTTTGAAACCAAACTGTGATATTAAAGGTGGATTCAGGACACAGCTCCTACCAACTGAATGTCTCCCTGCCACCTAGCGTCTGCAAATGCACACAGTGACAGGGTTTGTAGCAGTTACTCTCTGCCACCCACTGAGAAGTGGGCATTTTACTTGAAGTGTAATTAAATTAATGGTTCAATATAAATGGAACATAAGGGGGCTGTTGGTAGTTTCCAGTCTGATCCTATTGGATTTGCAGTCGGGAAGCCCTATACTTTCGATTTCTAGCAATTTCAAGAAATTCCTGTTTAGCTGTGTTGTTTTCTATTAGGTGGGCCACTTGGGTGAACGCTGAGTGTGAGTGAAGCGAAGCTATTGACCACCTCTTATCAAAATGCCAAGGTTTAAGTTGTGGGATGTGAATGTGGCAGGGTGGTGGAGTAAGGGATGTGTCTTATGTTTGCTCATTGTCTGCAGACTTGTTTTCTGCTTGGTGTGGCTTGGTTTTTCTTAAGTCCACTTGTTGTGTTCCTCTCAGCTGTTGCTTTTCTGTTCTGCATTTGGCTGCACTAACCGAAGCTCTTTCTATGTTTTTACAGGCTCTTTCTTGATAAGGATATGCCTAGGTATTTTCTGTTTGCTTCCTTTGTACATAAAGGTTCTTGAAAATAGAATGCTTTATGTCTCATTTGTATTGCTGCCACTTCCCTTTTAGCTGTTAGCATGCCTCTTAGCTCCTCCACAAGTAGTTTACCTCCTTCTTGGGGCTTTGTTCAGGTACAATTCAGTGGGGGACTTGTGAACTTCAACTTTTCTTCATGTGTAAGCGAGAGCTTCCTTCATTCAGTCTTTCTGATTCTCAAAATGTGCCAGTCCCTATTTGTAGTTCTTGCTATTTTCTTCTTTTGTCCTGTATCAAAGAACTAAATTTGGAATTTCTAGCTGTCTTTGACTCTGTAGCTTTCCATGTTTGAAGTACCGAGTCAAGGGCTGAATGATTAGGTTACTTGAAATTCCAACTCAGAATTGCACTGAACAAAAAGCAGTGGCTGCCATGTGAGGGGCATTCAACCTCTGTTCTGAGGCTGGATTTGCATCTGAAATTTAACCATGTGGTTGCTACTTCTTCGTTTCCCAGTTGGCAGAGAAGCCAGACGTGTAGTAGCTGCTCAGACTGGATTCTTCTTTTTCCTTCCAGACTGGATCCCAGCCAAGCAGGCTGGCTGCGACAATTTGCACTCCTCTTTCTGTGTTCTGCCTCTTTGAAAAAGAGGAGACTTTAAGTGTTCGGTGCTGTCGATTCACAGCCTTTCAACTGATGCTGAAATCCATTTACAAATCAGTTCTAACTATGTGTTGGAGGCTTTAACGTGTTTCTCCTGTTTTCCGTGCTTTGCTCGCTCTGTGCTCCACTTTCCTCTGTGTGCTATTGAGAAAAAGTTGTTCATTTCTGTTTTTTGTCTCCCTCTACAACTATTCTAGCAAGTTCTGGTTTGGACAGGCAAGACTGTGTATATTTAACTTCCTGGCTAGACAAAATCCAGTAGAGTAACTGTCTCGAAGCTATACTTGGCTTCAACTTGGTGTTCATCCAAAAATAATCATTTTGTTCTGTGCTGATGAACGTTTACACCTCTATTCTCTCTTCATGAGAATTTCATGTTGGGCAAATGGTGCAGAGCTGATTGAGGGGCCAGGAAGACTGGCTTTCCCATCAGGGGACAACCAGGTTTCACTACTTTATCCTTTCAGCCCGATTGTAGATCTGGAGCTTACTGAAAGTTAAAAAAATTCCTCTCGTAACTAAGAAATGACAAAAGATTAAAACGCAGGGACTCGACAGATTTGTAAAGGCTGAGAGGACAACCTGTGTCGTTTGCCACGTCTAACTCGAGTAAGGATTATTACACTACTCTGCTTATAAAGTTACCAGTTACTTTGCCTTTAGATTGTGTTTCTCTGTGGCATTTTTAATAGAAGCAAGACACTTAGAAGTAATTTCTTCAGTATGCGACTTCAAATGCACAGTATTTAGCAATATTCTCAGATTATATTACTTGACTGCTCAGTTCATGGTGTCTCCCAGTATTAGCTTGGAATTGTATAATTGGTATCAGGAAAAGGGAGTCCTTGGGAGCTCTATTTGAGCTCAGAACTCTTAGTTTCTGATAGGTCTGCTCTTAGGCTGTTTTGTGTTTCTTTCTGGTTTGTGTTTTTTGTTATTTCTTTCTTCCACCCCTACCCTGCTTTTTGTCATTTGTCTCTGGTTTCATTTTCTATTTTTCTGAGTTGGCCTTGGGCATTAGTATAGAAGCTTTTTAGAGATATAACTTCTTTGGAAAAAAAAGCAAACAACCAAACCCAGTATACGTAAAGCACTTTCTTGCTTTTAGTACCACATAGTTTGGACTCAGGATGGAAAACCTCAAGGGCAAGGGCATTTGGCAGGGTAATTATATGGAGGTGATGAAGAATTAATTTCTTTTTTCTGTTATCAGTGTAAAAAGGTATAGGACTTCTTTCCAAAGGAACCTACTTGAAATCTCTGCCTGTGAGAAAGGAGAAAGTTCATTTCCCCAAGCCCCTGATAGAGAGGAGGGTGTGTAACGGTGACTTTAGGTCTGAGGATTTAGCTGTCCTGTGCGTGGTGATGGCTCTCCCTTTTTACTTGAACAGATGATGTTTCCTGGTTGCTGGAGTAGAACTGTGGGAGCCTTTAGCTTCTTTTTTTCCATATACCAAATTGAAGAGACTTTGTACCAAAGTTTGTGTTAGATCTGCGAGCTTTTACTTGAAGCTAGTAGGGACATAGAAAGAAATCTTTATCACTTGAATATAGGACTTACCCCTAACTATCAGTCATTCTGGTTTGCTATCAGAAGCTGCTGGTTTTGTAAGACTAAATATAAAGAGGATTTCTTCTGTTGCTGTATATTAGTCCTAAAATATGGTGTAGAATGAGCGTTACTTATAAAAAAAGCATCTCCTCGTGCACTTTGGAGATCCAGCAGGGCTGAATTGCACCTGAAGCAACAGAGAGGAATTCTCTTTCGAAACACTGTCCTTTAGCGCTGCCTTCCCTGTAGTGTTAGGACAGCTTTTGTTCTCTACCACATTCCCTCTTTTCCTTTTTAGATGGGTCTTTTTAATAACAGGCAATGGTCTCTTATGCTACACTATCTGAGGGAGAAGTAATCAATCTTAGGAAAATAGGAGGTCATTTTTGTTTCAAGTATTTTCTGTCGGTGCCACTGAGAGTCAGAGTGGGTGATTATCAAGGAGGAGATTCTTTGTGCTGACCCATGAAACGGCTGCAGAGGAAACCCTTACTATTCAGTTTTTACTCTACTCTTTTCCAGGACTTTCTATCGTTTTGAAGCAGTTTGGGATAGCTCCCTGCATAACTCGCTGCTCCTCAACCGAGTGACACCGTATGGAGAGAAGATATATATGACCCTTTCTGCTTACCTGGAGGTTAGAGACCTGCGCCTTCCATTTTTGCTTGTGACTGAAGTGTAATTATTGGAGAGAACAGACAATGTGTATTCAAGATGAATACTTACTGGGCTAAACAATTTTGAATCCTGAAGCCAGTGAAAGTCTTTATTCATTTTCTGATGAAACTGGCGATCTCCTTGTCTTTTTGTGCCTTGTTTTATCTATCTTTATATCTGAAAATCCATTGAAATCGGTGAATGCTGATATGTAAGTACTACTAGTGTTACAAACACGGGCCTCGCTCTTGGCTTTGCATGCAAGACACTGTTGTTTTGTGTAGTACAATTATTTCCCCCATGAGATGCATCAAGAAATTTGCCAGTTCTTTCACAGAAACACACATGAAAAGCTTTCACCAAAGACCCAACCAAGAACAAATTTCAAGAAGCTGTCCCACTTAAAGAGGGAAGCCGTATGACTTGGCATAGTTGTCTGCAGCCACTCATTCATTACTGGTTTTTCTCTTAGCTTGACCACTGCATCCAGCCTGCCGTTATAACAAAGGATGTTTGTATGGTCTTTTACTCACGAGATGCCAAGATCTCCCCACCACGATCCCTACGCAATCTCTTTGGCAGTGGCTACTCCAAATCTCCAGACTCGTAAGTTCCGTTACTGATTTTGGTATTGATGCCTTATGTCAGTGTGTGCTTTTTCTCTTGGAGGACATGGGGAGAATGTAGCTTCATTTTCTTTATTTCTTCCTTGAAAGTTAACTTTGTTAGAGTTCTCCAGTCTGGTTTTGAAGATTCTTTCTTGCATTTCAGTGAAATTTTGGTGGGCTCTCTCTTTATTGACCCCTTTTCCAGCTTTCTGACTGAGCGGTTGGGAAGAGAGATGCATTTTGCAAGGTTGCACATAGATGATCCTGATCCTGCTGTGGGCTTTCCTGCAGCAGCTGCCCTCGGGTCTATTGAGGGGATGGGAGGGGAACATGGGGAAAATACCGTTTTTAGAGATCTTGTGGTCTGTCCTGGCTATTGTCATCAAGAATAGAATTCAGATACAGTTCTATATAGTTCTTAATAGCAACTAATACTTAAACTTCTAATCTGGGGACCACTTAACTGAGACTATTGTACTTTATTTCTGAAGATAATAGGGTATTTTTTTTCCCCTCTGTTTTCTTGTGAACAGCAATCGAGTAACCGGGATCTATGAACTAAGTTTATGCAAAATGGCAGACACAGGAAGTCCAGGTAAGCAGTGACTGGGTGTTCAAGCAGTAAAGATGCTGGAAACTGAGATACTGTGGAAAATTTCGTAGGCGAAAGAGGGTAAACACTTCTATCCTGATGGGAGGCAGTTCCTGTGTTTCCGAGGAGCAATGAAACGTTGCTAGTCCATAACAATCTTATGCAGGCTTTTAATTTTGACTTGGTTCTGTGTTTACCACTGGTGAACCAAGGATTCACCCATGTCAGAAAATGTGAAGTTCTCAGTGTATCAGGAAACTGGGCATGTACTGGAGACGCAGACTTAGAGGGTGTAATACACAGCTCATGACCAACACAGTCAAGACTTGGTTTTGCAGCAATAGAGTTTTCTCTTGGTCTTTTGAAGGTATTGCTGATACCTGATGCGAGTTTGATAACATGGAAGGAATGTGGTTCATGTAGTATCAGTATATTTTTCCTCTGGGATCTACCAATTGAAGTTCTTGTGTTGAATTTGACTGAGCAGGGGTTTGGATTATATTGTGTCAAATAGGAAATATCTGAATGAAGTAAGAAAGCTGGACTGAAATCAGATTTCTTTGGGATGTGTGGTTGCTGCTAAGGAAACCATTGCCTTCTAGATTTCCAGCCAAACAGCACAAGTGTTGGCTCTTTGCAGATTGCTAATTGCTTGGTGGCAACCCTCTGGCTACGTTTTTAATGTGTCTTACGTTGTTTTTTACTGTTCAGGAATGCAGAGGAGGAGGAGGAAAGTCCTGGATACGTCTGTGGCATATGTGCGAGGAGAAGAGAACCTGGCAGGTTGGAGGCCCCGGGGTGACAGCCTCATTCTAGAGCATCAGTGGGAACTGGAGAAACTGGAACTGCTGCATGAGGTGAATAAAGAGATCAGAGAAGTGAAAGGAAAAGCACAGCTGTACCTCTGAATCTGCCTTCAGTCTACCTACTGAGAGACCATCGGAGCTGAATGGGTTCCCAAATGGGAGTTTGTTCTCAAAGTCAAGATTTAAGTAAATGCTCCAACAGAGAAGGTAGAAAAGCGTGTGGCTGGTTGCCGAGTAGAATCTTCAGCTCAGAATCTCAGTGTATTCAATAAAGGCAGATTCAACTTCTAGTGCTATTGTAAACGGCCCTCCCCAGGGACACTGTGGTGCGAATCTTAGAAGAATGTATAAGAATTCAGTGCCTGCAAAACAGGCAACAACCTGGAGCGGATGATACTGACTGATTTCCTTTCTTACCAGGTGGAAAAAACCCGACATTTCCTTCTGCTTCGTGAAAAGCTTGGTGACAGCATCCCCAAGTCCCTGAGTGACTCACTGTCTCCCAGTCTGAGCAGTGGAACCCTCAGCACCTCCACCAGCATTTCCTCACAAATTTCGACTACGACGTTTGAGAGCGCAGTGACGCCCAGCGAGAGCAGCGGCTACGACTCTGCAGACATAGAGAGCCTGGTGGATCGGGAGAAAGAGCTGGCCACCAAGGTATAACACGTGAAAGGCATCCCAGGTCTAAACTGAGATGCCAGAGATGATGAAAGATTAATGATGAGCATTTTAGATAGCATGGTGAATCTCCAGCATTGTGTGAGGTTCATTTTAATAAGCTCTAGAGTGAAATAACCCATTCTCACCAGCCAGTGCTGGTGGCTGGGTTTGTGCTATGGCTGTACTTCATTCCCTTTCATTAGTAGTAAATGAAACTCTCTAATTTTATCAAGAGAAGTGATTATTCCCTCCTCCTCCTCCTGGGGTTTTTCACAGCAATTTAGAATTTGTTTATTCTTTCATGAGCTGCCAAGTGTGTCTTGGCAAATTGCCTTTTGTGTTCAAGTTTCTCTGAAAATCTAAATGTAAAATTCTGGTCTGTGTTTTGTTTGTTTCCTTCCTCCCTTAGTGTCTGCAGCTTCTCACTCACACTTTCAATCGGGAGTTTAACCAGGTGTACAACAGCATCAGTGACTGCAAGGTAAATAGTGCGTGCAATGCAGTACGATAAAAAATACTGTAATACAATAGCAATATATTTGTAGCTTGGAATCTGTTGTATCTGTTGATACTATGAAGAGGCAAAACCTCGTATTAACACGACAGAGACATATTAAGAGTCATATTAAGAGACAGAACTTCTATTAATTTTCTTTATTTTGACTACTAAGTAGGGAAAGGCCCAATTGAAATGAGCCTTCCACACGCTGAATGTCATTTTCTAGCCAGGACTGAACACTAGCTACAAAAAAAAATCCTCTCTTGTAATATTTTATCTTTATTTGTTCTTGTAGTTGTCAGATATTTCTCCAATCGGACGGGACCCATCAGTGTCGAGTTTCAGCAGTGCTACCCTCACACCTTCATCTACCTGCCCTTCGCTGGTGGATTCCAGATGCAATTCAATTGATCAGAAGTAAGTACAGGGTATTAACAGAAAAATGTTACTTTTCAGTGCTTCACAAATCCCTTTGCTATGTTTTCTGACTTTCTTTTTCCACCTTCTTTCTTCCTTTCCCCTACTGTCAGGTATCTGTCTGTACAGTCCCTTGCCTTATCTTCTCCAATCGCTCTGCACAGTTATTTGTCCCCATTTTGTTCTTTTTTTCCCCCCTCTTTGTGCTGAAATAAGAGTCAGCTGCCTGTTGTTCCAGCGAGCAGTGCATCTTCAGTGTGTAAAGTCTACAACTTTGTTAGAGGTCTGTTAAAAATACCTGCTAACTGCCCAGAATAAACCAGTTTGGCCAGTAATCTCTGTCTTTCTCAGCTGTACCTGTACAAGGTATTTTGATGCCATTGGGAATAACTACTTAGTGAAAGATGTGTCAGTTGTACCTTCTCAGTGTAACGTCCCTGAGCAGTGCTGACAGAGTAGTACATTTTACATCAAACCACTGTAAGATACACATCTGTGTTGGGACTGTTTGGCAAGAGAAATGAGGGAGAAGTAGTGGGCAAACATCTTAGTAGCAGTTATTGTAGGTTTTATTCCACAGATTTCGAGGGAAATGCTATTTAATATTGTACAAAAGGATCCCAATGTCATACAAAAGTCTGGAGGATGAAACTTGTGAGTCAGGCTGGGCTGCAGATGTGCTTCAGATTCCATTGTCACGTTCAGTTGGTTTGTTGTGATTCACTTTTCTTTCTCGGCTTTTTTTTTTTTTAATTAAAGGACACCAGAAGCAAATTCTCGTGCCTCCAGTCCCTGTCATGAGGTGGAACAATTCCAGCTAATACCTGCAGTAGAAACTTCCTATCTTGCCAGAGCTGGAAAGAACGAATTCCTAAACCTCGTTCCTGATATTGAGGAAATCAGACCAGGGTAAGTTTATTTTATTGTGTTGTATGATTGTGGCTTCCTGAGAGCTGTCACAAGGACACTCTGAGACTTGCAGTTTCTTTGCCTCATTTGAGGACAGTAAATTGAACAGGTGACAGCAGTGCAGAGTCCTGTGTGATGGAGGTAGGATTGATAAGGGTTGTGTTGATATTTGATTTCTGTAGCATTCGTTCCCTGCATCTACTTAATGAATAGGATTTCCAGTGACTTAAATATGATATGTTATCATCAAAATCATGGCTGAAGTTCACTGAAGCGGAGTTCTTTTGGGTGCCTCTTTCTGTCAGACTTGCATAGTCCTTGAAGACAAAATTCAACATGCTATAGAATAACCTTCTCAAAACATTTCATCTGCCACAGTATTATCAGGCCCAACTCTCTTGTGCAGTGTTTTGCAGTAAATGGGGATACTCAGTACGTGCCTTATTTAGGGGAAAAGTCTTCCTGTTTATCTGTGGATTTGTTTTGATTTGGTTGTGCTTTTTTTTCCAGCTCTGTGGTCTCAAAGAAAGGATACCTCCACTTTAAGGAGCCACTCTCCAGCTCCTGGGCCAAGCACTTCGTGGTGGTTCGCCGTCCCTATGTTTTTATTTACAACAGTGACAAAGATCCTGTAGAAAGAGGAATCATAAACTTGTCCACGGCTCAGGTGGAATACAGTGAGGATCAACAGGCAATGGTGAAGGTCAGTCTGAGAGTTATTGTTATTTTCTCATAGAGCAGGAGTGCTACAGGTAGTAGCGCGTCTGTATCCTCCTGGTGTCATCTCTGGTCTGAGGAAAATGCATCTGTGTCCTGGAGAACATGTGGCGTCCGATCATTCTGCCCACAAATTTCCAGTTTGTTGAGAGTTTCTAATGTTTTGGATACAATTATATGGGAAACTGAAAGTGTTGTTGCACATGGCGTTTGCTTCTGTGAGCAGATGTTGGTACCATCACTCTGTGTGTTTGGGCTTTGTAGTTTTGTTGATGTGGTGTTTGGGGGTTGTGTGGTGTGTTTGTTTAAAAAAAGAAAACACCAAAAAAAACCCCAACAAAACAACCCACAAAAACAAAAACAAAACAAAACAACCCCAAACCAACACACACAAGCATCCTGCAAGGAATTAGTTTAACGTCACTGGTCCGTCTCAGCTCATGAGTTAAAACTATATCATGTAGAAGATGTCTCACTTGACTGACTAACATGAATGTCCAAATGACCAGTGAAACTTAAAAGAAAGACCTTAGGGATTTAGGAATGTGAGAGAGGAAGTGTCCATTAGCTTCTGTGCTTTAAATTGTCCTTAATATTCCAGACCCCCAACACGTTTGGTGTGTGCACAAAGCATCGTGGTGTCCTGCTCCAGGCCATCAATGACAAGGACATGAATGACTGGTTATATGCCTTCAACCCACTCCTCGCTGGCACAATACGGTAAGAGGCAGTTTGTGGGCAGACAGTGCTGGGAAGCACAGAGGTGGTGAGATCGTCATAAACAAAGAGTTGGTCACAGAATTTAATCTTGTTCTGAAGAATTTGATGAGATGGGTGAACTGCAGGAGGGAGGAAGGTGGGCAAAAACAACAAGAAAAGCTCAAACAAGCCCCGCATTCCACGAAATGCTTCGGCTTGTGACATTCGTGGCAGAGGTATCCAGTCTGAACGTGTGTGCCACGCTTCACACAATACTACATTTGGAGGCCAGAAAATGGTTTCCTTCTATTGCTGTTTTCTAGGTTTAATAAAGCTTCTTGCTGTCTCTGTGCCGGTGGGTCTGGACTGCCTTTTCACTCTCTTAATTGTGAGCTACTGCAGAAATTCTCATTTCCTTCACTTTTTTTGAACTTCTCTAGAAGCCCTCCCTTTAACACTGGTCGCAGACATCCCCTGTTGGTTAGAGAGATACTACTGCACTACAGTAGCTCTTCCTTTCACTCAA
>VZRU01016833.1:818814-881978 GCA_013398155.1 Pedionomus torquatus | reverse complement strand
GGGGTGGGATCCTGCGCTCCCACTCCCCATGTGTTCAGCAAGGTGCCTTCCTCCCCAACCCCTTCCCCTCCCCTCTTTCTTTGCCTTAATTGGCTCTATCTTGATGTGCACTTGTTTTGTTTAGCCTATTTTACCATCTCGGACGAGATAGGCAGAAAAAGGAGCGTTTGACTTGGTATGTCTCTCTGATTTCCCCCCTTCTCCCCCCTCCTTCCCCCCCTTTTCCTTCTGAGGTTAATTTGCATTTGAGGTCTAATTCATATTTCAAAATCCTGGCGTTTGAGGACCATATAGGAACGGGGCATTCGCTTCTGTTTCTGAGGAGGAGACTGTCCTGCGTTCGCTCTTCTCCGTCTAATTTCATTGTGTTCACGAGTGACAGGCATTTGCATCAGTTATTCTGCAATTATTTTTTTTTTTAAGAGTTGAATCAAATTTAAAGAAAAAAAAATCTTACTATTTAAATTGCAAAGGGAGCAAATGCCAGGCATTAAAAACGGAGCATACATTATTAACAATGGTGCAAACATCAAGTTTAAGGCACAGACTCTATATTCATATAAATGTATTAATCTGCATTCCTCACAGCTGGATTTCTAGCTCCTAAACATCTGATTTTGATGATAGTCAGAGAAAGTCGAATATACAAATACCGAGGTATATTTATAGTTCCTTACATCTATTTACAGGTGATTTTGTTGCTGTTTGCTACTCCTGCTCCAGCGCCTTGTAATTATTTCACTCCTGAAAGGCGTTTCATAGGATTAGATGCTGCTTTACTCATTAAAGGTTTTCAGCCTGCCCAGGTATAACTGCCATCCACATCTCTGGAAATAGTTATGTGGCCATGTGGACTTTATGGAAAGATTATAAAAGATACATGGTCATATAAAAAGATTCTGGTTTATATCCACGGTTCTTTCAGTTCTTTGGATGTGATGAAGCATCCATCTACATTTAGGCCTTTATAGGTCCATTAAGAACTTCCTCCACATATTTTATTCATACATATAAAATGAATTTTATTTATATATATAACGATTACATGAATGGCATATGTTGCATAATATGCATATGAGGCATTTCAAGTATTTCTGCACGCACACAAATTTATTTTTCACAAATGTATGTGTGTGCGTAAGTGCGTGTTTATACACGTGTGTGATGAAATACATGCTGGAAGAGAAAACTACCCAAAATAAAAATGTTCATAAAGGAAAAGCTGTTAAGGTAGTTCACTGGGAGTTTGCATCTGGTGCCTTGTAAAAGTCACTTAAGTTGCAGACTTTACTGTAAATATCTCCACACACTCTCCTCTCAGCATAAAAATATTTGTGTATATATTTGTCCTTCTAACGCTAACTAAACAGGGCTATGAATTATGCCTAAAAAGATGCTACTGAGGTATAAAACTTATAAAATAGTAATGGAAAATAGAATTTTATATAATGCCAACAACTTTAGCATGATTCTTGGCATAAGCAATTTAGTGCAATTTCATTTGTCTGAACCAGAGTGATATTACAAAGTGAATTAATAGAACATTAGTACTGAAAAAAAAGAAACACTCCTTCCTTTGAAATATGAAGTGCCACTAACTTGAGATGAAACCTGAAAGTCAGTGAATAATATATGGGAAATATTAATATTTTAAATGTATCATATTTAAAATTGCTGTGAACTTAAACAAGGTTTCACATCAAGGAAAAACAAGTAATTCATTTTAGGCTCCAATTTTACATGCAACATTTTACAAATGAAGCGGTTCACTAAAGAAGGGAAGTCAGGTATGTGAGCATATTTTGTTATTTTGCACATGAAATACCGTCCTTATGGAAGATGAATTTAATTTGGGAAATGATAAAAAAGAACGTTTGTTTTATTTTTCTACTGCGCTGCAAGGAAAACATTTTTAAGTAGCTGATTAATGAGATGAAATGAACTGATATGTCCCATAATACCTGCGTGGGCTTTTATGTGTCGTGAAACTGCACCACAACGGGACCTTTATAAAAAGTATGAACTCAAGTAATGCAATCATATTTTAAATTTAGAATGGGAGTTGATACAATTCAGCTTGATATTGTGAAAAGTGAGCCCTCTGGCACTTGGCTTTACATTATTTAAAAACTACTCCTGCAAGGAAAGTTAGTAGAAAGAGTGCAGAAGGTTGAATCCCAGCGCTAAAGCTCGGGGCAAATTGTGATGCCACCGCCTGCCTTCCTGTTGTTTTTTAGCAGGGAGAAAGCGTAGCCCTCGATGCTCTCCTTAGTACAGGGTCTATTGACCCTAGGGTTTCGCTGCCCTGCTCCAACGAGTAGGTGCAGCTCAGCCTCTGGAAGCCAACCCTTGTGCTCCTCAAGATGGGCCAAATCCTGCTCTTCCCGTTCACTGAAGCCACCTGGAGTTTTGTCTCCTTGGAACGAGCAGGATCTGGCCCTCAGTCCGCTCCCAGGTGTATCTCCAATGGACCTTAATATTAAAGGAGGGATTATTTTTGCATTTATTTGATGTGGATGGAGTTCGGTCTGGGGGCCAAACTGACCTTGCCCTTATGGCTAAGCCATCTAAGGGTTAAATCCTTCCCACTTTGGTGAACCAGGCCAGCAATACTTGCAGTTGCTGTGTGTGTGTGATACACGGGATACACATGACCAGGAATGTTGAACAGTTGGGCAAAAAAACCCTGTCTTTGCACCAATGGAAAGCACTGGATGTGTATAATATTAGTGAAGAGGGCTATGGCATGTTCTGGGAGAGACTCCCAGTGTCAGGAGGACTGTAAGGGCTTGGAACTGTCTTGTTGAAGGATAGCAAAACTCTGGTCAGTGCATAACATGGTCTCCACCAGGAGCTAGTTACAGGTGCTGGAGAAGAAGGCGAAAGCTGTTGCTGCTAGTAGGGGACAGGGTGCACTTGTTACCTGCCACACAGCAGATCTCTTTCTGGTCACTTTTTGCCCAAAGCCCTTGGACGGTTGTTATACTTCCCCCAACTACCTGCCATTGCTTTCAGTAGCTCGTGTTTTTGTTACAGATGCTCAGTTCCCTTCTGGAACTCACTGTAGATATTTTAAATTCAAAATAACTGTGATGGGAAAAAAAAACCCTACCTTTTCCTTTTTAAACGATTTTACCATTTTATCACCATTTGTTTAAATATACATTTCTCTGCTGTGAAATAACCTTTCATTCCGCATTTATACCCATATGCACAATGCTAACTCATAGCAGAAACAACATTTTAAAACAGTGTCATGCTTATAGGATAATTATTAATCTTGTCAGAGTAAAAAGCATACTCGAAGTACTCCATACAAAGGTTTGTGCCTTAACGTTTTTGAAAGTTTTTTTTTTTTAAAGTAATCAGAGATGTCATAACAAAGGGAGAAACTATACGATATATAGCACATAGTAAAACTATATGACTCCTACAGGACTATTTAGAAATACACAAAGATTATTTTTTCTTCCTTTTGGTTAGCAGACTACTTGATGAAAAGGTATGTTTTTATTTTTATTCCTGCTTGTGTTTTACAGTTCTATGAAGATGATGTGAAACTACAAATTCCAAATTTTAGTATCTATAAATGATATAAAAATAAGGAAGAGAAGTGTTCATGATACGTATCTGGAGGGATAAATACACAATAATCATGCAATCTGAGAGCAGAAAGAATAACTATTTGACAATAAAACCAATGCTAAATACAAACAGAATAATATTGTTCTAGTGAGAAATATAGCAAATAAAATGATGCAAGAAAAAGGCACTTTTGAAACTGTCTCTGTTTAGATCTTTTCCAGCTGACTCTTTGTTTTTAATGTTTTGTGACCACTGAGGTATGGTTAGTGGACAAGTTATTCAAAACTTTTCTGTCTTGGTTTTAATACCTCGTATCTACAAATCAAAAAATGTAACCTGTAGCAACTGCACCTAAAGTTGGGAAGGTGTTTTTGCTGTTCACTGCTTGGGATTTGCTTGAGATCTGATTTTGTATGCTCTTGACCGATGTGCTAAAATTGCTGGGGCATGTGAGCAGTGTTTGTAGGGTCATCTGCTCATTTTGTGCAGGAGGGCCAGCTTTAGCTTTTGCAAACTGAGGGTTCATACAGGCACAGGAAAAAGATACTGCAGAAAAAGAATTATTTTTCAAGAGCTTTGGGTACTTACCCCTTCATTTGACTTCTGTGAGAATTGTGAAAAAAAATTAAAAAAAAATGTGGCCCCTTTTCTTTAGAAAGTCAAGCATGGACATAGAAATCTGACTTCTGGTATCTCTGGATGGAAAAAAAATCGGTAAAATGATATTGCTGGAAATTTCTATTTTTATCTTTGGATAGGTTTAGCATCAGCTCTATGGATAGAAAACACAAACCTACCTTTCCCCACACAGTAACTGTTTGCTTTGCCTTATCCTTCAGAGAGGTTGGAGAAATGATTAAACCACTACAGCCCTGAAAAACACCAGACATCAATAATAGAAATTATTGTTCATTAGTCAGTTAAGAAAATAAGAAGTCTGGGATCTGCATAGGGTGAATTATGATTTTAAATGCTGATACTTTGACTTTCTGAAATTCGGACCTTAGTACTAAACTCTTACAGCTATTTCTATAGAATAAGATGCAAATTTGAAAGGCCCTTTTAGAGGGACAGCTTTCTGTACCGTGACATGCCGAGACCTAAGGAAAATGTAGCAAATGTTTTTTGGAGCAGCCAATGACCAGGGAGAAGAAAATGTGTTGTAGACACCTCCATGACACTGAACCCCTTAGTAGGTCGCATGCACCTGGAATATGGGCTCCTCTTCTGAAGAAGATAAGCAGGAGAACCAAACCCCACAACCAGCTATCAGCCAAAGTTGCCTCAGTGCAGCACCATCCTTTTTGGGATTAATTTTGGCTGGATGGTGTCGAGCTGAAAGTAGGAAAGGGGCCCGGTCCAAAGCTCTGCACACCCCTGCCACCCACAACCCATGGATGATGTCTTTGTCCACAAGAGACGGGTGAAGCTATGATCCTTCTCCCAGCAAAAGCCCACAGCCCCTTGTAGGAGCTGGAGTCCCTGGGTGTGAGTGGTGCCCCTCTTTGTTGTGTCAAACCCAGAAGGACGGGGCTCCTCTCCATATCCTGGCCCCAACTTCACTCTTTGGTTTCATCTCTAACCGCGCTGCTAGGTTCTTTTATTTTATTTTAAATCCTGGCTTAGTCTAGAAGTGATTGGGCTGTGCTGAGCACCGGCTGCCTTGATAGGTTCAAAATTCCTGGGAAACCTCAATACTGGCATTTTATAAACACAGTAAGCAAAGCACACTGGAATACTAATGGATAAAACACATTTTAAAGGGGCACCATCGCTTTGTAATTTTTGTCTGCTAAAATATATCTGCCGGGGGCAGTTTGGGGGAGTTGTAGCAAAGCCACAAGTGTTCTTCGCAATTTAAAGCCTCTGTGTTTGAATTATTTCTTTTTTTCTGCCACTGTAAAAGATCCCTGGAGACAATGGGGGCTGTGACACTGAGGAACAGGTTATCCTGACTGCGCAGGGAGTGCCATAAAAACCACAAAATGGACACACAGAATAAAATACGACACCCCCTTCCTTCCCAGTTTCTCTATATTTTCTGGCATTTATAGTAGTTATATTGCATCAGCTGCGGGGAAAAAGGAAAAAAAAAAAAAAAAAAAAAAAGGAGATGAAAATGTGGTCCCTAAACTGACAGAGCCTCTTTAAATTTGCTTGAAGAACCATCTCAGTAAAAAAAAGAAAGAAAAAAAAAAAGACATACTACACTGTTCTGGATTGTATTTGTTTAAATGCAAATTTATGGAGCTGGCCACACACCAAAAATTGGAGAGTTTGGTACTGCAGTTGCTTTGGTGTATTTTTCAGCATTGTAATGGGCTACAGGGAGACAAAGGAGAATATGAATATATGGCAGTTGATATTTAGATTTGGGTGACATTTTTGCTTGTTGTAACTGTCATTTTTAAAAATCCATTTTCCTTCTATCATGCTATTGAATTGCAGCAGACGCTGATACAAAAAAGCCGGAATTATTTAATAACCAAAATTAGGAGTGATTTTTGTACTATATTTCTCATTGCCGGCCTCTCTACTGATGAGGAACCCTGAGGTCCAGGCTAAACTCTCCCATCAGGTAGACCAGGCCACTAAAGCTTGAGGTGATAGACAGACCTACTCCTTACCCCCCAAAACTGGCTTCGTTATAAAGCAGTAGAAAGCAAAGCCTTTCATACAGCATCGAAAAGCAAGCTTCAGCATGACACGACTATTACACCTTTTCACGGTATTTTTTTTCAGGAGTCTGTCCCCAGTTTTAGTCCACAGGAGCTGCTTTTGGGAATTGTGTGTCCGTCTCCGGCGTTTGCCTGCTAAGGAAGAGGTATGCCCTTTGTCCCTCACCTGCAGATGGCTCGGATGCTTTTACTTTTCTGAGGAGAGCACTTCCCAGTGGGCTGCATTCAGAAAGTGCTTTTCATAGCATTAGTACAGACCCAAGTTACAAAAGAATATTAATCTAATACATTCCAAAATTCAAATATGTGTGATTAATAAGCATTATTATCTATAAATAAGGCTCTAATGATACTTTGGCAGTGTTGTAAACACAAGAATCAGAAGCAATTATTGTCATTATTGTTCTGCAAGTACTTTCCATGAATACCAAATGGATATTACTGTCCAGCTCCTTGGCACATAGAAATCCTGTAAAGAAACAGTTGTCAGTCAGTAAGGTCTGGCTGGCTGCTGTTAACTACGTTTGTCTAAAATGCAGCGTACCTACAGACAAAGCCCGCAAGTTATTCAAAGCAGGACGATTGTTGATTTAAAAAATTCTTCTTTGTCTTTTGCACCCCCCCAAATGATGTTAAATAAAGCCTATGAGAAAGTTTTCACATTCTGTGATATGAACTGTTTGTGTGATGGCTGTGATTAAAAATGGAAACGGATCCCTTGCCAAAAAAGCTGCCCTTCTTTGTGTGAAACCCACAAAGGTGAGAATGTCCCAGATGAAAGGTGGTGTGAAAATAATGACAAAAACACCCCTCCTCCTCGCCCCCCCTGCCATTCGAGGTAACCCATGGCTAGTTTTCAAGGTTGCGGAATGAAAGGGGCATTCATCCCCGTCACATTTACCTCTCCCCAGTTTGTACAGGTCCCATAGACTCAAGTCACGCTGGTGGCTGGGTCCCACTCACTGTGACACCCCCACTCGCCTTCCTTTGGCAGTCTCACCTCCCTCACCAAACCTCACCGCTTTAGACAGTGCCAGCCAACAGCAGCATTTTGTGGTGGGTGTCATGTTGTTCTTCAGATGCCAGGGTGTCATCGCGAGCGGGAACAGTGTGGGTCTGACTCTCTGAATCTGCAGGAAGAAAAAAGAAAAAAAAAAAAAAAAACAACCCCAAACCCCAAACAGTAAGCTTTACTTTCCAAATGTGTTCAATTCTTCTTTCCTCTCCTTGATATTTGGGGCGTGCAGCACCCTATACCATGTGGTTTAACATTTTGTTCTCTATTTGTAGGTCAACATTTCCATGATTAAACTTCATCCTTTATTCAGCCTGTTCTGGCTAGGCTTTGCAGCACATGTGATATAAGCTGTTTTCACAGCTAGTAGGCCAAATCTTACTCTGGATAAGGGAGCCAAACATATGTGACTGAGTCAGACACTTAAATCAGCTCCCTGGTAAATGGAAGATAACTCCAGGTGCAGTGTTGAACACTGAGAACCAAAAAAGTGGGAAGGGTGGCCAACGTTCCTCCATGTGGGAAAGGAGACATCCTATGCACACAGACAGTGAAATCATAGCCCTGCCCAAATCTCTTTCTCCCACGTTTGCCTGAGGATACGGAGCCCTCTTCACGGAAGTCAATGAGAATCTTTGCTGTACTCAGGTTAAGGCCAGCCTAGGGTTTACTTAGCTGCAGCTGGGCATGGGACAGACTTGTGCAGGAGGTGGGCAAGATGGGAGGAACCGAGACCTTTCGTGGCGAGCCCACCTTGCATTTGTATGACGCACGAGGTGGTTGCTGGTGGGAACATGGAGCACCCTGCCTATGGCATCCCCTTTCTTTCACTTGCCCTCTCTTCATCACCCCTAAGTATCCGGCTCATTTCCTGATCAGGGCTGGTGATCTTCTTTCTCCTGGTGGCAGGTATCAGTTATTCCAACACAGGGTTGGACTGGGAGATCTTTCCTCATAAATCAATGGAACAATTCCTGGAAGTGCTGGCTGTCCAGAGTGAGCATTACCCACCTCAGTGCAGAAGGCTGGCATTAAAGAACTCTCTGACTGCATGGCCAGCAGCTTTCCTCCTGAGCTTCTTTGCCATTGCCTGGTAACTCTGGTAAGTACAGGGAAAACTACAGGGCTCGTTAAATGCAAACAGAGGAGCGTTTGCAGATGAGCAGGCAAGTGTCATTCCATGCTCCATCTCTGGAAGCATTCAAGGCCAGGCTGGATGGGGCTTTGAGCATCCTGGTCTAGTGGGAGATGTCCCTGCCCATGGCAGGGGGGCTGGAACTAGGTGATCTTTAAGGTCCCTTCCAACTCAAACCATATTATGATTCTATGAAATATGATCCAGAGCTGTTACGTCATTGCTGTGTGACTTTTGCAAGGGATGGACTGGTCCTGGCTATTAGGCTGCTACAAGGCAAGTACCAGGGTTGACTATAAAGAACAGCAAAGGAGAACCACAGCAAGCTCAGGGAGGATGTGTTTTCCTCAAATGGGTAAGGCTGTACACATAATGTTGCAGAGCAAGGACTACACTTCATCTCTTACTTGGTGATGAACTGCGTCATCACGCAAGGGAGCTGGCAATGAACCATTTCCCTCATGAATAAGCCCTCCCAGAGCTCCACTTGGGCTGACTCCCTAAAGGAAATACTGGGAAAGTAGATAGTAGGACTTTCAGTGACTTTTGCTTTTTTTTTTTTTTTTTTTTTTTTTTATAGCATACATCTTCTAGCTTTTGTTCATTTGTTTTGATTTTTTTTTTTTTAATAGCTTTTTTTCACTTAGGAAAAGCATTTCCTGTATAAAATTAAATGTAATTGCTAGGTCATCAGTAGATAAACTCAGATAATGAATACTGTGGCTGTGTGAGCCCTGCATTATCCACTGTTTAGAAAGTCCTGTCCTGATAACACACATGATAGTGTGTGAGATAAGAAGATGCACTACTCTGAGCATTTGGGAGTAGTGGGCATGCATGGGGACATCTGATCAACTTCCTTGCAATCATGTTGGGAAGGGAAGCCTCCTGGCTACTGCAAGAAAGTTGCCGAGGACTTAATAGAGGGCAGGTGCCTTCAGTGCTTGTCATGCAGTTAGGGGTCACTGAAGTGAGGTACAGAAGCAGATGATGTGGTCTGGTATGCATGGGGACATGAAGCGGTGCAAGGCAGAAGGAGGATGAATCACACACTCCTGGAAAGCAACAGGGAGAATACCACAATTCTGCCCTCCCTGGCATGAATGTTAATCAAGAATATGCTGGAATAAATCCATATGTGCTTCTAAGACACATTGGTGTCAAATTAGTGGAAAGGAGAAGGGAATTCAGGCCAGGAAGATCTACTGATAGGGTCAAGTGGCTTCCCTGTCCCTGGGCATGCCTTTTGGAGCCACATATTGCACTTAAGTTTCCCTTTTAAGCGTTAGCCAAATCATGATGCTTACCGAAAGCGACAGAAGTAGAAAAAGGTGGGAAAGTCCTGTGATCAGGGTGTGAGAGCATCACACTGTGGTATGGTGACATGAAGTCGAGGAAAAACAAATTACGTTTTTTCTGTGTGTTTATTTAGACAAGAGAAGTTCAATCACCATTTTCTTATGCTTAAATAACAGTCTCCCTCTTCCGCGGTATAAAAGATCTTGGGATCACCCAGGAATGAATTAAGACTGTGGTACCAGATGTAATTTGAAGTTAATGAAGAGATAGTGGATTTTGTATTATCTTTTCTCTTGTTTCTGGTTGTCTTTTTTTGGGGTTGATATCACTGTAAGTAAATACATTTGTCTTTTGTTTCATTTTCCCCCTGTGACCTATTTCATTTAATTAGAAGGAAATGTGTAATAGGAAATGAGTAGCATCACACTGGGCTCTATCCAAAGCCTGTGAAATCATCAGGAACCTTTCCTGCACTTTTCATGAGCAGCCGCATCCAACCCAGCAGAAAAGGGGAGATATTTCCACCTTATCTGGAAGAATATGCGCTGCCAGCGTAAAAATATTACAGTCCTGGTTTTAAGATCTGGCCCAGATACTAAGGAAGGATTTTGCTACTGCATATGCCTCTCTGTGCCACATGTTTCACATCTGCGGCAGCACGTTAAAAGGATAAAGGTTCCTAAAACCTTAACTCTGAATATACATATAAAAAGAAGACACAAATTAAGGAAAAGATAAAAGATATTGATGGAAGTACAGGAGATGCTCTTTAACATGCATATTATTGACTCAATAGATTGTTACGGCTTCAGAGCTATTAGGGTCTGCTGTGTCAATGTGTACTTAGGGACTGTTTAATATGCAGATGGTTGACATGACAGACCGAAGCCATTACAGTCTATCATGTCAGGGGGGATACATGAATACGCACTTTGCCAACACTGTAAAAAGTCCCTTTAAAATACAGTTGCCTTGCATACTTAGCTGCTTTTTAAAATAATTTAATAGGTTTGGTTATTTGGATGCCCAGAGAGTCCTGAGCCTGGATTTATCAGCAAGAAAATTTACTTCCAAATTAAGCCATTTTCCATGTGGAATGTGCAGTCAGGAGGACAGGGTGTAATCTCAGATACGCAGCTCCTATCAAATCTTGTAAAATTAGCTACTGCACTTGTGCGTGTGTAGAAGAGATCAGAATCTATCTGTCGGCATGTGTCTTTTTGAAGAATATAGTTTTGTCTTTTTGAGGGGTAAGGGAGAACGTTGTCTCTTTTTTCATTCAAATAATCTTCAGTAGCAATTAAATAGCTTATGCTACCTAAGAGATCAGTTATTACAGGATAAGCAGCATGACAGTTTGGAAAAACTGAATAAGTCTTTGATTATTTACTAAGTTTTGATATCTGCTATTTGCCTCAAAATGCTAAAAAGTGAAGTATAAGATACAAACATGAAAGGCTTATTTGATCATCATAAGGAAAGGAATCAGTAGTTTTGCTTTTCTTTTCCTCAACAACTTATTTTTTATTAAAATAGCAAAGCCAAGTGCTGTGTTTAATAAGATATATTTTTTTCATTTGAATATCAAATGGAAAAATACAATTAAAATATTTCTGCTTTTACATTACTTGTAGGCTATATTTCAGCAATGCATATATCTAAGAAGCTCAGCATACACATTTGGTATATATTAGATGCTTCTAACAGATGCCCAGACCTCTTCCCCTGATTTTTAATGTTCGTTTTTATGGCAGCGATCCAGGGACATTTTAATTTGCAAGCCTGTGAACTTGGAAATAATACTTGTAGTAGGGCATTACATCTAGTCCATTCCCTCTAAGTTTATTGTTGTGTGTCGCCTACCTCTGATTTTAGCTGATTTGCTGGACTGAGGCACCATGCAATTCTAGCATGAAATTCCCAGAGCAAAAGCACTCTGCCTTGCAAATAATAGCAACTGTGCAACATTAGAAAGACCATTCCTCTTATCTTTGGGACAGCTGAGAGGCAAGCCTTGCGAAGGAGAAGTGTGTTTTCAGGCACATGCGACGGCTGATTTTCTGACAGCTCCTTTTACTGCCTGGTGCCAACAGAGAGACCATCAGGGCAACTGGGATGTGGTGGTGATGGGTAGAGCAAGTGCCAGGAGGAAGAGTGTTGAGAGGACATTTCCCATAGCCTGTCACACATGTGCTCCTGGGTCTTCTGTGAGCCTTCTGCAGTGACTCAGGAAAAGCTTTGGGGAGAAAATGAGGTCCAGGAAAGCCCAGGAGGTGTCTGCTTCTTACAGCTGAATGAATTCACTCTGTGCTCTGGGAGAGGTCCCTAAAAGGAGACACCTCTCCCTGTGCTGAGTTACCTCTGCATCGAGGAAGGACCAAGCAGCAGGAGCCCGAGCCACTGGAAAACATATCATGGTCTCAAACAGTGTTGATGCTGGGGGGGAAACGTGCACTTGGCTTCCTCTCTGGCTCTGGGAAGGTAAGTGCATCCCTGTGGTTGCCTCTTGTCTATGGGTGGTGACCACGGCTGTGGGAGCAACAGCCCCTGCACCCCTTCCCACTCTACCTCTGGCCATCCAGGGAGGCTCAGGGGTGTCCCAGATGGCTCTCCAGGTCTCTGCCTTCCTCCTTCCCTGAGGCAGCCCTGGGAGCTCCACATCCCTCTCTGTGTACCCATGTGCGGGGAAACATCATCTGGAACAGGCACGTATGGGGGTGCGATGCAGAGTGCTGCGTTACCTGGTGCTAATTAATAAAGCGAAAATGTAGCTTTTTGACAGCACTTGTAATTTTGACTATTGCAATGGTGTGCCATTTCTTTGAATGCAGTACGCTTCTGTGCCCCATTAAAGCATGGCTGGCATCGCTTTCAACTATTCACAAATGCTGAGATGTTGAAAAATGTAACATTTACAAAAGATACATCTGGTGTATATTTACAAGGCTCAGGAATCATTTAAATAGTGCCTGTGCCATCACCATATTAGGAGAAAAGTTAGTCCCAGCCCCATATGTGAAATCGGTAGTCAAATGCGTGCTGGTTGAAATTCCTCTGATATGATATAGTATTTGGAGGTATTAAATGTGAACATACCATACTGGGTATAATACCCAAATGAGATATGTATAGACCGGCATGACATTGTGACAATTGCCTTTATGCACCTGTTACAAACTATGTGGTCAAAAGAGGGTTATGGATTTTGAGGGGCAAATGCTTAATTTTTTTATTAAAGATGAATCTTTGGCTTCTTATTGTGAGAGGTCATCATATTTTCCCCAGTTCTTCAGTGAGAATTGTAAGACGTATCTAGGAATTGAGGAAAAAGACATTGAACAGCTTCCTTTATATCACATAACATGCTGAGGACAAAAAAGTGTTTGTCTTCTCCTGCCAGTGCAATACCACTTAAGCTACATTTGAAAACTATTTTTTAATTAATGTGATGGGTCATGTTTTCATCACACTAAGGCAGGAAATTCAGGGTAAACCAGATACTCCCTTTCTCAGTCACACAAACATGAATTAAGCATGTAGCATTAGACTTAATTTCAATTTCTAGGTCTGTAATTGAATCTAGCTCAATGCAAACATTTTTTTTTTTTTTTTCTGCACCATCACATTGATATCTGGATGTTAGTGACATTATTTAAAGCAACAAATCAACCTATAGGACCGTGTTCAGCTATACTTTCTTTATGTCATTTGACAGTAAATGGAATAAAAAAAATGTTACTTTTCTCTAGGGGCAGATTTGTTAAAGGGTTTTCATCTTTTGTCAAGATATTTAATCTTGGAACGTTACAAAAAAAAATTGCACAGTTTGTATAAGTGCAGATTTCTGCATGCATAGTTTGCCTGATTGCTAATTTGGATGAACATGCTTGAGCTTAACACAGGCAAATGAGAGGGGAACGATAATTTTTGCGTATATCCTCTGAGTCAAGTGCGAGTCCCCGAAATCTAAGGGAAGCAGGTATCCACTTTTAGGGGCTGAAGGCTGTCACTCAGGATGGCCCCACACGTCAGTCTCAGTTTGTGCATGCCAGTGAGCATGAATGCTAACAATGAGCTATTGAGTGATGCCAGCAGAAATGGTTGTTTCTGAAAGCTTCAGGGTTTTGGAGAAAGCAGCTGAAGCTGACTCCATGGCACTCACCACTACTGACTAACTGAAGGAGGGTGAGATTTTGGTGAAAGCCTCCCACGTGATGGACAATTTTGAACATGCCTTTGTTTTCTAGTGGGCTGAGCAAAGCTGGTATGGGACTATAAAATGAAGCCAAAAACCCCAACCATGTTATTTCCTCAGAGGGGTTCACTACAGAATGACCTATCCAAAATTATTAATGCTCCTAGTAATTGTTATTATTCATTCCTGTTGGTAAGCCTGTCCTCCCTCCACCACGGTAATGATCACGTGCTGGGATATCTACTGCTCAGGACATCATACGCCTTTGGAAGTGGATGATTATTTAATTGATAGATTGTAAAGATGGGCTGACCTATTGCCTTTTCATGTCTTGCTTTGCTGCAGTTGCCTGGACTCTCACAGCTCCTTAGCAGCGCTTCTGATCCATCATGTCAGGCTGGCAGCTGTGCCTCTGTGCTCCTGCCTGCCTACCCACCATGAGCCAGGTTTTGATCTCAGATGCACGGTATACCCTTCTCCCTCTCTGTCCTCTCATCAGAGAGTTGCTTTTGCCAACACCTCTATTTAACGGCTTGATTTTAACTGCAACAACTGCTTTCTCCCGTGGGTCCTCTCAATCCAAGGCACTGGGTGTGCAAGGACAGAGGAGGGCACATTCCCAGATGTCCCTAGGTGTGTGCTGTGCATCCGAGATCAGGTTCCCACCTGACATATTCAGGCTGAGCTCCCTACTCATCCCAGTGAATGGTCCTGCTCAGTACCATGGCCATTTTCATTTGGAGACATTTCCCCCATGCTGTGTAACTTCTGCCCTTGCTGTGGACTCCCCACTTCTCTCAAGCTTAATTTCTCTCTGGTGTGCAGGCCTGCAAAGGGCAGCATCTCAAGCGAATAATTTTCATTTTACACTGGTCCACCTGGAAAAATTGTTCTTGCAAGTTTCCATTGCCTCCCCAACACTAGTAAAAAATCATTGGAAAGTGGTGGAAATTCTATAAACAATATTTTGAGAAGGAATAGATTTTTTTTTTTTTTACTGCCAAGCCGTATAATAGGTGTTTTTGAGAGGTTGTTAACTTCAACAGTATAGTCAAAACCAGTGTTACACCCCACACTGCATCCTTCGTTAAGCAATTAAGTTACTGATAGGCTTTTACATTTATTTACCTTGATGGAAAGATATGTTTACTCAACCTGAGTACAAATCAACATGAGGAGGTGGAAGTTCAGAGTAAATTTGACTAATGATGTTGTGTTTTCATCCTTAAAAGAAAGGAAAAAAAGCCTCCCTGCTTTTGATGCTATTTTATCTTCATTGGAAAGGATCCGAAATGATCCCAACTGTCATGTGAGCGCTCAGTTAGGCTCAGATCCTCTTTGATTGCAGCTGAACATCTCTCTCTGTTGGCTCATACCTTCCCTTATATGAATACAGTGTACAGCTCTTCAGGTTGTTTATTGAACGGTGCTTTAACTCTTCCTCTGTGGATGCTCTTAACGATTAGATCTTTAAGTACAATATGGGCTGTGGCCACCTTTGCCTGGGGAGATGTTAATGTGGCCACATTGCTGACGTGAAGGAAGAATTTCCTCTCCATTTCAGAATAACTTATAAATACAAGCCTGACTGTACAAGTCATGTTTCTTTCAGTGAACCTTAATTATCTCTCCTTTTTTTTCAGGCCCACTCTGTTCTTCAGCCTTGTTATGTGGATTTCTCTCTCTCCAAGTAATTCCTCAGCATCCCCTTGAATGGCATCTACCACACGTGAGCATCTTTCACCGTCTCTAAGATACTTTTGTTGTTTTTCTTTTTTGAACATTTGGGTTTTTTTGAGATGACATTGATAGACGTGAGGCCTAAGTCTGGAGATGTTCTGTGGGTAGAACTCACATTTATTTCAGTATGTCAAGCAGCTTTAGGATCTGATCCATATTGAAGACTTGCATGGCATAATGAGGCCCGGGCATATAAAACAATATGTATTCTTACACAGCTCACTCAAAACAAATATGTTCCCTTCTCTTTGGCTGGTATAAACAAACAATCTCCATTGTGTTCAGCACCGCTCTGCTGTGCCACGCGTACACTGCAAGAGCTTGGCTTTCCAGATCAGGAAACAAGGTCTCCATCCTGCCACACAGGTCTTGCCAACACAACCCTATGATTGTCCCATAGTCCTTAAACCCAGTCCTTAAAGCTGGTGTTAAATCACAGGTGCTTTACAGGGAAAACATTTCTCACTACAGTTATACTAAAAGGGGTCTCATTTCTGAACCCTGTGATCCTCACTCAAACAAAGCCGACTCTGGATTTCAGGCCCGATTCGGACTGTGGGAAGGCAGAGTATCAGTGTAATTGTTATCGCAAAATACTCTCACCCTGACCCGCAAAATCCTCTCCTCTAATATCTAAATTTCCTTGTCATAAAAATCAGCAGCCACATGAAATATTTGCAGTGACTCAAGGTGGAAACACTAACAGTTCAAAACTCGTGTGCGAGATTGACTGTCTGTGTGACCTGTTGTCAATTTGAGCATTTGAGCTCAGGTTCCTTCTGCAATTGAACTCTGACTTTTATGCTGTTCTGCAAAACCATTGCACTCTCCTGTAACTTGTACTGGAAGCAGAGTGAGCTGTTTTGGCGCTGAAATGATTTCATTGTTAGACTAAGTGTTACACAGATGGCATTCTTAAATGTAAAATTCTTTTTATGATTCTTTCGATTTCATATTTATTTCATTAGATCATTATTTATGTTAAAGAGACACCATTAATATGAAACGTGCTCAGCTTGAAAGAAAATGTTGAGAGGAGTTTCAGGTATCTGATCCTCAATCCTTTAGTTTTTGTGTTTCTCATTTTCCTATTTAAAATGTTTTTTCCTAGGTGCTATGTGACAGATCCATACAAACAACAGAGAGGAAAGAGCCGCACTTAACTGATTAGAGGAGAGAAGCAGAGAAAGAGAATATGCACAAAGCGCTGCCAAGTTCACAGAGCAAAGGAAAAGATAAAAAATAGAATCATTTCACCAACCTTTTTTTTTTTTTTTTATTTAGACTAATGTGAGATATTTCCTATACTAGCAGCAGGGAAACAATTTTCAGACAAAAATGTGATTTCTTAATCAAGGGTCTCTAATTCAAAATATATTTATTTAATAAACAGTAATTGCGATAGCTGCAACTACTCATTCATATCAATAATTCATTCAGAAGTAAAGCATATCAACATATTAGCATTTATTTTTCCATTTAATAGGCTGTGATTTAAAATAAATGTAAATCGTCATAATCATTCAGCTCCATATGCTGGGAAAGGAAAAGTCACCTTAAACCAGATGCATATTGTGAAAAAAAAAAAAAAACCAAAAACGGGGAAGACAAGTTGTTCTAAAGAAACAGCATATGGGGGCAGATCTTAAGCTGGGGTAAAGATGCTCTGCTTTGTAGATGTCAACATGGCGAGGCTGAGTTACACCAGATGAGATTCTGGTCAGTAATTTTGAAGAACTGGATGTTTTAGAAGATTTTCTACAGAATTATATACTCATTTCTTTCTTTAAGAAAAGAGACAAATATGATTTCTTCCAGTTTTAACCAGGAAAAGGCAATAAATGTTATCAAGAAAGCTGAGGAGCTTTATGGGTTGAAACAATAGGCTGTTTGCCTGAGCGGCAGGTTGGCCCTGCAAGTGGATGTGCTTGAGTGTGTGGAGCTGTATTTATTTTTCCTGTCTCTAGTTAGTTAGCCAAACCTTCTTCTAACTTGTATGCCTAACTACCCACCTCGTTTTGTCAGCCAACAGCTCTTTTTCAGCTCCCTCATGCATCAGCACTCCCACAGCAAACTCTGCTAGACATCTTCCTTTCTGTCCCCCGCCTAATGTCCAGGGAGAGGTGTTTGGAGGCTGTCATTGCACGTGTTAGAAAAATCTCTTATTTTGCTTCGGGTGTAGGGAAAAAGGGCTTGAGCCCCAGTCAGCACTTGCTACTGCTGTTAGGCCACCTCAAGCACTTGGTGCAGATCCCCTCCTGCAGCTTTTTTTTTCTGTTGAATTTGTTTTCAGGTGGTGGGGCCGGACACCATGACGGGGAGTGGGGTGTCACCATGCTGCCCATTCTGCTCCCACATCCCAGCCAGCACCGCCAGCACACCCTTCGGGCCTCGCCGCAGCCACAGGGCCTTTTTGTCCTCCGATGAGCTTAACAAAGTCCTTTTCCTCCCTTGGACAGAGCGCTCTGTGTTCTGGCTGGGAAAATAAGGCCATGCACCCCTTCTTCTCCTGAACTCGGGCAGAGATCCTTTCAGGGGATGTCTCGGAGTGGTGGCTGCAGCCACAGTGCTGTGAGCACGGCGTTTGTTAACCCTGCAAAAAGTTGTTTTCAGGTGAGTTTTGCTGCCCTGTGCAGTGATCGTGTTAATCCTCCAAGGCTACTGGTGCTGTACCAGTGCTGAGTGCCCTGCAGATGCTGTGCACTGGGACATATGGCCACAGGGCAGGCAAGTTAAGGTGGTACCTGACTTTTGGTTTTTCCAGTCTGCTGTGCTTTGTGCCGTGAACATTCCTCCAACAGTTTTTAAGGAGAAAAGCAAGTCACGTTGTTTAATTTTCCCCATCCTAATAGAGAGAAACCATGCTTTTTCCACAAGTTATTGCATTATTCCCCTCTCCGGTGTGGCTCTGATTTAGTGCTGGATGAAGCTCAAAAGGAGGATTAGTGTAGATATACTCCCATATGCTTGGATGCATTTCTGAACTCTGTCTGTACCATCCTCACTGCTTTTGATGGAAAAAGCTGGGCTATAAACCTGATGAGAACAGGCTTCCATGCAAGATGTTTAGTATTTCCTGCTTCCATTTGGGCCAGAAATACAGCACATCCAGCCCCTTTTGGCCCTGCAGCTCTTGGTCACAGGCTTGCCTGAAATTCAGAAAATCACAGCAGCAGAAAATGAATGGGGGAATGAAAGGAAGTTGATTTTTCTCCACTTTAATAAAGGCTAGATTAGGGTTTAGTTCCAGCTTTGGCAGAAACTTTGCTGGGGGATGGGCACAGGTAGAATGTTTTTTATTTTAATGGAATTGATTCATCCATTTTTCAGATGGTCGCACTGGAGTGTGAGTCCATTTTTTATAGCCCTGAGCAAAAGAACCTGAGTTACTTTTTAAGAGCTGCATCTTCTGGGCAAATTAGGGCTAGCTGTAAAACCCTGACTGCATTGCATTCAAGCAAATCAGGAGCACAGGAAAGGGAAAGAAGAACAGAAAGAACGAAAGAAGGAGTGAGGGTAACTTTCCCAAATACATGCTGCTACAGAGAGTCGTCCAACTCCTTGGTGTTACACATGGGGATTTCACTGTATCTAATACCAGGTCATTTTTCTAGCTGGCAGTCAAATTGTTAAACAGTCAAACACCAAGCCACATTAAACTTGATCCTAAAACTGCTATTCTACTGCCCTTTGGGGGCTTTCTTCTTTAGGCTTTATTTTGTTAAAGTATTGCCCAATAGTACTGTAATCAGTTGATCATTTTTGCTGATTCTCCTCCCTCTTGTTACAAGGGTTGCTGAGTTTATGAATGAAAGACTATGTTTTTTCAACCAAATCCTCCACTCCTCACTCAATTAGGAAATGAATGTTAGCTTACAAGATTTGACTGAAAACTCAGGCTCTGCCAGCTGGATGCTCGAGGAGTCCAAGCTGGCTAGGTCTCTGTACCTTTTTCACATGCATCTTTGTTTCTATACACCTTTTTCGCATGTGCCCGGCCCAGCTCCCACGTTAGCCCACAAGTTTCTATCGGTACAAAGGCTGACATTGTCTGCAAGGAACAACTCAGATTACTGTCCCTTCCAGCTGTGTTGCCCCTGACCCCCACCCTGCCCCAGGGGCTGCCCACGCTTTGCCCTCCTCGCATGCATGGAGGCTTCAGGGGCAGCCTGCCGCTTGCCAGTGTTAAGTCTGGTCTTGAGGGTGGCCTTGGAAGCATTTTAAAAGGCAGTGCAGACGCTCTGCAGGGATAACAGAATGATTATTTTAGAGCAGATTTTCCCGTTAAAAAAAAAATAAAATAGTCCGACATGCACGCAGTTTGATCTTCGCACAAAGGATTTATATAAGAACTCACTTCTCCCTGTTGGTTACAAAAAAATAAAAGCATGCTGGTGGGATTTAGGGAAGTGTGCAGGCTAGAGGATAGTGGCAGGCAAAAGGGAATTTTTCTTCTAAGAACAGCTGGAGCTCTGGCAGTGCTGTGGTTAGAAAGCCTAGGTGTTGCCTGGCAGGGGCAAGGGACAATGTCTCTTTGGCACCCTCCTGACACACAAATTTGGCCAGTGGTTCTTAAAGCAGTCCTTAGCCCTGTCCCCTGCCTGTGTACACACAGATGTATTTGCATTATTTTGCCATCAAATGACTGTTTTGAGGAATCTGCTACCCTGGAGGTAAACTGTATGTAAAGGATCTGAGGGTAAGGTTGAAGGAAGAAACTTTGACTCCTTTACATGCTGAAGGAGATCTAAACCAAGCACAAAATTCACCTGATCTCTTAGGAACAGCATTGCTGCAGTGGCTCTAGACCAGCACAAACCTAGCATTCCAGCTCCTAGCTGCCCTGGAAAAATGTGACCGTAACTCAGGGTGGAGAGACTTAAAAGGTCTGCTAGGGAAACAGCCCTGGAAACCCAGCAAGTACTCAGTAGGACAGGAAAACTGCTCCCTTTTGGTGCCTGCACCCCCAGAACTCTTGGTAAGGTTGGGGTACCACTTATGAGTGTAGCACTGGCTGACTCTGTCTGATCTGCATTGTGGCATAAAAGAAATGTCCCTGTGAGTCTGAAGATGCTCAGGTGTTTCTCTTTGTGCTGGTCCCATCTCTGCCCTTCCTAGAGCGTAAGCCCCAAATCCAAAGACAGATCCTAACAATACAACCCGTGTGCTTGCCTGTAATATAGCATGATGCTTAAAACTGAATATAAGCAGGGATGAGGCTTTAGATCTTCTTCAAATCTCAGTATAACTTTGAGGCTGTCAGACAGTACTGAAGTAAGAACTCTGGAGTGGGAAAATTAGTGAACACAAAAGTCATGATATTTACTCAGTTTATGCATTTTCTCTCTTTTTTTTTCATAAAACCTGCATAACTGGCGTGTAATTGTTTTACTAAGTGAGCCTTGAAAGCAAAAGTCTTGATAGCTGTCACATATCTTCTTTGTAGTACAGTGTGTTGTCCTTAGAAGCTAATCAGTAGAACTTGCTCAGAAGAACTTAATCAGCAGAACTGAGCACATTGTCAGTGCTTAACAAATAATAAATTATAATAACAACAGCGGTTCCTTTTGACACAACCTATCAAACTTTTGCTTTATTTCCAGGAGTGCTTTACTTGTGTCTAGTTAGGATATAATACCTACTGCAGCTCTGCTTACTACAGTTGAGAGCACTGGTGATACGACCTAACAGGGTGGAAGTATTGATCGAAGTGAAATTTTGACAAATGGCATAAAAAGAATCCTGAGAAAGTTCTCAGACTGTTCCTTTTCACTTACCAGTGTTGCTTATAAGACTTAAAAATTGAATTCAAGAATAGATTTTATTCGTTCAATTGTTAAAATGCAAAATGCTATGCTTACAAGTTAATAGAATCACATTTGAATTTCCTGATAGTGTCTTTTTTAAAAGACAGACTCATTAGGCTTTCCTTACAGAAAGATGAATGTATCCAGAAGCACTTCTATTATTATTAATTATTTTTATTACAAGGAGCTTGGATAGCTCAGAGAGTTGTTAACATATCTGGGGCTATCACTTCTTTGTCACCATTGTAATTTGGCCCGGGCTGGGAGTTACTGACAATCATTTCATTTTCTAATTGTTTGGTAGTTTATACGCAATTAGTCAGTGGGTTTTATTCACTTTCAACAAGATGTATATCCATGTTATAAAGAAAACCACCAGGTCAGCTCTAAGCTGCCGCTAATTGTCACAGGCTTAAATGGAACCGTGTCAATTTATCCCAGTTGAGGATCTGACCAATGATCACAACTGGCATTAATTAGCAGATGTGTTATCAGACTCCACAGAGATGCCCCGGGTTGAGTGACAACAGAGGTGCTCAGCTGCTGTGGCCAGTGGAGCTGTGCCAGTTTGGCAGATGCCAGTGTAGTGCCCAGTGCTGGCAAGTGGAAAGTCCAGGTCACCCCTGACGGATGCTTCTGCCACCAGTCTCCATGTAGAAGGAGCCCCAGGGCATGAGGCAGCTGGTCGTATTAAACCACAAGCAACACAAGGCATCTGAGAAGGGGAAGGTGGGGATAGAATAGGGGGAGGATGCTTCAGCACTAAACCGACTTGTATCTGGAGCATGGGGACTTATCCCCAGGTACGCACAAGAGATTGTGCTACTAGTGTGAAGCGAAAGCCAGCAGCAAATGTGTTGGGGCTCTGGCTTTCCAAGTGCACCACCTGAACTAGCACTGTAATGCCAGTTGCACGTGTGTGACAGAAGGGTGAGGGAGACACCTCTGAAAAGAGGGGATCCTAAAAAGCAGTTGGATTCCACGGTGACAGCTACTGACACCTGCAGCGCTGTTGTGGCTGTAAGCTAGGGATGTGACCACAGCTAGAGAAGTGTCTTGAGTAAGTTGAGGGAGTGAATGAAGAGCAGGAATATGACAAATTTGAGAGGCTGCACCTTTACCAGGAAAAGAGAACATACCGACCTCCCTTTGCATTGATCTGTTTGCAGTGTAGGTTAAAACCAAGCCAGTAAACCACAGATACTCCTTGCTCAATAGCAGCCACGCCATCTCCTTTCTCACGCCTACCTGCCACCACTGGCTGGTAGAAAGGAACAAGCTACAAAGTTAATGGTGTGGGACCTTTGTAAAGATTACTGGTGTCTTCACTATTACAGGTAACCAATGTTCACAGGATAAACCTGGACCTCAGGTAGCTCAGGGAGTAATCTTTACCAGCTACTGACACAGTTTCAAAATTGGCTCAAGCTAGTGGATCCCATGCTTTTTGCTATACTGGGAAAAATTTTCTTTTTACTTAGAGATCTTTTAGTAGTAACCCAGGAAAATAAAACAGCAGGAGAATGAAAGTTAAATAGTACAGGGAACGCAGAGGTCTTTAGGCTGGTCCCAGAGGTCTTAGCTGAGACAGCTGATGGGAAGAAGTAGAATATCAGAAAAAGGTGCAATAACAACCACCACCCACAAATCTTCTGTCCCCCTTTCTGCACACTTTCTCCACAATTTTAAGTGAGATACGAAACGATATTCAGGCACCTATATGCTGTGACAAATCTGTGTCCTCTGAATAGTCATCTCTAGGCCCAAAGCCACAGGAAAAAGATGACTGAGACGTGTGTGGGATATAGATGTTCAAGTGCATGATCCTAACCCCCACACACCCTAGGTTCATCACCTGCATTTAATAAAAATCTTAAATCATCTAGAATGCTTCTGTTGCTTGTGCCTCTTGGCCAGGCAGTCACCAGCTGAATATCTCAGCAGATAATCCTGGTTCACCTCCTCAAACTACACATTGCATTGACCACATCTCTTCAAAGCGTGACCTGGCAAAGCACGGGTAACACATGACCAGGACTGAGGAGCACACACAGGACAGCAGCTGTCTTCACTGCTATTCAAAGTAAATACCTTCAAAGTCCAACTGAACTTCAGGGGGTTCGAGTCTTTATCTCTTATCTGCAAAGACAGCAGGAACCTTAGCCAGGAAGCTACAAGCTAAATATTCACGGGGAAAGATATTTTCCATACTTCCTGCAGAAGTGGTGCTGATACGCATGAAGTTCTCTGGGAGGAGTTTAAGGCAATAGGGCGGAGAGTAAGATACCTTCTCCAGCCCTCCCCTGCTGAATTAGCTTGATCTACACTTAGCTGGTTTGGATTGGTACAAGACAGAGAATCTTGTTTGGCATACTCATTGCTGTGTAAGGTGTTTCTAAAATATTGGCTTCACAGCCTAATGAAAATACAGTTATTTCTCAGAAAAATCAGTAGAACATATCCTCAAAGGATATACAGACATGATGATTATTGGAGTTTTAATTAAAATAGCAGGTAAAATAAGTATTATGGTGTGTTATTATTTCTAAGATAACAACAGAATAAAGGTGCCCATTTCTTTCTTGAGTGCAATTTTCTAAATGAAAAAGTAAACATTAATATCTTCAGAGATCTTACTGATCTTATACGATAATTTAGAAAAATATCTCTATTAGGGATAGTTATATATGCTTTTTGTTGGAAATGCAATCATAGGATATGCACATAGCTGCAATCTGTAGACAGATTAAGTAAATTAAATCACTCAATGTCTTTTTTTCAATAGCTCTAAAGTTAAAAGTAATTTGCAAAGAAAATACTCAGTTTCAATTGGTTTGTAATATCTGTTAATGATCTTTGGAAAAATTTCTGATAACATGCAGGAATTCCCTCAGGGACAGGCTTGTGAATAAGTGGATTTTTTTAAGTTTGAGATGTCATTAGCTAGTGATTTCTTTGAAGTAAAAAGCTGTTACAGAATAAATTGCAGAGGTATACAAGTGAACAGGACAATCATTTTTATGAATAATACACATTTTTTCCACTGTGCTTTCTGCCCCCCAAAGAAATAATTTACAATCTAACTTGCCATTACAAACATAGTGGAATCACAACTGCATGTGCATTTTGTGCTTACTTTATGTATATGTTCTCTCTTTATATGGAAGTACAGGCTGCTGATGTAAACCAGCTAGTGTAAGGAGCTGATTTGCTCCTCATAATTTTTTTTTTTTTTCCCGGTAGATTAGCTTTCCAACCCACAAGGTTGAAAGAACTTCCCATAACTGAAATGATTCCAGTCCAGCTATTCCCTAGAAGACATCCTCCAAGATTTCTTGTGGGGCCTGTAAGATGACTGAAGTTGTAAGTAACTACAATCATAGAAATAAGGGCCTCTATTTTCTTGGTACCTTGCTAACATTAATATCTTTTTAACAGTTCAGAGATGAACCAGATATCCATCATACATCATAGGAAGTTTCATTCAAATATGAGGAAAAACTTCTTTATAATGAGGGTGACAGAACACTGGAACAGGCTGCCCAAGGAGGATGTGGAGTCTCCTTTTCTGGAGACCTGCAAGACCCACCTGGATGCAGTCCTGAGTAAAGTGTTCTAGGCAGTCCTGCTTTAGCAGGGTAGTTGGAATAGATAATCTCTAGAGGTCCTTTCTAACTCTGACAATTCCATGATTCCATGGTCATCAAAATAAGGTAACATTTCTCAGAACAAATAAGATTTCTTGGCCTATGCCCCCATCTGAGGATATCTGAAGTAGAAAAGAGGCACCATAGGTTACACCTGCCCATGGGGAACATCATCCTGCTTCTAAGGTTCAGCTATACAATTCCACCATGGGCAGCTGAGGATGGGCCCAACGTCTCCATAGGCTTCTTCTATTGGGTGAGTCTGGATTTAGAAAGGGACTGGGGACACTCTGAAGGAATGCTGGTCTGGGTGATGGGGCATTAGGACTCCAGAGTGTCCTGTCACATAGATCAAAAGATGAGGCTAGCATTTGATTAAAAAATAAGTCATTGAGCATTTGGTTTCCTCATCTTCCTCCAAACTTCTTTTGCCCAAGACCTTATTGATCTTGATTTGCTTTTTGCTCATCTACAGGCAGAGCTGTTAAGGCATTCATGTTTGCATGAATACAGTTGCTGCCTCCAGGTATTTCACACACGTTTGAATGAGAAAAGATTTGTGCAGCTCTAGCAGGAGAGGTGAACAGCCACTGGTTTGAAAAGCCTCCTAGTCTTTCCTGATTCTCTGAAGGTCCAGTGTAGGAATCAATACCTACCCTGACAATCCATAAGTAGGTCAGACAGCCCCTCACTTCCCATATGTAGATGTTCATGGTGCTCTGCAGTTACTCTGAGAGTAGTGGGACTTCCTTCTGGCTGCTCCTAAGATGCCTTGGTTCTGACAGAGGCCAATGCTGGACAATATAGAAAGAGACTCCCTCCTCACTGTGCTTTTAACAGTGTAACAGTTTGCCATGGATGAGGATGCCTTCCTGACCTTGTCTATCGACTGGCCAAGAACTACTGGGATAATAAGACATTATTACATAGTACCAGCTAGCAAAACTTTCACAGATTTTTTTTTTTTAAGGCTAGGAGCAACCATAATTATCATCAAATCTGATCTTCTGCATTATACATGCTGCTGAATTTAACCCAATCTGAACTTTGTGTGAAGATTTGCTTTTATGGCTAAAAATGCCTCCTCATTTACAAATATGATGCTGTTTTTCTCAGTACTATCTGCACGGCAGCAAGTTCCATTAATTAACTGTGCATTGTTTGGAAAAGCAATACCTCTTATCCGTTTGAAATTTGATACCTCTTCGGTTCACCTTGCAGGATAGGAAAGGTATTTTTTTCCCTTTGCTGCTAATTAGTTTGGAAGATCATGAGGACAAAATGTTATTTATATTATAATCATGCTTAAGCAGAGCTCTGACCAAGCCTGGGGATCCCATTGCACAAAGTGAGGGAGACTGTGGAAGTCCTTCAGCGTTGAGAATATATGAACAGACAAATGGCACATTTTTGAGGGAGCTGAGTGATTTAACTTAAAAGACTGCCCAAGAAGCCAATGGTTTTGTACCTCTGAATCCTCTATGCTTTTCTGAAACACTAATCCAAGGTTTGAAAAGAAACTATGGAACTGTGGTGTTTCTAAAGTTTAGGCCAAAAAAAGAGTTTGGGATATAATCAGCAAAGGAACAAAGGTGTTACTAATACATAGCTCTTCATCCTGTCTGCTGTCCATAGGTCACGTTGGCATGCAATGGCTGAAAGTCCTCTCAGAGAACAGGGTACACTGAGGAAAATGTCTGCTTCATGCCTTCCAGAAGTGCTAGGGTGCAAGGACATCTTCCAGATTATCTCAGACAACAGCGCTTGTTCCAGGTTTACAGAGAGGGTTCATGTATGATTTGCAGTCCCATGAGGATGAATCTTCCCTGAAAGACAAGCTGGTGCTTGTGTTTTTTGTCTGTTCTCAAGAAATCTCCCATTCTTTTGACTTTTATCATTTTTATTGCCATTCTCTGGACTTGTTCTATTTCTACTTTCTTTTTACAGAGATGAGGTGACCAAATTTGAAGTCAGTATTCAAAGTGAGGATGTGTCACTGATTTATATAATAGCATTATAATATTTTCCATATTATTCTCTAAAACTCTTTTCTTCATACAAACCCCATAAGATTCTTTTTAATTCTTTGAACTACAGTGCCTTTTAACATCTGTAGTTTACTCTGATCAGATTTTGACAAAGGAATAAAAGGCTCCATTTTTCACATAGAATTTTATTTATTGTTTGAACTTTAGAGGAGAAATTGGTTAACTTACAATTTAAAATTCTTGGCAATGTAGACAATTGGGCAAGGATTTCATTATTAGCCCTTCTTTGCCTTCTGTAGAAATGTGTGAGGCTGGATGTTGGTGTACAAGGTCTTGGCTTAATAGATTTGTCTTTTGTCTTATAAACACAGCCAAAGACTTGGTTTGGAGCTGCCAACATCCCCAAAGTCACCAGAAATGTTGTTCCTCTGTACCCACTTCCTGATGAAACACGCTGAGGCCGTGCCATTACATGCTGTTCAACCAGGACCATGCACATCTGCGAGTGGTACCCAGGTTCTGCTTCCTGTACTGCATACCTCCACGCCAGGTCAGGGGAAGACCCCTTTGAAAGTGGGGCACTTGATGACTTCAGAAGGTGAGGATCTCACTCTCATGTCACAGCTGGGCACTGTGCCTTCATCAGGGTATTAGAAAAGGCTCAGGGAAAACAGCTACATCCATTCTATCGCCTAAGCCACTTCCTGCAGCTACTGCCTTTTCTTAAGAGATACCAATCCAAGTGCTGACCCTGCTTATCTTGTAAAAGCTGACAAGATCACAGCCTGAAGCAGTATAGCCACAGGCTCAATACTGGCTACCAAAATGTCTGTTTAGTATTTTCAAGAAATGCTTCTCTAAAGATTTAAGATACCAGCTGCTAGATATATGGACAACTCCAACACACAACCCTGACCCCTGAACATTCAGCCCCACTTAAGCAGAAATTTGTGCCTCTCGGGGCCAACACTGAGCTGCCACAAAATAGTGATTCCCTACCTGCCAGTGAGCTGGGATTTAAGCATCATATGATTATATACACTCAGATATTAGGCAAAATTATTTGAAAACTACAGTCGTGAGTTCACAGTTCATTGCTAGCTTTTTTTTTCTCAGTTGCATTACTGCCTTAGTAATAGAAAGAGTTCTGCCATTCCTCCGTACTTTTTTTTCCTTTTTTAAAATAGAGAATTGACTTAATTCTCTATTCATTTAATTAACTTAATGTCTAAAAAGACCAAAGCAGTTTTTCATCAGAAGTTATTTTGAGAAGAACTCTAAGTTTTTTCCCTAGCAAACATTTTAGATGCACTGTATGAAAGCAAATGCACATTTTCCCAGGTATCTTTAAGGATCGCCACAAGTTTAAATATCCAAGAAGCATTATGGGACTAATCTGGTGTAGTTTTATATAGGTTCATACACAATAGATGTTAATAGTTCTTGCAGAGTAGTGGAGTTTTTTTTCTTTTCTCTTTAGAACAGAAAAGACACGGAAAAGACATCAAGGTCCTATTGCTTCTCTCGGAAACTTCTGCTGACTACAGCACAAGTTGGATTGGGCCCAGAGAAACCAAATACACACAAGTAACGATGAGTTGGCCATACAAGCAAGGAAAATCATAGATAACAGGTGCACACAAATTAGCAATGTACCTTTTAGGTCATGCAGTACATCTCCCTGGCACTGTGAGATTATTTCCTATGGCATATTTTTAGTTTGTTTGTGTGCCTAGATTAAATGTCCTAAATTGTGCCACGTCCCTAGGGAGAGATTGTGCTGCCTAGAGTATCTTGTTGTCAGAAGCTTTTTTTCCTTTCTTAACATCATCATATTTTTCCTAGTTATGTCCCTTCACAAAGTTCCTTTTCCTTCTCTGATGTTATTTTCCTCCAGTATCTTTTAACTCGTGTGATGTTGTGTTTAGTTAGTATTAAGCCAGCTCATAGCCATTTAGCTCATTTAATCTTCCCTGACAAATCAGTCCTTTCAGTCTCCTGGTTATATTTCCTCTCCTCTTCTCACACTCCTGTCTGTCACTATCTTTTTTATTTAAGAGATTTTAGGGATGTGATACATTTCTCTGAACTAACGGCAGATCTGGTATAGAGCTGAGCACCCTCAATGTCTTCTCACTGGAAAACCTGCTGGATGTCTTCAGGGGAAAGCTGCCAGCACTCTGGACAGGCACACAGGCAGAGTGTCCTGCTCAAATCACTTCCTTGGTGCCACTTGTTCTGTTGGCCGGCAAAAACCTATTACAAAAATTAACCTAGTGGTTCAGAAAATAAATACCTGTAATTGCAGATCTATTTTATTTTTCATAATGTTAGAAGATAGAGTGGCACAGATAAAAAGATCTTTGTTGCTGCTGTTGAGGTTCTCTGACTCTTTGTCATGGACATCACAGTCTAAAATTATGGAAGATGTTGTCTGGTAACTATATCTGAGGACAGTCCGTTATAGGAATTAATTATATACATAGTCACAAGCCTAACTGTTCACTTCAGGCAATAAATTCTGATCAACAAACATCCTATAGTGCTAAATGAGATCTTGGTTGTAATTGAATGTCTTTACCTCTGTGTTCTGTTGGATTGGAGGAATATCATTTTAATCTGCTCTCTTTAAATTTTCATTAAGGAACGTTTCAGCTACCTGCAGCCTCATCTGATGATGTTTAATGATATCAGCCAGCTCGGTCTTCCATGCACCAGCAGGGTCTTCTTTAATTTAGTCAACTGTATAGAACATTGTTTTCAAGTTTAATATACTTGGAACCAAGCTTTTAAAATAATGGCATCTCTCAATACAATTTATATGTATAGTCTACACACAATTATATGTGCATTTACATGTGCATGTGTGTATGCGTATATATATATATTCAGAAGTGCACACATATGTACAGAAATAGCTATCCTGTTCACCTTCTTGAAATCATTTCAGCTAGTATTAACATAAATGTGCTGTTAAATTGGCAGTGTTATACATTTTTGTTGGAGTTTACTTCTGTAACATAAAATCAGAAAGATAAGCTGTGAAACTCATGCAGCTGATGACATAATGGTAGGATCTCGTGATGCTGAATCTCATATTTCTAAGCGTGTGGGATGGACGTTCCTTGCTGGAATAATTATACTGTCTACTGCAATATATGTTTCGTTGTTTTCATGTGGGCACTGAGATGTCCAAACCATTAAACGCATATGGTATAATGAGCCCTGTGTTCCTTATTTTTTCTAAAGAAGGCATTAAGTTTCTACGGTTGTTTTGTTGTATAATAAAGCCAACTACTATAAGAATCTGTGATGCACACAGCAATAATCTGTGACAACACGCACATTTACATTTAATAATGATGTCCAAATGTACATATGTGCATATAAATATGCATATATGTATATACAAATACACATAGAGAGATGTAGACACAAATTAAATGGAACCAATTAGAATGTGGCATAAATAGATTCAAAGCTTACCTGTTATGGCTGCATGAAGGGATAATTTGAGCTGCAACAACAAGCAAGAAAGCCTAGCTCAATACATTCCATTGGCTCGTTCCCATTATGCTCAACAGCGACAGGCTGTATGCTAAGACGGGGTACCAGCAGACATTCGTAATGACAGCTGGTTCAAAACAGAGCTTTCAAAATAGTGCAACACCCCTAACTTCCTTCCAAATCTTGATGTTTGCCAGCACTTCACTGAGGCTGGTTCTTAAGGTCAGATGTGCAGATAAGAGTTATCCGGAGAGAATCTGGTTCTTTATGTTTGAACTGCATATCTATTCAACATATAGGCTCTTTGTTGCTGCTGAATTTGCATTTGAGCTCACACATGAATTCTGCTTGGCTACTACCTGCAATAATGATGGGTGTTTCTCCCTGATACAGTGCCCCGTTTGCCTGAGATTGTCCTCTATTGCGTTCTCCACTCTCTTGTGGCTACATAAATGGAGATCCAGGCAGTAGCTGTTTCTTTTTACTGGGACAATAAATAAGTAAATATCCCTCAGCCTCTCTGTTGAGAAATGGAGGAAAACATCACCCACATCACACCCACTATGCTCAGCCAACTAGGAACACAGCAAAAAAACCCCACTTCGGTTGTCCTGTGTGACTTTTCCTGGTGGAGGTATAGAGAATCTGGAAATAAACACGGTTCGCCTTTGGAAGGAAATGCAAACAGAGTTTATCTATTTGTGTTTGAACTCAGAGAAAAATAACCAGGCACAGAAAGCAAGCTTGAAGATAAGACATGAATCTAAGTGAAGCTAAATTCCACCCAGCTAAATTCAAGTGAAACACACCATATTGTTATAATTACTACACAGAACACGTGATAATGAACTGTTACATTGCGCTGGTGAAATAGTTAAGTATTAGTGTAATAGTAGTGAAGTATTAGTTAAGTAGAGGAACTTACCTTGGGATGCTATTGACTTTGCTGAGAAGCCAGCATGTGGGGAACATACCATGAATGAATTTGTGAAAATGAGGCTGGTGAACCAATTTTGTCTTAGAAATGACTTCTCGGGGTGGTTAGAAAAATATTTTAAATCTCTGATAGATGTTACTTGTAGCACTGGACTACTAAGTGTGTTCAAAGGCACTTTTTTGTTTACCATATCACCTGGGGACCCCAAGTGCTAAACATTAGACCTTCAGAGGGATTTGGACAGCTAAAAGTGCTGTCATTTGAGGATCTTCAGAACTGTCCAGACAATTCTCTCCAAATGAAATCAGGGAGACCTGGGCATCAGGAAACTTCAGAAAAACGTTGACAAGGTGTCTATCAGTCTCTTGGGAGCTGTATTCTTTTCAGGAGCATTGATCCTGCTTCAGCTGGAGGTGCCCCTGGGGAGATACTGAATGGAACAGGATGAGTCTGTGCTCATCTCTGGAGGAGCTATGGCTCTCTTGCAAACCAGAGGCTTGTGCAGGGCTGCTTTGCTGCAGCAGGCTTGCTTGGCTTACTGACACTCGTCTTCTAGATCCAGCATGGTACATGCGAGCAGTGTTGGCCACGCACTCTGGCTGGCGATGCTCCTGTTTGCCATCAGCCTTCCCTCCTGGATCAGGGCCGCTACGGATTGCTGAGGGGTGGCCAGGAGCAGCTCCCTCTGGTGAACCTCTTTTGTGCTTTTATCTCCCTCTTCTTGGCAGTAAGCTGCCACTGGCTCCCAGCCACAGCCCTCTCACCCTCCCCAGTGCCCAGCTTGCATGCTCAGCCAGTGCCTACATCTCTTCCAGCAGCTGGCCCTACTTTTCCTCCACAGCTGGCTGCTGCCCCCTACTGTGGTAATTATTATTTATTATGGATATTCAGTGTACATTATGTGTCCAGAGTCCAGTACTGTCTGAATCACTACCAGGGGCCCACTGTGTGGGCAGAAGCACGCAGCAATGCACAGTTGTTCCACATGGATATTCACCTGACTCTCACGCAGGGAGAGACTGAAGGGGGAAGGAGTGAAGGTGGCTGTTGGCACCTATTAGCACTATCAGATGTGACACGTACTCTCTGTCCTGTGTTACATGACTCCAGCAACAGCACAGCTGAGTGCAGAACCGTTTTTTCTCCACCTTGCTATCAATAGCATGTCTCCTGCTATTCCTGCTATCTAGCAGGAAACACCTGAGGTGTTTTCCAAAAGTCATGGTCATTGCTCGGTCACAGTTTAACTCCCCGCTGCTGTGAATGCAGATATTGCTTGGTTTTCAGTTGCTGTCAGAAGTAATGCCCTCAGACCACAACACAGCTATGCGGGACATCATTTTCTTTCCTGATTCTCTCCCTCACTTTCTTCTTTGGGATATTCTGTTCACACTGGTTCCTTTCTGCATCTGTCCTTCTCCTTGCACTTCACCCTTTCTCCTCACTCTGCCTCCCTGAAGGCACCACCCAGTTCAAAACAGAGGAGCTTTAACTCCCACAACCTAGTGCACAGGCAAAAATACCTGGAGGAAGAAGAAGCTTCTGTACATTTGGAAAAATACAGAATCTTAAACATGCTTCACGCATATATGTGCATGCATGAGAGGAAGGTTCTCAGCTTTGGGGGTTTGGGGTTGGTTCAAGACGATGCAGCAATCCAGCTTCATGGCAGCTGAGGATCTGTCCCAGTATGTAAATGTAAATATCTATTTTTACAAGCCCTCCTACAGTTTGCTTAAAAAAAAAAAAAAAAAAAAAAAAAAAAAAGCTTTCTTTTTAGACATTGAAAGCATGCAAGCCAGTCAGAAATGTCCCACTTTCTATATTTTGTCTAATTCCTACCTCTGACTTCTTTTGAAAGCTTTCAAAACCTAATGAATTCAAAAGAGACAGAGTGAATTAAGTGCACTGAAGTAGCTTTGCCTTCAGTGCACTGGGCCTGCAGAAACTGAAAAAAACAGGAGGGAAAGTGAAAGGGTAAGAAGCCATGTAAATCCAGACCATTTCAAATGTTTGACTGTAAGTGGGCTCACCAAACCCAGCAAAATTCTCACTGTCCTATTGCTTGTAATCTTCTGCCCTTTCAGCGAGCTACAGCAAGTTAATGTCAAGAGCAAATACTCACATCATGCAATCTCTACATCAGAGCACTTTCTGCCATGAATTACTACTCAAATTGTTTTGAGTTTACATTTAATCGCTTCCTTTGCATGCTATGTGTACACATGCACTCCTCCCGCCCCCTGTATTTCATATGTAACTGTCATGTAGGCTGGAGCTATAGTCTTCGGATATGGAGTATTCAAACCCCAGACCTCAAGGAGTTTGAATCCAGGAACTGATTTGTCCTCTTTTAAGATGGGAACCACATGTGTGACTTGGATCCAGATCTGGGGTGAATTCTGGATACGCTAATTTGAATGCATTAAGATTTGGGATTCAGACTAGTTTATTTGTTATGACACTAGTACTAATACACACTACTGGATGTTCACCTTTCCCCTTACCAGAAAGAGAAATGCTTCCCATATTCACTTCCTCTGGACCGATGTGTAGTTAATTACAGGAACAAATAATCTTCAAGTCATTTTTCTTAGTTTTATTTCTGAACACCCTCTGTGAGAGTGGCTCATAAATGACCTCTGCTAAAACTTTTGAACATTTGGATCACTCAATCACCTTCCTCTGAGAAGTCCCTGTTATCCCACTTCCCTTCTGAAAGCTGTTCCATTGTTTTTTCAAAGTATTCTGATCCTACAGGGATCCTACTTTTCCCCCTTGTAACAGTCTCAGTGGTTTGAGACACTGAAGAACACCCTCATGGGGTGTTCCTGTCCAACAAACTCTTTCTTGAACTGCTGTTCAGGACCGGTTTCATGGGCTCCCTAAAACTGTGGTAAACTTCAAAGGTCTGCAATTCCCAGGATTTTCCTCATCTCCTTTTGAAGACAGGCAACATAATAGGGCTTCCCAGCCTTCTTGTGCTGCTGCATTTTTCAAGGGAAGAAGGCATCCCCTTGTCAGTATGTTGGCTTTTTCTCACTTTATTTCCCCTCAGAACTCCCAGATGAACACCATCCGCTTGTGGTGATTTACTGCACTTGAGTTTCTCAAGTTACTCTACAACTTCCTCCTTAGAGACTTCAATCTGTATAAAGGCCACACTCTGATTTTCTTTGCAAAGTGCCTTTGGCACAGGAATTTCTACACAACTCTCAGCAGCAGACATGATGCAAGAGATTCATTTAACTCCTCTGCTAGCTTGTTGCACTCTTCTCCTGACCCACTTTATACGGATTTGTGGGGATCTCTGGGGTGTTTTGGTGCATAACCCAGCCTAAGATTTATGTTCACCAACAGGTGAGGCTTGCCTCTCAGCTGGTATTCCCTCGTTCCTCCACTGAAAGACATTTCTGCGCACTACTGCAGCCACTCTCGTCACATCTTATGTTTGGTTTATTAAGCCAAATAGCATCCATCTATGCGACATTTATCATAGGTGGGCTAAATCCTTGCTGATGCAAACTGTCACTGTTCCTCAGATGAGGACCTGGTCCTGCAGGAGCCCCCTCCTCTGGCACTACATCAAGTGACCCCTCCTGACATGTCACGACAGAAGGACAGGCTGAGTGCTCAGCACCACAAGGCAGGAGAAGTGGGGTCCATATCCCAGCCCTTGGATTGGCCCTTGGCCAAGTGAACAGCCTTATGGTCTTTAACCTTTCATAAGGGGAAGACAAAGGGTTGCAGCAATCCTTTCTCTTTTCCCCTCGTTCTTTTGTATATCTTTATTTCTGTTTCTTTCCACTGCTGTCTTTAAGAAAGACATAACCTGCTGTATGGCCAATCCAGTCTTTAATGATTGTGAAGGACAGATCAAGAACACCAGAAATGGGGCAAACATTCTCTGTGTTTTATTTTATTCTCTGAGCAGTGTAGGCTGGCCTTCAGTTCACATGTTTCAATAAAAGGTCAGCTTTATGAAAACGTGTTTGCAAACACTACCGAGCTTTGTGACATAAAATTTATTTCAATGAACTTTGATAACTGTTACTTGGTCTGTTTATAAAGTCAGACCCCAGATACTAGCCTAATTTGGATTTTGGTCACTAAAGATATATAAAACTGATTTGAGACACAGAGTATCCTTATTTCACTTACTTTCTTATTTCAAGTGAAGAAGAAAAATCTGACACTGAACAGCTCTACTTTCTCATTGGATTTGGGGAATAGATAAAAGACCCTGGACTTCCTAGCCCTTCTAAGTTGATGTTAAATATGTCTCAAGATCCATAATTCTAGAGCTGTCAGTTGAAGTCCAGTGTAAGAAATCTGTGTCAAGGTACAAACAAGCATGCTCATCCCTAGCACATCTGATTACAGAAATGAAAAAGCATTAAAAATTAATTGGCTCCTTAATTTCCTCAAATTTGGGAATTCACATACAAGGATTACAACTTGCTGTAGCTGTTTTAGAACTAGCTACCCAGATGACCATTCTTTCTCTGCTTTCTTGCTGCAGGTGACACCTCCAGAACTCAGCTTAACTATTTCATATGATTATTTTAGGATAGTATCTCAGACGGCCATAGTGAAATAGATCTCTATTACTGGTGGAGTCTTTCTTTCTCTTGAATGCAGAAAAATCATAGGCAATTGCCTCCGGCTAAAGCATTAAGGTGACATTATCCCATTGTTAATGTCTTGGTTCATTGCCCTTATTTTTTTTTTTTTTTTAATCTAGTGTTATTCGGATTTGCTATAATTTTTTTTCCTTTTATTGTATTGTTCAGTAATGACGATGTCTCCCAAAGATCCAACTTAGAATCACAGAATCATAGCATGGTTAGAGTTGGAAAGGACTTTAAAGATCATCCAGTTCCAACCCTCCTGCCATGGGCAGGGACACCTCCCACTACACCACGTTGCTCAAAGCCCCATCCAGCCTGGCCTTAAACACTTCCAGCAATGGGGCAACCACAACTTCTCTGGGCAACCTGTTCCAGTGCCTCACCACCCTCATAATAAAGAATTTCTTCCTAACATCTAATCTAAATCTCCCCTCTTCCAATTTAAAACCATTGCCCCTTGTCCCATCANCCAGAGCTGGACATGGTAATCCAGGTGGGGTCTCACCAGAGCAGAGTAGAGGGGGAGAATCACCTCCTGCAACCTGCTGATCATGCTTCTTTTGATGCAGCCCAGCATGTGGTTGGCTTTTTTGGCTGTCAGCGTGCACTGACAGCTCATGTTGAGCTTCTCATCCATGAGCACTCTGAAGTTCAGAGTTCTCCTCAGAGCTACCCTTCAGCCATTCTCTGCCGAACCTGCATCTGGGATTGCCACATCCCAGGTGCAGGACCCTGCACTTGGCTTGGTTGAACTTCATGTGATTTGCACTAGCCCACCTCTCAAGCCTGTCCAGGTCCCCCTGGATGGCATCCCTTCCCTCCTGTGTCAACCACAACACCGAGCTTGGTGTTGGCAAACTTGCTGAGGGTGCATTCTATCCCACTGTCCATGTCTCCAACAAAGATGTTAAATAGTACTGGTCCCAGTACCGACTTCTAATATGTTTGTACTGAAATGATTTTCAGAGGCTCTGCTTCACACAATGTGAAGAGAAATGTTACTTTCTTCATCTCATTTTCATCACCTATAGGGGTTCTTATTCTATCTTTCAATATTTTGCCTGAATCTACTGGTGTGCTAGGATCCCACTTAACAATGCATAAGCAAATTCTCAGCAACTTGCCGTGTAGTGCAGTACAAAGTTAAAATACACCAAATATACTGTAGAGGGGCAACTTTTAAGATTTTTTTTTCTATCTGATATAACCAATTTTGTACAGTTATTATATTACATTGACAAAATAGATTACAGTACATTTTCAAATTGGCTTAAAACTGTCATCTCAATGACCACAACAAATATAAAGTGCAAAGTAACAAAGATATTTATAAAATATGGTTATCAATAACTAGGAGAAGCAATTGAAATTGTACTATACTGCATTTAAGGCAATTTCTGTTCCTCCATTTTTGCACCAGGCCTTCTCACAACCCCCTAAAATGTTTCTGAGAGATCAGAAGTCTTTCAAAAAACTTGTGTTAAGGGACACACAAAGATATACAAAACAGAGAAAGAAAAATGCCTGTTCATGTTAGTAAAAGGAAGACAGCAATCCTAATAAGGAAGCAAGGAAAGTCTTTGCCCTTTATTTGCATTATGCTTGCAGAGTTTGAAAAGCCAGTTACATTGCCCTAGTGGGGACAGAAGAGCACCTCTTCTGGCTAAAGCTGTTGGCAAGGTGCAGAAAGTAGCAACACTTGGCCCTGGGTTTTGGTTACATTTGGAGTCCGCTTAATCTGTGGAATGTGTGCACTTTCAGGACCCAGCCTTGTTCCTTTTCAAAAAATCTGCATTACCAATTAATTTTTCTTATTAGAAGTTGTATGTTACTCTCTCTTTTTCTATTCCCTCCCATAATCTTTAAGATACTGAAAGTCGTTGCTGCTGGCTCAGGTTCTGGTTCACCTGACAATGGTTTGATCACTCTCAAAAGAAGAAAGATACACTTTATCCAGGAATGTACGTCACCTTCCTATTCCTTCCATGGGATTTTTGCTAGGACTTTACAGAGTCTTGCCTGCCCACGGGACAAGGCAGACATTACCTGGAAGCACTGCCTCCTGTGTCAATCAGACTACCTTCTCTACCATTCCTTCATGCTCCCATATGGCTTACTACATGGAACTATAAAAAAGCTAGACAGAAGATTTTTTGGAGAGTGCCTTCTTTGTACTGCCTTCCTTGCACATACCTGCATCGTGCCATGCAGTAATCCATATTTTTGTTTGATACATAGGAAGTATCCACAGGCAAATAACAAATATGAACTATCATCATCTTCTTTGTGGGTATCAAACAGTGTTGATTAGGGTTGATTAAGACAGAAGCTTATTGTAACATGGCGGGGATTTCTTTCAAATTGAGTGAATGCTATGTTGAAACATCCCACAACTGAGAACATTTGCTGGAATGATTGCCATCACATACTCAAGGTACTGCTCATTTCTGTCGGGAGGACATACCTTTTGAGGGAACACTACCATGTGGAGGAAATCTCCTGTGGCCTAGGAATGATTGTAGATGCAAAATGAGTGATTAGCAAACATCTTTCAGTTGATGTTGAAAACAGAGGTGTACAAGAAATGAACCTTGACCACAAACAAAATTAAGTGTTGTTAGTGTCCATTCTACCAGTGGGGCAATTCATGGTTGTCCCGTGTCTGCCAAATTTTCATCTACACTGGAAAATTTTACCAAAACTAAGATGATGTCAAGACTTTGGGAGAAATCTGTTACTCACTCATGCATTTGAGGCCGGACAGCAGTTCCTTTTTTGGTCACAAAACATTTTCTAATTTATTTATTAACTCTGGACTCTTTCAGAGTTTAGGGAAGTTCTGACAAAAATTTGGAAATGACATCGTAATGACAGATGTACATACCTTTGCGAAGACTTATGATGGAACCTCAGCTCGGATCTAGAAGGAATTTTCATTAAGCTTCAGATATGAATGTCACAGTTTAGGGCCATTTATAAAATCTGGGAGTCTTGCAACTGGCTCTAAACATTAGTGTACTTGGGGAGACCCATGACACTCTGTGTGATCTTAAAGTGGCATCTAGAAGAGCAGTTTTTGTTCTTTTTCTTCCTATAGAACCTTAAAAATATGCAAATCTATGTGGTCTGCTTCTCATAGAAAGAGTTGCAAATTCAGCTACGGATCAAAGATTAGAGCATATGCCTATTATTGTGGCTGCCAGCTAACCAATCCAAATGTTTAACTCTTTAAAGAAATAGAGGGTCAGCAGCTTTCCGACTAATTGTTTCCAGACAGTCTTCTGCTGGTTGGATTTCTATATCACATTCAACTTCAATTGCTGCTGTAATTTATCTCCACTCCACAGACTCTAACTTTACTAAATTCACATGTTAGTATTTGAGCCACTCATGCTTAGACAAATCCAGAGCATGCTTCATGACCATTGATTGTTTTTTAAGGTGCCTCACAGATTAAATGAGAAAAGCCAGTGCTGTCCCAACACCTGCCTCTGGCTTTTTGTTCTTCTAGGAAGTGTGGAGAGGAAGAAACTGGGCCAAAAATGACTCAAAAATAAATCAAGTCAGGATGCGTACTAACCTTTCTGTAAGCTTATCTCCACTTGGGTGTTGACAGTCAGAACAGGGGGTGTTTTGCTGACAGCTGTGGTTGCCAGTGTAGTGCCACATTGTGAAAGAATGCTCCTTCACTGGGTTGCACTTCTTCGTCTTTCAGTCTTGCCTTGTTTTAATAAAGAAAACTGCTTGAGAGGTGCTCTGATCATGTCCTTTGTCCCGCTCTGGTTGACACTCCTTCATCCTCAAGCCTCCCGCAGAACGGACTTCATGCTGGGGTCAGCAGAACCAGCCACACCTTCAGTATTTCCTCCCAGAGAGTCACTGACCGCTCTCTTCTGTGTGCTCTTGTGCTGCGCCAATCTGTTTCGCCACCCTCTTCCCATACACTCACAAACCAACCAGTCATTACCTGAGATCCTGGCAAAAAATGGAGGAGGGATTTTACTTTGAGCTGATGTTAAACTGAAAAATAAACCACATTGCAACTCTCCTCATGTCCGAGTTTTGGCTTGGGCTGTTCAATGCCAGTGGACCTTGCTTCATCAAATGACCAAGCCTCAAGTTAAATATTTTCCTAAACAAGCACTCGATTTTGATGAAAAGAGCAATATCTGAGTTGAAATGAAAAAGGGCTGAGGAGACAAAATGGTTAAGGACATGCTCTAGACCCTTAGCTTCTCCTCAGAAGAAATGATAAATACCTCTCTTTGGCCAGGTCTACTTTCCTACACCTTTCTGAGGAGAAGTAACGGAGAGTGCTATTTATTATGTGTCGGGATGAAGGTAAGGAATGTTTTCCACCATTTAAAAAAATAAAATTCAGAATTTATGGGAGTTTGAAAAGCAATTTCCTTTTAAGGTGCAAATTCCTAATTTGCCACATAAAAGTACAGGAATTAAGTGCTAAATCCTTCTTTGCCAGTGAGACCTGTGAAAGGAGGTATGAAAAAAGAGTTACTGTTAGGTTTCTATTCATGTCTCCTGAAAGCCAATGTATGCAAAAGTGCACTGAAACAGTCCTGATTTTTTCAAAGCTTTCCTGCCATTCTGACTGACTTTTAAAAAATGAACCCTTGTCCGGTTTTATTTGTGTGGTGGGTTCTGATTTTGTTCTGCCTGTACTGTATCACTTTTCCCTCCTCACCATTAATCTTCCATGAATGTTCCCCAGGGCACAGTTCTCCCTTTTCTGCATGGTGAGTTTCTATTGAAATTAATGGACATTCTTCTCGTGGGTGGAGGGAAGAACATACCCTTATATCAGCCCTTCTGCAAAAGAAGATTATTCATTGAAAGGAACCGTTAGTCTGATTCCTGAAAGCCCAAGGTCTAGTCAGGTAGATTATAGTGGGAGATCCCAACAGAAGGTCTAGTACAGAAGTGAGAACTACTTTTGCAACATGAAAACAAAGGCCAGAACAGAAGACTTATAAAATGTTGGAACAAAACCTCATGGAAAGCTGGTGGTTGTACTCTCTGATGAAGTGCACTGTCCCAAACCTAGTTTTAGGGCAGATCCATGCAGTAGAACACGGTGCAGTGAAGATATCCATAAGTGACCTGTAGAACCAGGCATGGTCATGAGAACTGCACGATGTCAAAGATTAATTTGATCTGAGAAGAGGTGCTACAGATTGGCCAGGGGTGCTGGGCCATGCAAATAAGGGTATATTGTACTGTGCAGATGTATCACCTCATTTGGAACTTGGGCTTGGGAGCTCAGGCATCTTTAACACAGTTGTGCATTGCACAATGTAGACATGCTAATAAGTTTCGTTCCCCTTAGAGGTTTAAATGGAAAAATCTTATGTTCCTTCACAGAGAACCCTTTAATGAATTAAAGAGGGTGTTGACAACCTTCAAGCGGAACTGCATAAATTCTTGTAGGAAGGATAGTTGTTGCAATGTGAGGTCTTGAAGCAGGCGGATGACCTTATAAAATATACTACAGTATCTAAGTTTAGTAAAACAAACACGCTATATTTAAGTAGGCTATGGGAAGGTAAATATGCTTCAGGAACAGCCCCAAGCAGTTTATGTTACAGTAATGCTACTGTCATGTTTTGGAAAGAACATTACTGTAGATACTATAGTCTAGGCTAGGAGACGGAATTTAATATGCATAGGAGGAAATTATATCGAGGGTAAAAAGCCCTCTTTCCTCAAATGTGTTTTCAGGAATTAATCTCTCCTCCACTTTGTACTCCAAAGAAAGAAACACTCTTATATAAGGAAATGTTGCATGGATGTGCTAGGCTATTACAATTCTTTTAATTCTTTGGGATATTTCATAGGGGTCTCCTGCTTGCAAGGGTGACTCCTTCCACTGTGCCTGTTTCTTCCTGTGATGCCTTGTTCCATGCAGTGCTGGAAAAGGCGTTAAAAGCTGGAGAACCACAGTGGTGAACAAATAAGGATTTCTTGTGTGTTTACAGTTTGTGAAGCATTGATTGTTGTACAATTAACATGCCAGTTACCTTTGGACTGTCAGTTTCAACAACTGATGTGTTTTTAATGTTTAAATTTGATTTGAGCATCTCTGTCAAAGCTCTGCTATTCATTTGTATTTTGGTTGAAGATTATATACATATCTACCACGATGACTACAGTGCTGTATCTGCTCCTTCTACCAAACCTGGAATGCTTGCTTTAAGATTAGGCTTGTCAAATTTACTTAAAGTGACCAGGCAAATACATGCAACTAATTTTGTTATAGGCAAAATTAACTAATGGTCTTTTTCATGGTGAGATGCTGTAATGATTTTATATAGCCGTCAAACTATTTAAATACTAATGCTGCCTTCATGCTGTAATCACCATTCCAGTCAGATGTCATTTTTAGTAGCCTATAGGGAATTCCATCCCTTAATTATTCTTCAATACACAAACCAAGCATTCTTTAATTGGTGTAAATTGAACAGTGTTCCAACGCAAACAAGGAGAGGACAAACTAATCAATGATTCTGTGCATGTCTATTGAAAAGCTATTGCCATTAGATCAAGTAACAAATCCTTGACTCCATTAGCTTCAGAGGAACGATGGGGGAAAAATACTGCTAATGCTACTTCTTGTTATCAATCAGTAGTGGAAGGCGTGTAGCAAGTCATATAGCAGAACTCCCGCTTTTCTTGAAAGTGCTCATGGAAATTTAAAATATGAAATCTTCTGACTTCAGAATCCCCAGTCATAAGTCTTTGATGGGGGTTTATCTGGAAACAATGTGTTTTTTATCCTCTGCTGTCGCTGGTCATGTGGCCTGTTTTTTATTTTTCTCCTTTAAATAAATGACTATTGAATGATAACATAACTTTTTTCAACTTGTCAGGAAATTTTTGGTGAATTTTCTTGCTCTCCCAGGCTATACTCCATTTATTCATATGTGTTCGCTACTGCAGCACAACATAAATTGGGTGGCTCTCCCATCTCTTTTTTTTTTTTTAAATATGATCTGAAATAAAGGTGCTGTATTTAAAAAACAGATGAAAAATCTGCCTCATAAATGTGTCATACTCACTTTTCATTCTTGTCTCTTTTTATCAATTCTCTAAAACTGATTATTTATCACTGGAGAGGGAAGATAAAGAAAAGTAAAATGTCCATTACAAACCCCTGGCCCAGATCTGCCAGTCTTAGAGTTTTAGTTAGTGTGGAAAGTGAAACTCTTCTGGAAAGAAATATACTGGCTATGGATGTTCACTTTTTAATCTATTTGTTTTTGATATAATATGCTATTTACTGTTTAAGGACCTTTCATGTCGATTTAAATTGAAGTTTTTGAAACAAGTATAGCATAAAAAGCTCTAAGTGACACAGGCTAGGTAGAGAAATACAGCATCTTTTACAGACAGCCTTTGTTCACCACATTAGAGTTGAAAGAAGTACAGAGTAGGCTCAGTAGATAACCCACCTTCTTAAAACAAGTGGGCTTCTAATTTCCACGCATCCTAATCACAGTCACATTACTCAATTTTCTGTACTAGACCCCTCAGGGCTTTTTTTTTTTTTTTTTTTTTTTTTTTTTTTTTTTTTTTTTTTTTTTTTTTTTTTTTTTTTTTTTTTTTTTTGTTGGTTTTTTTTTTTTTTTTTTTTTTTTTTTTTTTTCCTTTTGCCAGTTGGGATTCTCTAAATGGCTCAGTTGTCATGGGTGGCTGATTTGGGCGGTAAAGAAGGGAGTAGCAGTAAGGTAATGGCTCTCACGTTTTCATACTTATTTGTTTGCTATGAGGATGAAGATGCTGCAATATTTGTTTTCTAAGGGAAAAAGTACTGTTCCTCTTGCCTACTGTCCCAAACAAGTGTGCATGAATTCCCCTCTGTTTCCCTACTCTGGCTTCTTTGCTGCTTTGTTCTTGTGTGTAGTTATACTCTTCCTCAACAAAGCAAAGCATCCCATCTGATTCAAGGCATCTTCGCTGTGTTATTCATCAGCATTTTCAGCGGTAGGTGTAAAAGCGATACTGATGCCAGCAAATGCTTATGACACTTACAGTGGGGTTTTTGGAGCACTGAAGGGTTTTTTCAAGAGTGATAAACTACCCCTTCTTCCTTACTCCATTGTGAGCATGTTCGGAAAGGCAGTGCATCCTTTGGAGTCTGTGCCTGCTTTTGGACCCTGAAGCAAAGGGTTACCAAATGCCTGGGGCCCAAGGACCCGGGAGACACCCCAAGAAAACTTGTGGGGCTTCTGCAGGGTGCGAGTGGGATAGATACTTTGAGATGACACTGGACAGGCTGTGGAATCTGCCTCTGCTGTGTTATATGAAATGAGGAGCTTTTACATTGCCTTTCTACGCCAAAGAGAAAAAATTATCAAAGCAATGTGTTAGAGAGGAGGGGGCTTTTAAAAGTTAATCAAGTGAAACTTCTGTGTAAAGCCTGTGAATTCCACTTATTTAAAAGAAGGCAATTGTTGTACCACAATTTGTTTATACAGGACCAAGTCTCACTGAAGTTGAAACCATGTGAGAAAAGAATCAGGCCAACTTCAAAACAACACTTGGGATATAAATGACACCACTGGGAGGATTTAGTGTAACAAGTTCACCTGACTTTGGAAACAACCATTTGCAGTCGTATGTCAAATGTGCTTTGGTCAATAAGAAGTCTAAAATTTGTCATCTGCTAGTAATGAAATACAAACTTACTTTGGTTTGTTGTTCAAAAAAGAAGGCCCCAAATTGCTGAGACAGTTTCAGTAGAATCATTTTTTAGTCACCTTTATATTCTTAGGCATATCTGGCCTTCTAAGTCCGTATTAAAACTCTCCACTGATTTCCTTGGGATTATGCCCTTCAGAATGGATGACAGAGGGACAAATACTCGGCAGGCCTACGCCATTGCCTGGCAATCCCAAAGGAAATGGCCCTCTGGTCCCCACATGGCAATTCTCAGTCACCATTTTTCAGGATAAGGAAAATCCTGCCATTCCCAAGGATGACAGAAAGAGAGAAAGACAGACTGCATGAAGTGGAATGTGTCACTCCCTCGTTGAGACAAAGAGAAAATGGTAGCACAAAAGCATCCAAGTGAAGGGAAGCCAGCAAAAGGCTTTTGTAAAGCATCTAGAATATTTAATTTTGTTCCTTTAATGTAAACAGATACAATTGTATTAATAAAATATGTTGACATTTCCTAAATTTGAAGTGTGACAATATTTTAAAATTCCTTATAGCTTGATATGTACCTTAACACTTTTGCAGGTGACTCCAGAGATCATTCTGATTTGAAAGGTTTACGTTCTAAATAATATTTCCTATGAGGTATTTATTAATTTTTTAAAATTAAAGACTGAAGTGCTCTGTTAGCATGCATTATTTTGTTTTGGTCAAACATATACTACCTGGAACATATAATCATTCTCACTTAAACTTGTGTATTCTGGGTATCTTTGCTGAATTGCTATTATACAAATGTTGTGCCAGAATGTGAGATTGCTTTGCTATGTATGTCTATGCTTGGTGACATAGTGACTCTGATCCTAAAAGCTGTTGAAGAAACCTCAACATCCATGGTAAAGTTCTAGCATATAGTCTTCCTTTATTTTAGGGTATTTAATGCCAGCTTACCGATCACTGAAAACTTTTATTAATTTCTTTTAAATTTAAATGAACTCTTGGTCATACAAACTGCTCTATCTGTCCTGCTTCTGCAGTTAAACCCTATCTGCAATTGCTCTCACTCATAATTGCACCTGTGTATGTTTCTTGCCCTAGATTAATTTAGAAGTTTATTTTATACTATCACAAAAGTAAGAGCTCCATCAGCTTCTTAAAGTCAATTAAAAATATCAATGCAATAGATGCTAAGGGACTGCTTTTAGCCAGAAACTATATTCACATTATTTTGGAAAGCAGTTTGCCTAGTCTATTCTCAAAGGTCTTCAGTGAGGGGGACTCCAGGCTCCCCACAATACCTGCTATAGCTTCAGTGTCTTCACTGTCAGGATTTTTTTGCCAATGCCTGACCTGAATGTCCCTCATTTCAATGTAGGGTTGTTACTGTCTGTCTTTTCACTGTAGACCTGAAACACAAACTCTTCCCTGAAGAGTTAAGTCTTCATTGAGACTCCTTAGAAACTTAGAAACTCCTGAAGAGTTTAAGTCTTCATTGCTTATATCCACTTATTCTCTTCACTCCACTTCAGGTTTTCTTGCAGGTCACATTTCCCAAAATTCTGATCATTTCAATTCCTCTTCTTTGGACGGTCTTGCAGGCACGTGCATCTCTCTCAAAAGGTGGTGCTTTAACAGGGTCCATGCAAGTGCTCAGCTGATCAGAGTGAACTTTTTACTTTATGTATCTTACAAGAAAAATTCTGTCTGCAGATCTCCCAACAGCTTAACCTTCTCATATCCAATTACATTTTTGATTTTTTCCTCCCATGGCTCTGGGGAGAAAGAAAGAGATATTTCCTCATACAAAATAAAGCTCCAGCCTTGCGTTGCCCTCTCCTACCTGATGAAACCTTCAAAGTTCTGCAGATGCTGCTTAAGATGGAAAGCGGGTCCTGGGCCTAATTCTTCAGAGTAGATTGGAAACCAGGCCTTGTTTGTGTAGGTGACACAAAATTTTGATCCCATACAATTCTCCTTTTGTGTTCTTGCCAAAATGAAACTCTCCTAAAACATGAAATGTTTAGTTTTCTCCCTTTTTTCTGGATTTTTTTCCCCTCTCATTTAATTATTAGCATTAGTAGTTGAAGCAAAAGTGATGTAAAAGTACCATTTTGCACCAAAAGAAATATCTTGAATTTTTATTTTCTTTACCACTTTTTCATCCAAAGTAGCTTGCATAGTTAAACATAAAAAATGTAGCTTGTCATGATTCATTTAAAACTTCATCTTAAGGTCAGTAAAAATTTTGTAAAAAAACCCCTCACCCAGTTCTTGAATGGATGCTGTCCATCTTGACTTGAATCAATTAAGTAGATAAACTGTTAGGTAATTCTGATACAAGTCTGTCATCTGTGTAAATTAACTCAGATCTTATATCAGGCTAGCTGGTTGGATTTGTTTACAGCTGCATATTTTGAATATTTTCTAAAAAAGTTGCATGATTTAATCACAGAAAACTTAGGGGCCTCACTCCCTTAAGGTCAACAGAAAACTCCCTTGAGCTTCTCTTGGGAAGGGCTGAGCCTTTAATCTGTGTTTATTTAATAATAAAGTCCCTGAGATAGACTGGTAGATAGGTTTCTTTGAGCCCCACTTGTAGCAATATTAAGCGTGTTTTCTTTACTGATATACCCTGGTTTCTTAAACTGCCTAAGCAGGTACTAAATGACTTTGCTACCATGGTCGGCTCCTGACCCTCTGTTTTGTCTTTCTGTTCGTAATACATGAAGGCTGATAAATATTTTGCAGCAGAAATGTGAAAATATATATTTTTTTAAATGAGTGGTTCATCCTTACTCTGCTGTTTTCTTATTCCATTAAATTCCATCACACATGATGATTTCTGAACAAACATTTGCAGTCAATATTTGCTAAAAAAGTCCAACTCAACCTAGTAAATAAAGCATTAGAAAACATAATTTTGTTCCTTCACCCAGCTAAGTCCATTAAGGCTTTAACACAAATAAAAACTAAAAACAAAGGGAATTTCTTAAAAGATGAAGGCCTGTAGCACATTTGCATTTTCAAATTAATTGCTGACCTAATTATTTGTCAGTAGTAGGATAAGTTAATCAAATATAACTTGCAGTAAAGCTTCTAAACACCCACAGGATTTTCTCCCCAAGAGTAAATTGTCATAGTGGTCCAGTTTGACAATCCATTCTCACTGTCATCTTGTGACCAAAGGAAGACTATCTGGGAAATGGTACCATATGGAGACACAAGAGAGAATGAAATACTTAGATCTCCTGTACAAAGGCACGATAAGCTAACAGTCACCAGAGGAAGTCAGGAACGACAAAGCTTTGAAAAAAGAAATACCCTGCCTTTCAAATCCATTTAGATTTATTTTTATACTGTCTCCAATTTGGACTAAAATACTCTGATATTAAATACGCGTATGAAATAGAAAGCAAACATAATGTGTAATGTTTCATTTTGAGCATATCAGTGGATCTGCATTTCATGCTTAGCATCAGTTTGATGGAAAAGCTGGTATTTATAGACAAGACTAGGACCTTTTCTTCTTTATCTTAGGGAAGCTGACTGTGTTATCCACAAATAATATGTTGCACCAACCACTTCATGACCTGAGGCTAAGGATGCACAGTTTTATTTCAAAATGCACTCAGAAGCAAAATCAGATGAAACTATGAGATAATGTGACCAATGCATTATTTTCAAAAGGCACACCTAGGCATTTGAGTTAGAAATACCTCATCAGGAGTAGTATGAACTACTTCATTGCTTCTCTTATTACAGCACTGCCTCTCTCCTGTCATCTGCTGGCAATGGCAACCCACAGTAAAGGATGTTTTTCTGATCATTTTGCACTCATTAAATACAGCTGTCACAATAGCGGATGCGAGAATGCATACAAAACTTTTATGCCACGTCAAAATAAAGCAGAAACATTTTAAAAAGATCTGAAACCTTTGAAGCCTTTTCTTGAGAAATATTGAAATATTGCTTTTTGTTGTTGTTGTTTTCGACAATTGAAATTGTTCCACGGCGACACACATTAAAACTCACTGCAGAACAAAACATCATCCATCAAAATTAAAGAAAAAGGCAAAAAAGGGGAGAAAAAGCAAAAACAAACTGAACCTCTTAGAAGCACAAAATGTTTGGTTTCTGAGAGTCTGAAGTTCTGGTTCACCACCTGATTTCTGGGGCTGAACACACATCGAGTTTGAAAATCTCAAGAGAGCTGACATTTGCTTCTGGACCATGGATGAAATCTACCCCATAAAGCTTCCAGCTGGGCAAAAACATCTTCCCAAAGTTCCCCATTCTGAGAAACAGCTCCCTTTCAGTCTAAGCAGCAGTAAATCCTGTAGTTGGTTGACATTATTGCCATAAAAAAATATTTTAAAGGGCAGCATGAGCGACCCCGAAGCAATTCTGCAATCAGTGTGAACAGAGAATCCCCTATGAGTAGCAGTGGTTAATGTTCTTGTCTGTATGCAAGTGTGTTCCGAAGAACCGTAGCATCACAAAGAGCATGAAGACTTTGGTCACCCTGAGCTAGAAGAAAGAAATAATTTGCACCTCCCCATTTCAGAATTACATGATTATTTTAGAAAAAAAAGTGTTGAACTTTGATGCATCTTCTTGAGTTGATTGCTATCCTGAAACTGTGAAGCAGAGCCCTTGAGCAAAGGTACAGATTTTCAAAGATACGGATTTTTCAACTGACACCCACCTCGTAGGTAAAATAGGTACTCATGAGAAAAAAATCAAGAGATTCCATATGCCTGATCTTAAGCTTTAATCAAGAGACTTCTTCAAAGACTGGACCATACGTGTAAAAAATCTACTACTTTTATAACTTGCAGTTACTCATTTAGCAAAAATAGCATGAGCTCCATTTCCTTGTTGTAAGTTCTACCTTCTGCCTCTCCTGAGGGTAGGGGCTGGGGCCAATTATGGGATTTACTTGTTGTGGGCTTCCTGATGCCTTTTGGTTTTTAATTTGCATTTTTTTTTGCATGTGCAAACAGTAGTGGGAAAAAATGTGCAAGTGCATGTGTGTGTGTCTAACCATATCCTTAGCACGTACCTGAGAAGCGTTTCACAATCCTATCAGTAGCAGGATGCAGCAGGGATGCAGAGAAAGGAGACCCTCAAAAGCCATGGTTGGGCTGGAGCAGCCCCAAGATGTCTCATTCCCCCTGCAAAGTGCAAATCCGTGATGGCCAAAGGGAGACAACTCCCAACATCCTTGTACTTGGCATCCACGCAAGGCAAGCTGCTTTCATTATGGGAGGCTAAGTGTGTCTCCATGAGATATGGTGACACTGTAGCTGTTGTGGGGAGATGCACTTAGCTGTCTCTGTCTCTCTCTTTGACTTGTTTCTTTCTGACACAACCTTTTCCTTCTCCCTTCTTTTTGGTTACCTTGTGTGTTGCCCTTTACCTTCATTGAAGATGTCTTTCATGAAGCGAAAGGAAGAAAATTATGTCCCTAGCTTTGGGAAAAGAAGAAAGGCAGCATGAATCTTACTCCAAGACTGTATTCACTTAGAGTAGCATTTTTTGTTAACGGGTAGAGAGTTTGTCCAGAATTTGTGGATAAGAACATGAACACTGGGAGGGATGTTGCTTAGCTCTCATTTACCATTACTGCCTTGTACCTTGATTCCTGGATCAAACTGTCCCAGGCTCAGTCCAACTGAGTTCCTGGCTAGCGTCTAATTCCCGGATTGCAGAAAACTTTTACAGACAGTGCAAGACTCCATAAATCTGAATCTCAGGGCACTATGTAATCCAATCTACGGCTGCAGGGTTAAGTCACACCACGACTTAACTGGATGGGGATAAATCACAATGGAGTGACCAGTAAATGCAGCTAGAAGGAATCTCAGCACAACTCAGGCTGTAGATGAGTATGAGCTGAAACTAAGGTAAAGATGAAAAATTTGGCATACTGTACAGAGAAGAAAGAAATGAGAGAGAATTCAGTTAAAGGGCACAGGTAGTGACAAGGAAATAGAAGAAAAAGTAGAAACATGAAAAGTATAAGAAAGAGAGGGAAGAGTACTGTGGAGGGAAGTAGAGAAGTTTGTGTAGCAGAAAGAGAAGGCAGAGAGAAAAAGGAGTGGTAGAGCAATAAAAGTGATAGAGGGGTGCTGACCTGAATGAAGGGCAGTCTGTAAAATCATAGAATGGGTTAGAGTTGGAAGGGACCATAAAGATCATTGAGTTCCAACCCCCCTGCCATGGGAAGGGACACCTCCCACTAGACCATATTGCTCAAAGCCCCATGCAATCTGGTCTTAAACACTTTCAGGAATAGGGTATCCACAATTTCTCTGGGCAACCTGTTCCAGTGCTTCACCACCCTTCCAGTACAGAATTTCTTCCTACTATCTAATCTAACTCTCCCGTCTTTCAATTTAAGACCACTAGCCTTCATCCTATCACTACACTCCCTGATAAAGAGTCCCTCCCCATCTGTTCTGTGGGCCCCCTTCAGGTACTAGAAAGCTGCTATAATGTCTCCCCGGAGCCTTCTCTTCTCCAGGCTGAACAATCCCAGCTCTCTCAACCTGCCTTCATAGGAGAGGTGCTTCAGCCCTCTGATCATTTTGGTGGCCCTCTGCTGGACCCATTCCAACAGGTTCATGTCCTTCATGTGCTGAGGACTCCAAAGCTGGACACAGTACTCCAGGTGGGGTCTCACCAGAGCAGAGTAGAGGGGGAGAATCACCTCCCTTGGCCTGCCAGCTACGCTTCTTTTGATGCAGCCCAGAATGCAGTTGGCTTTTTTGGCTGCCAGCATGCATGTTGAGCTGCTGACTCATGTCAAACTTCTAATCCACCAACACCCACAAAAGTTTATGGAAAAAGTTCAGATGAAGGGGAAAAAGACCCCACATGGGACATCCATAAGCAACATCCAGTTCTCCTTGCATGCATCCGCATCTTCTTGCTGGCTGACAGAGCGTGACTTCTCAGCACCAGAGCCCTCCTACTGGTTTTGGGCCAGCTGGGGCACTCTCCTGGTGTCCTGGCTCCTCCTGGCCCTGCCCTCTCTGTTGGGACCTGTGCTCCTCACTACTGCATCCCGTGTCAGGTCAGTACTCTCAAGTTCTTGGCCAGCTTCTGTTTTACAGCTTTCAAAGTAATTTTCAGACTGGACTAGAATCTTGAAATCTGCCCGACAGGGCACAGTATAATCCCAGCTCTATTTTAAAGGTCAAGCCCTGCAGGTTTTGCTTGGTTTTGACTCATTCAGACCTTCCAGATATTTCAAAAAGCCATCAACCTAGATAAGGGAGGGCAGAACTGGGGCCACAGTCAGATTTCCAGTATAAAAAGCGACTTCATTTCAGATGGCTTCACTATACCTGCTTTAAGGTTTCACTGTTCTATTTCTCTCATTGAAATACATGGAAGAATCTGTACATCAAATACATAAAAGATTTGACTTTTAATTCCTACCATGTATTTTGGTAAGAGGAATTAAATGTCAAAACACAAAAGCAATTATACACTTAATGGTAAAAAACATATAATCAAGTCATTTTTTTTTATTTTCAAATTGCGGGGATTGAAATAAAAGGGCAAGAGGGTCTTACTTTGACATTATATGAGATGGAAAGGCACATTTGTATCCTTTTGTACCTTTTACAAAATGAATACGCCTGTAATCAGACCCATTCATTTTGAAAAGGAGATTGTGCTTTAGATCTATGGCATATTTGCGAGGGTGTTGAGAAAGTATCTAAGTAAAACGTGCCATAGGAAATCAACTCTGGGGAAAAGCAGTTATTCTTCATGATGATATACAACTAGTTTGGCATAACACTTGGGGTGAAACAAAGCCTGCTGGTAGGGGAGAGTCATTGCTGCATATTTTACCCACCATCACCATAGCAAAGTAGACAAATTTCTCAGCTCAGGAAGTCCCTGAGCTGCCAATTGTTGGAGGCTGGAAGAGTGATCTGGGGCACTCTACCCTGAGGTCACCCTCTTTTTCTCTTCTGCAGCCAGCTGCTGGTGGCCACTGCTGGGTTTAAGACACATGTTCTCAGATTTACCTTTGTCAGGGCATTTCTAATGTTCCTCTCTATATATCCAGCAAATTTAAAGGGGGAAGAAAGCAGTCACATTGATACCATATTGCTATGATATTAGAAACTAGTGGATGCAGTTTGTATTGCTGGGCTGGTAGGCACCTCTACATTACATGGGGGCAGCTATGTAGATCATGTGGTGGTATGTCCCACAGTACTAGTGAGCTGGTTCTCCAGACTGGGGACAGGACGAGGTGCATCTCACAGTAGGTGGGTCTCCTTTCCAGAGGATGGTGATGACTGTAGCACATTTCCAGCCTGACCTGTCGTTTCTCTATTGCATGTCCCTTTGTAGCTAAGACAAACTGAAGGTGCAGAGAAAAACTTCTATGAGCTTCATGACAACACAGTCCTGGGATTGTGGTTTCCACTTCTATGACAGTTTATGAGGGAATAGAAGTCCTAGTAGTGATAAATATTGCTACAGTACTGCAATGCAACAGTTGCTTACACTCAGCATCAATCTGTGAACCATTAGACCAAATTCCTCTTTACTGCTGCAAAACCTATGAACATCTCCTACCAGAAACATACCAGATGTTAGGCGTGGGATCATTCTTCCAGCCCACAGACTAGTCTACCCAGATTGCTTCAAATTCTAGGGTCTCTTTCCTACTTACAATGATACTGCATTTCTGAAGCTGTGCAAAACAACTAAAAATTAATAAGAATGTACCTTCCACATAGGTAAAGTATACAGCTGAGTCGCTTTGGCATGAGCTACAAGAAAGCTTCCAAAGTACAAATCTGAAAACACAAAATGTCCCAGAAGAGAAATTCAAGCTGAATTACCTATCAGCCCACAGTTTTGTCATTCTAAATCTGAAGTATTTGTGTGGAGTGTGGTGATTCCCTGTATATGTAGGGAGCTGGAGCTCTACTTAAAGCTTATCCTGGTAGCTAAGTTACAGGAAAGGTTGCCCTTCAATGGCATTACACCAGTAACTTGCCCCAGAATAAGTGGGTTATTTACTATGGAGCTGGACCAACTAGGCATTTATTTCAGTCTAAACTCTAATTCTTGACTTCTAGAATTAATTTTGGCGCATTTATTTTTGTATAAATGCTTATGTGTTTTCTCACTGTCTCTTGTATAGCAGCAGCATAAAGATCAAAAAATAAAACAAGAAAAAGCAAGTAAACATAATAATTTGTGGAAAGATGAAAACACTAGCCAGTTCACCTGGAGATCTGCTCCTTCTTTATGCCAATTCTGAGTTAAACATGTATATAAAGGTCTTAAAAAAACTCAGAAGATTTTAAGAGAATATTTGTATGTATATTTTATGTCTAAGAAATGGTAAAACATCTATTTCATGTGCCAAAGCATTATTACTTATCTATATTTAGCTTTCACTTCTAGTAAGTATTATCTGCTAATGTATATTTTGGGGAGTTTGGAAATCTAATGTTATCTGTAGCATTTTTCACTTTCTGAAAAGAATGGGCTTTTGATAACAAAAGAGACAAAAAAAGACAACCTGCTAAATGGTACTTACTGAGAAACAGGATTTTCTCTTCCAAGGAGAAAGAGCCATCAAACTTTTAAATCCTTCTTTTAGGCTTGCATTTCTATAGGAAAAAAAAAATAAAGAAAAAAAGATGAAAAAAAATCCCTTTTTTACCAGAAGTTAATTTCTCTCAAATTTGGAGAATTGAGCTGAATCTCATATTGAGTTTCCCCACAGATAGAATGCAATGACTGGCACAGGAAGTCCCTGTAAACAAAATTTTTGATGGACATTTTCTGTCACCCTTTGCCATCACAGCATACATTTTCCTGTCACATAATATACGGTAATTATATGGATTTTCCTCTTTCCAAATCAGAGGAGTGTTTCCTTACTTGAACGGAGGGGCCACAGACTACTAGTCAACCTAAAAATCCTGTTAGCATTACATCTCAGCACAAATAAAGAATTTGGATCAGTGCCTTGTTAGATCACCTCTATTTCTAGCTCGCTGAGTAAAAAGAGCATTTTTTGCAGCCTAGTTTGATAAGTAAAAGGTGTCTTTCTCACCTGCGTGCACTCTGAATTGTCACTCTCATTCTTTGTTCCTTTGCATGTGGCTGTTGTCAGCTCCCGAGTCACAGAACCACTTGCAGGAACGGCTCCGGAGAGTTTTGGAAGAAAGGAAAGGGAAAAAAGCAGCCGCATTTTTATTTAACAGGAGAAGGAGAACATAAAGAAAAGAAAGGTGTTCTCAAGAATGTAGCCCGCAGCCTTGTCAGGTAGCATTTCTTCAGATGGTTTTTTTTCTCTCCCCTTTCCCACCCCAAGATCTCTCTTCATCATTTTTTTAAACATCTCTTCTGGGACAGGGACATGAAAGTGAATTGTGGGTCAAAGGCAAGAATTAGGGGTTGCTGGGGCTGCTTTCTGATGGCTTTACTTTATCTTTGTGTCCAAGCTTTTGCCAGTCAGCAGGTACCGTGGGTTATCCATTCCAGTCACATCATTTTCTGCTTGATGACAAGCATCACACCTTCATCCATCACATTTACATTTCAAACTGCCACACTGCTCTATTGATTAATTATTTAGCAGCTCTTGGCCACTTGTGAGTGTTTCTGCACTCACGTTTCATGGAGAAGGTCCATTCTTTTTATTTATGTGCAGTTTTGTGAAACAAAACAAATACGTAAAGCCTTTAACATACAGACATCCTAACAACCCATGTGCACATGTCTGTATATGTGCATATCTTTGTGTATATTTATGCACGTGTGTGCATAATTTATGCATACATTGGCACAATTAGGTACACACCGGGAGCAGAAGCAGGTAATCTGATCAATAAGCACATGCTCACACTGAGAATAGATTTCTGAGTTTTCAGAGCACTGAGCAGCAGATCAATGAGACCTTGCAGGTGTGCTGGAGCCAGGAATTGCATCAGCAACATCACGCTCTCTACAGACTAGTGGGGAACACGCACATTGTCTTCTGGGCTCCGTCAGAGCAAAAACAGGTGGAGGGCTTTTGTAGGTGTCTGATAGTGGTTAAATTTCTTCCACATCACAGCCAGGGAAGGGCAGCCTCTGCATGGGACAGGGGATCTGGTTCCACCAAGGGTTCTGGTTGCCCCAGCAGATCAATCCGTCTGGGTTTTCCTTAGTTCTCCTTTAGTAAAACAGAGAATTAGGATCTAATCTGATTGTCCTTTTGCATGTTGTGAAGTACCCTTGTTCCACTGTCAGAATAAAATCTATCTGCTCTAACTAGGAGTGAAAAATCCAAGTTAGTTTAGAAATCTTTCTTTGAAAGAGTGATGTTTGGCTTTGCTTCTGATCCCCCAGGCACTCATTGGCACCCTGCTTTGGCTGGGCACTTTCTGACCCACCACCAGCTCCCACCCAGCAGTTCCTGAGAGCAATCTATAAACCTTTGGTGTCCCAGGGGGTGATGTGGTCCTGGCTGCTCCCTGATATTCATAACTGCTTGCCCAAAGATACGTGTCTTTTCGAAGGAACAGCTGCAAGAAGAAAGCAAGATGAAGTATTTGATGATGGGAAGAGGAATGTTTTCAGTAAAGGTTTTGAAAAATTCTTCTGATGTTCATGACATCACGTACTTATGTTGGAGCAGGAAATGAGGTCATCTTGAATTCTAAAATAAAGTTAGTATTTGAGTCTGTTTTAATGTTTTCTACTGTTTTCATTTTTTACAAGTTTATTATGGATATAACCCAACAAATGTAAACAGAGTGATTCTTTTTCCTGCTATTCATTTTCAGTAATTTCTGACTTATGCAAAGCCTATTAAAATCAAAGGGAGTATGTATATTAACTTAATAGGCTCTGGATGAGACCCTTGAAGAGGAGGGACCACATGGTTCTTATTGCTCCATCTCTTGCGTTTCTGTCTTTATCCTTCAAATTGTAAAAGTAAATGTAATACCACTGACTTTTTTAATGGATGGGATTTGTGCCAGTATTGAGCTCATTGTCTGAATGGTGTTAGGTTAGGGTTGGTCAACATTTTTCTGTCAAAATTACTTGGTTTATTATAAAAGTACACTGGGAACTTGTATAAGGCAAATGAATATCCTATTTATATATTTACAGTAAAATATTACAGCATTCAGACAATAAAAAAAAACCATCTGTTTGGTCTATTAGTGATGCTAGTGCACTACTTAAGACACAGAGAATAACTGACTGGCTCCTTTCTATGGAGAGCCTTGAAATAAAAAATGAAGTCAGTCTTAGTCCTGACTTGTGGTGGAGGATTTGGTTGTTTGGTCAAATATAATCTCGGTTTCTGACTGCAGTTAAAGGAAATATTTAATGCTTGATTTTGGTCATTTCTTCTCTGTGTTCGCTTCTTTTCACATAGTCCCTTTCTGTATCCTTTTTAACAGAAACTTCTGTGAATTCATTGACCTTTTTTTCTCCTGGATCTTTCCAAAATCCCTCCACCTCTGGCATTTAAGACCAACACTTAATACTGACAAAGACCATTTTCTGTGGACAGACAACATCAGGCATACTGAACTCTCTAGCTTATGTCTGTATTTGGCCACAGGAACCAGGTCTGAAGAAAGGCAAGATCACAGTCAAGTGTGTTCCCTTGCCTTGGGTAAACAAAGGAATGGAAGATAGCCCCCATATCTTTTCCAAGGCGGCAGTCTTGTACTGTACCAAAACTCTTGCCTGACAAAAATGACCAGCTACTGAATTTCTGCTAGTGAGGGAATAATTTTTCTCACTCTGGTATGCAAGGGAGGACGGGAATGTAGCATGGGCATCCATGGAGGGAAACAACAGCAGTGGATGGTCTTCTCTGTAAGAAGTCTTAGCCTCTCAATTTCCAGTTTACTATGGATACACAGAAAAAAAAGCTATTTATTTCTGCCTGTTATCCCAAGTAGTTTACACAAATGTGACTTTTGCATGTGAAGTGCCATGGAGGTAGTACCGAGTTACAATCACAATAGTTAAAACTTCAAGTAATTTCACTTCAAGAATAACTTCAAGAAAATCAGCACTTCCATGGTTAAGCAAAGGTGATGATATCTATTACCTCTACAATTAACAAAGTGTCTTATAACGTGAAGTGCACAACTGTGAAAGATGCTGCAATTTGCATGAACATTGAAATGCCCAAATCTGGTTTAAATACAAAAGTGAAGGACAGAAGGTGAACCTTTACCTTGTACAACAGAGGGGTTTCTTTCACATGAGTAACCTCAACAGGAAAATGGCAATACTAGAACTATAGCAATACTTGATAAGATCAAGGTCATTATTATCTAGACTTCTGTGCAATGCTGCTCCACTGAAATTAAGAGACCAAATGAAGCTCCCTCTCTAGTGTTGCTGTCGTATAGTGTATATGTACAGTGTCTATGTACATTCTCTATTAATACATAGAGAATATATTTACATGCCTTCTATTTTTTTTCTTTATTTCCTTTGAAATAACTTCTGTGTAGAATAATAGTGTCTCTCTTATATACCTATTCATTCACTGATCCTAGAACTAGGAGCTGGTACAGTGTCATAGACGATATGGCAGCAAAGCACTTCATGCTTCTCTGTGGTTTTTTTGCTTACTTCATCTCTTCACATTCACAGTTACCAGGCTTCCTCTGTATAAACAAAATAAACATAGTAATTACATCACCATAGGTGTGTTTAATTTGTATTGTCACAAATAAAAAGGAAAAATAACACTTCATCTTTTTGGGGCTTAATGGGATCAGAAATGTATTTTCATAATTGAAAAGTAAGATTCTTTTAAATAAGATTTCTTATTAGGGAGGGAGAACAATATAAAGTAGGCACCTTCCAGTGAACTGTTCTGTAAAATGGCAAACATGATAATAAACAATAACAATTAGATTATGAGTGGACTCCTTACTTTACAAAGATTAAAATACATAAACATAATAATTCTGAGTACTTGACAGGATTACACAGGCTCTAATTCTAAGTTATGCCATTTCTGACTGCATAAATACTAGTCAGCACATCCTGCTACTGCCAGTAATGAGAAAGGTCCCAAGAAATCAATGATATGTGAGAGAGGAAAAAACGACTAGAGCAACAGGTGGTTCTTCATGTTGTCTATGTATACAACATTACCATTTCAAGAAGGAGTAAATACTCAGGTATTGCTGTGAAGGTGGTCAGTTGCACCATCAAAGTTAGCTGTTTTCCACTTTGGGAACTAGAGTTCATTAAAGATGAACATCCACATCTTATTGTCAATCTTCTTCTGCAAAAGAATTATTGTTAATCAGTTTTGATATAAAGGTCAAAGAAGAGGAATGCTATATCTTCTGCCCAAGCCTGGTCATTCAGTCGACAGAGAGAACCGGTACAGCATTTTCCAGATGAATTTAAAAAGACAGACAAATAAACAAACCATGAAATGGCAAATCATAGATCAAGCTAATAGTGCAACATTCCTGCCTGACTTCTCAGCATGTGGAACACTTGCTCTTACTTTATTAGCCAAGTAGGACTTACTTCTACCTTCCCAGTGCTCCCAGAAGTCCCAGGAGCACAGGATTGGTTCCATCTATTATGGCAATAACATTAACACCTGCTCTTTCCAGCCAAGAAACCCTACTTATCATACGGTCACCTGTAGCAGCAAATCCTGTAGGCTGACCACAGGCAACACAACTACTGTATTTCCTCTAAATTTACTATCCTACGCCATTTAACTTCAGTGACTGCCCTCTTGCTTATAAGTAATCTGACAGGAAAAAAAGAAGGTCATGACTCATAGTTTAATTAATCACACCTAATTAATAACACTTTCAGGAGCCTCAAGTACTTACAATATTGAGAAACAGACTTCCTGCCTGTGCCTTTTACACAGTAGCATTTGTCCAGTGAGAAAGCGAGAGTGCTCCTGTCCCTCAGCCATCATTCTGTTGAAGAATCACTGCAGGATTGCATGGAGGAGGCATCTTTGGGAAGCAACCATCCCATGGGCCTGGATGTTTCTAGTGCATGTTTCCTGCCTTTTCTACAGAAATGCTTGAAAAACATGCAGAAGTCATTGATCCATAAGTGCACAAACCCATCCACTTGCATAGTCTATACTGGCATTAATATGGCTATAATTGATAAGCAATAACATGCCTTGGTTTGTGGGATGAATTCCACCTGGACTACTGCTCTTTACTGCACAGCATGAAAAAAAAAATAATTATGGTACCTCTTTGAGTTCCCAGATCAACTAGTCTTAAATTGTTTCTTAAAATGTGTCATGTCTCCAACAGAGGGAACACCCTGATTCAGAGCGCTGTGGCTAAGAAATGTCCCTGCAAGTAGGCAATGACAAGGTTCTGACCTGGAGGGAGAACTGACCTGGAGTGTCCTCCTAGATGAAACATTGCCTAAACCACTAGTAGGCTGTTAGGTAAAAGATTAGTTATAGCATCACTGCTATGACTTTGATAATGCTGCAAAAGACAAGTGGGATTACTAATTTATTTGAGTCAAATATTGTTAGTGTTAGCCTGAGGACAGGACTCCAGGCCCTAAGCAGGCTTGCGGCCACATCTCTGAAAAGGGCCATGATTACAGTTACATGATGGAGAATAGTCTTTATGGTTGAGTTTTTCCCTGTCCAGCCATTTTTGTTCCCACTCTGAGATTTCTACCTTTCCCTCATAGCGATTAAAAGACAACAAACGCAAGTGTCTGCAGTCACTTCTGCAAACTGGTGCTTAAAAACGATGTGCAGTGCAGTGCCTAGACCTTCAGTGAGATGCCTAGACTTTTGAGGAGGTGCCTAGTCCTCCTTTGAGGAGCTAGCTGTAGTCTCTCTTTCAATAGCCCTTTTGGGGACAAAGAGAGAAAGACTGGCAACCCAGCTAGCAGAGGTACAAGGTGCAAGTCCCGCTTCCCTTTGGTTTATCTGTCTCTATGAAATGGGAGCTCTTGGAAGGAAGAAAATACTCTGGAGCCTACAGACTCTAGATGCCATTGCTTCATCTTGATGCAGAAGGGGAACATCCTGGAGTCCGTTTTTCTGGTGGGATGGGAGACTTTTTCCTCTTCCTCTGGAGCTGTGACTGAGTTGTAAGCTAAATTTCATGCTCAAAGCAGTGATCCAGTTAGATAGTGACTTGATGTTTGGTGGTTATCTTGATTTGGTGGTACAGTGGAAAACGATTCGTACTTAACTTCGCATAAATGACACAGGCAGAACTATGTGAAAAAATCCTACGGGAGCAGTAGCAACTGCATATGGCTTTTAAGCTAAGGATTAGCTGCCTTTAAAGAAGTCTGTCCTCACTAGATTGAGAACTGATTGCAATACCTTCTTGTCTCTTCTTTACCTCAATCAATAATTTTTAGGGTTCAAAATAATCAGTGTAATAATTTCTCCACAGGAGCAGTCGTACACTGATGAATTACATATCCCAGTCTGCAGAAGTAAGAAAGAATAAAGGCAAATTTTGAACAAAACTTGCTATATGGAGGCAAAATACACGTCTCTGCAGCTGACAGATACATGTTTTTGCTGCTTTACAAAGCTTAATTTTTAATGGGAATAAACTTTAGTAGCACAACAGACTTAAAATCCAAACAAACCTGCCCAAAACTTGGTGATTTGTGCCCTGCTTGTGCCTTAAATACTATTAAAATTGAATTTGACTAGACTTGCTCAAATCAGACCTGTTATCAACAACACATTGTCTCAGGAGACCAACATTTGTCCAGTTAGGGCTTCCTTCATTAATCGTCCAGCATCAAGCAAGCCAAATCCAAATCTGTGGAGAAAAAGCAATTAGATATTTTAAGCAGTGATAAGAACACCACAAATAATCAATTTCTATGGCATTAGCAGCTACCTGGCCCAGCAAAAGTCTATAAATCTAGAATTTATTGCAGAACACCAGACAGTTTACAGAGCATTGATTCTTAGTAGTATGCATAGATTGCTGGATTTAAAGAGAAATCCCTAATGGCTCTTACCTTTATTTTTTTTCCTTTTAAAGGGAAAACAAGGATAAGGTGTTTATAAGGCCAAACTGCAGCAAAACAAATGCCTAACAACTGTTAAACAAAATTTGTTTACCTTTCAGATAAAGGGAATGCTACCATGCTGTTTGACAGCAATTATATGCAATCTGATGCATAAGCTTCATAAAAGACAATAAACTAAACACAATCATGGTATTCCATGGTTAGAAAAATATTAATTGTGCTCATCTTTAAAACATTTATTACACCCGAGAAATGAACAGTCTAGAAATCATTTTTGCACTTGTACAGAAAAATTTGTACTTTTTTCATTTGTATATAAATCTTTAGGCTTTACAGCCTTCTATTCCTCCATAACAATCTCATACTAGAATATTTTAATCTGTATTAACCTTTGTGATTTTTAACTGCTTATAAAAACAAACTAAAAGGCAACATAAAACTTAGCGAGCAAAACCACGGACAGCACAATTTTGAAAAATATGTCATCTTAATATTCCGAAAAGACAATTTCTATATGTAGATGCTATAACTGCTCCTTAAATGTGAAGCAAAACATATCCGAACTCAGATTTCTAGGCTCAGAAGTCAAAAGGGACTTTGGTGATCGTCTCCTCTGACCTTCTGTATACATACCCTGGAATCTTTCTCCAGAAACTGGATTAAACTGTGTCTTTCAGAAAGATGTCTAATCTCATTTTAAAGACTTCAAGCTATGGTCAGTCCACCTCCTCCCTGGGTAAGCTCTTCCAATGTTTAATTACCCTTACTGCTAGGAAACGGTGTCTTATTTCAAGGTTGAATTTGTCTAAGTTCGCATTCAAATACTGAAAACGCAGAATGTTTGAGAGAGAGCAAATATAAGTGACATGATACACTTTATACTAATCCTAAATCAAAAGATTATGGAAATACAGAAAACATGACAACTAAAGCTCAAGTCTGGCAAACATTTATGCAAGGGGGTAGCTTTCTGCATAGGAAACGATTTCTTTCAGTTCAGCAAGACTACACACGTGTAAATTTACACCAGGGCTTCAAATACCATTTAAAAAGTGGCATTTGGAGTGACTTTTTCCATAAAAATATTAGGCATTAATTAATAAAGGCAACCTCCCTCCGCCTCTGTACCCACTCTGAGCAGACTTTGAGGTGGGATATTATAAATTAGTACTAGAAGAAGAAAAAGTGAGAAAACTTCCTACTGCAGAAATCTGATTGCTGCCGTAGGGAGATGACTGCTGAAATCCAAACACAACCCAAGGGGGGAGCAAAGGGAAAAAGAAAAAA
>VZRU01016833.1:775928-809949 GCA_013398155.1 Pedionomus torquatus | reverse complement strand
AGTTTTGAAAGGCATCAAGTTCACTTGGACTAAGGACAGTCCAACAAATATTAGAAAAGAGTAGCTCCAACACGTTTCAGAATAGCTTCACTGCAAATGCATATTATGCAATGGCACTGATCTGCTTTGTACCACTTTGTCCAGGTTTCCATGTAAGACTGCATCCAGTTATGATTTCAGATGGGCCAGTGACATATAAAACATAAACTTTGTCTTAATATTTTGGATTAAATCAGTTTTTCCTGTCTTGGGGGCTGGCAGAGGAGGAACCTTAGAAGACACGAGGAGCAAAACCAAAGCAAAGTTGTTCAAACCTCTACATATGTCTAGCTTGTTATCCTGTCCAGAATGCTTCATCAATCTTTTGCTATCTGTCCTACTTTAAACATTAATTACGTACATTTTAATCCTATTTTCTCAGATAACCTTCTATTTAAAATGGAAAAAAAATTGTCTTTATGCCTGGTGCACAAGCAGTGAGCTTTAAAATATATAGTTTAACAGTAACAGCACACAGGCTCTGATCTTCACAAGTTGCTAATTGTTGTACATTCCTTTCTAGGATTAATTAATTGTAGTAATAAATCAATATTACTGTAAATGGAGCTGGGAACAAAATCAGACTTACTAGTATACTGACAATTACCTAGGTAAACAATGGAGATATCTTCCAAGTCAAATAACATGATCCTCAAAAGCATTTTTCTACAAAACACAGGTAAACACATAGTCTTTAAATAAAAAAATCTAGAGAACCCCACTGAAACATTAAACTGGAATAAAGTAAAAGAGAGTTTTACTTAAACATCAGCTCTAGACTGTTTCCCTACCATTATTTTGTTCTGATGGATCTTTTTTATTTTTTTATCCACACTTTTCTTCTTTGCCCTCCAGCCTTCTGCTTCCTCCTTGCTCTCTTCCCAATAGAAAATGCCACACAGCATCAGATGATAGGTCTCTCAGGCCTAATATTCAATCTCTGTGAAAGTGTGAGTGTACCAGGTCTCCTTGTCTTTAACAGAGGCTGAACTAAAGCCTGAAGCATAGGATTAGTAAGATAGATAACTACAAGTATTTTGTACTATCTGTACAACTGTTCTAGAGAGTACTTGGCCTCAGTGTCACACAAGGGCAATTATTACCACAAGCTAATTGTACACTGTGGCTGGGAAAGATTATTTTTTTTCATGACTTTCCAAAGATCAGCTTTTACTTTCAGGCAGTATTTCCTTACTCTCCTGTGATAACAGAGGAGAGAGGATGCAAGTTCCTGATTGACCCCTACTATTATTTTGCAAATATTTATGCTGTCAGCTCCTGCTTTGTTTCCCTCCTATATTTCTGAAGTCTCCCATTCATTATCTATTATTAGCATTTTTATTGCTGTGTGGCCCTGGTTTTGCAGGGTCTCTGCACTAAGCGTAAGCATTTAAGAAAGTAACATCTTGCTCTGAGCCGACACACAAACAGGTGAGGGAGCAGGATGTACTACACTCGTTAAAGAGCTGCTGTGCTGGAAACATGGCACACACATGTGTGGATATGTGCCTGAGAGTGGAATGTCCTCCTAGGGAACCAGCATCAGTTTTATACCGCCTCTGATGACATCCATCAGCACAGATGCCTGCATGTGCTGTGTTGTTGCGCTCTGTGTCCTGAGGTTTGAGCAGAGGAGCTGGTGGGTGGCAGGGAGTGATGGGGAGTCAACAGAGCTGCAAGGTCGGTTGGGAATCTCTTGTAGCTCAGAGGCAAGTTGTCACACAAACCTTGGGGACAGCCAGCCTGGTGCGAGCCATGCCCTCGCTGGGGGAAACAGGTCCTCAGGAAGAGGAGGGAGATCTGCCATGGGCAAACTCCTGGGAGAGGAAGAGGCAGGAGGAGAGTACTGTGTGGTTCACTGACTGTATGGGAAGTGTGGGAGGGGGGAATCTGGTAGTAAATAGAAACAGATGGGCAAGTTCACAGGAGAAGAGGTGGAAGAAGAAAACAAGGCTTTCTTTGGGAGAATGGTGGGAACGAAGGCTGGGAAGCTCAGAGAAGGTGAAGCATCCTCTGTTTTAAGATGAAAGATTTACCCCAATACAAAAAATCCAGGAAGGATGGGTCTGTCATCAGCTCCTTGAAGACATTGCATGTTAATGAAGCAGAAACAAATACATGCTTAATCTTCTATTAAGGTGATAGTAAATACGCTAATGCTTTTACTAGTGGTTTATGCATACCTGATCTCAGTGTTTTGAGGGTACTTTCTAGCCGCGTTCATTCCAGACTCAGCCACGTTCTGCCGCAACCTGAAGAAAGCAAATAGTACTGAATTGCCAGCGATAAGGAATGGTCTAAATGCTATAGTGTCAGTAACAATGAAGTATATGTCAACAGATTTTTGGAAACTCCAAGTGAACGGTCTACACAAAATTGTGGCAGCAGTATCTCTGGCTGTTATTGAATGGAGAATCAATTCCCATAGAATCATTTGCCATAAGGAATGCTACAACACAAATCTTATCAACTTATTCTTAAAATTTAATTTAGGTAGGGCAGATCTGCATATAAACTTCTGTGAAAGTGATTAAATGAGTACTTATCCATATTCTCCCTATGTTGTTGGATGTCTATATGGACAATTACTTTGCCATAGAAATCTCTTCTATTGATTTTCTTAAATTATTGCTTTACTATAATCAGTTATCTTTACTGCATAATAGAGTACAAAGAGGGACCTGAAGAAATTAGTAACGTAAATACTAAAATAAAAGCCTATATCATTATTTTGGGTCTCTGTGGCACGTAGAAAATTAACCCAAAAGAAAACTTATTCCTGCTTCTGTGCAGCTGCCATAGGACTGATACTACTGATCCAGAGCAGACCTCCAAGTGATTGCATAACTTGTTCTTCAAATCAACCCCAAGTCGATTGCTTCTCTTGTAGGCTCTCCCCATCTCTGCATGAATCAGGACAGAAAAGAAAATGTAGCTGGATATGCTATTAGGGGTAATGTTCAAACAAGAAAGTAATGTACAAATATTACTTTCAATCACATCCCATCAAGAAACTGCTGAGACCTCTAATTCTCATGATGACACCTTTGGGAGCTGTAGGGCATCTTGAAAACGTTGTTGAATGTCACAGAAAGTCTCTAACAGCATGTGAATGAAAGAGTTGTATTGCAACAATACCACAAGAAATAATCCACCTAGTTGATCATTTCCATTTTCATTTAACAAACAATTTGTTACCCAGATACAATTGTTGCTGCGGAGATTCCATAAGCTTAAATTTGGGATGATGCAGTAATTTTAGAGATGCATTTAAAACATCAGCCAAGGGAACTCACCAGAGCACTGAGACATAAATATATCAGGACGGAAATCAGGGGAAATAGGGAATTAGTCTTAACTGGCACTGTATTTAAAAACACAAAACAAAAATTGTAAAACTTTATATAAATATAGACACTTTCACCTAGGATACAGGAGACTAATCAAGTTTCTTGTGATGAATATTTTCTTTTTATTATCATTATTGTCTATTATTTGCATTGTGATATGCCTTCAGGCCCTGAACTAGAAGCCAGGTTCCATTATAATGGATATTGAGCATGTAATGAAAAGACAGCCTCCCCCTCCAAAGCATTCTTGAGCTAAATTTATGTCTGTGTCGCAGTCAGAAGACAGAAGTGACTGCATGCAGCATGGAGACACTGGAGTCAGTTTTAAGTTAGGCAGTTTGGCAACCTAGCCCCAGGAACACAGGCTCAATGAGGGCTAATTACCCTTCCTCCTCAGCAGGTTTTGCAAAGGTGGCAGAGAAAAAAGCAAAAAGTCAATATAGAGGGGAAGAAAAGACTAAAGAGCAGGCAAAGTTTGTAAAGTCATCAAATTTTGTATGTACACAAATAGCTCAGCATCACACGAGGGGTAAAGGGAAGGGAAGGCTAGAGGTACATATAGTTTCTGGAGTTACACTCAATCTGATGGCAAAATCCCTGCTGGAGGGTAGCTGAGCAAATTAGCCTGCCATCTTCGCTGTGCACAGGATGCTTCTGGTGGAGGAACACGCAGCTAGCATCCCTCGCTGCCACTAGGGATTAATTGAGCATAATGTCTTCTGGAAAGTAACAGCATTTTCTTGGAAGGCAACAAGGGAAAACTGATAGTTTTGCTGTGTAACTGAATTTCATAATGAAATGTTGCCAGACGGTGGATCCTTGTTGCCTCATTACTCTTCAACTTTTATTAAAAAAAAAAAAAAAAAGCACTTTTTAATTGTATTACTTAATTGTTTAATTTGGGGAACTTACTGCACAATTCCACACCAGATCTATGTTTGGCCTCTCTTAGATGAGATGCATGTTACTTAGAAGTCAGGAAAATGAAAGTTAAGGTTGCATGGTCTATTTTCCTGCCTTTCCACAAACATCTTGTGACAGAATCTAATTTTATTACCCATTACTGGTTCTCTGTTTTGACATTTTGTAAATCCTCATATAAAACACTTAACCTGTGTCATCAATGTGTCATAAGTCCAAAGCCATGACATTATGTTGTTCTGTAGTTCTCTTCAAGATCCAAACATCAGAGGGTGATTGAATAAAACTTAGGAAATTTTTAACGTAGAGAGCTGAAATCTTAGAGCTAGGAAAAAGTTTGTGGCTAAACTGTAAAAAACCAGAATTTTCAAATCCGTGTGAATGTTAACTCATTTTCAAATGCCTATAAACATCTTATTTGACAATGAGTATTTGTAAAGTTAGGTACACATAGCCAGTATTTTCTAAATATTCTTAAACAACTTACATTCTAAGTTGTTGGCCTATTGTATTGGACTGCTAGAATAAGAAGTTTCAATAAGCTTTAATTGTGCTTGGTTTGTTATTTTTTTTTCAGGTGGTTGGGTTGTTTCTTTTTTTTTGTTGTTTTTTTTTGTTGTTGTTTGTTTGTATTTTAATGGAGGAAAGTATCTACTCAAACTGTTATTGGAACTTATACATATTGAAAATTCGAGTCATCACATCTGGAAATGAGATGAAGCATGAAGAATTCACCCCTCTTTCAAAAGATGAAGGGTATCTTAAAATCATGCGCTATAAAGAAAATGAAGCTGCATATTTAAATCAACTGTTCTGTATGTCAGTACTTTCCCTTCTACTAGATTTCCTTGTGATTTCTGTTGTGAAGCTTTTGACTCAGGCACCTCTGACTAGTGTACCTTTCACAGGACTGGGCATTCCCGTGCTGTAACACACTTCACAAGGAAATACATGTGGGTAAAAAGAACAAAAATGTTAGTACAACAAGCCCTCCAGGAAAATTCTGGATGAACACATCAGGTGAATTCATAGTGCCACTAACACAGATGAAAACCCTGCTGCTGCATTTCACGAGTCTAGAAGTTCATATGGGAATACCGCAGTGTATGAAGGTGCCTAAGAAATGACAGCCTTGTTGTTCCAGGTAAAATTCAGCTGTCTGTTCTCTATCTTCTTCAATATCAAAACTGCTGCTGGCTTTAAAATGCATTCACGCAGCAATTGTTCTCAGGCTACTTTTGTAATTCACCACAAAGTAGGAAAATTGCCTGGCTTGAGTCCTTCACATATCATTTGGTGAAGTGAAGCGGACAGGAGGGAGAAAAACAAAGAAAAGCAGTTTTGATAACAAAGGAAATTCACTATTAATTTCTATATCCATTTATTCTTTTGTATACAAGTAAAATCTGAAAATATTCTCCATATTCACCTGAACCGATTTACCTTTCTCAAAGTTATTTTACAATTACTATAGATTTGTATAAACTAGCTTAACTAGTCCGAGATACTAGCATGGTACTTATGCCCTGGTTTTTCATTAATTGCTACCACCTTTCATTAAATAAGCAAAGATGTAAACTGTCTACACGAATAAAAATATTTCTGTAGTTGTATTATGAAACTGTAGAAGTTAATCTGACCTCCAAAAGTAGTCTCCTCAAAGAATTTTCTTTCTTTCTTTTTTTTTGTAAATAAATAGTGGGTTGAGGGGCATATATTTCTGATATAAGAAATATTTACACATATAGAGCACAGGAGTTGATCATAATGAGGAACTTTTCGAGTCTGTTTACTGTAGTGTTTTTGAGTGGCTTACAATGAGTAATTAAACAATTGGCCTTACAACATCCTTTTATATGAAGTGTCCTCAGTGAACAAAATCACACATTTATTTTTTAGTGTTTCTCAGATGCATTAATTTTCTCCTATCAATTTTACTCAGTATTAGCATTTTTGCAGTTCCTAGTATTCTCAGTCATGGACATGGCTGTGTTAGATGGAGTAGAAAATACAGAACAAAATACAGAAACTCATTCTGCAAAAGCTTGAAAGTGATATAGAAATTCACTCTACCTGAGCTTGAAAGCTCGGCATAAGATAAACAGTCAAAGAGCAGCAGATAATTGAGAGCATAACAGAAGCAGGCAACACTGGTCAGTATGGTGGGTACTGTGCATAAGGGGCTAAAGAGTATCAATAAATTGCTGTATGTGTACCAACTGGCTGCTCAAGGTAAACAAATATGTTTTCAGTAATAACTCTTATTCAAATAGAAAATAACTAACAACTATGTGAGAATTATAAAGCTGCAATTCCATAAGGAGTTCAGGTGATCCCATGACAGATAGCTCAGCTTTGCGCAGACAGCCTCCCTGATAGACACCAGCACCCCCACTCAAGTAGTGGAAATTACCTGGAATTTGTCCAGGAATACTTTTTTTAATTTATTTGTTTATTAAATCTTTTTCTGTTACTAGAGCCACCCAATGGAATTACAGGCTTTTGTACTCACACATTTTCCTCTTATTTATGGGTAATACCAATTCTGCTCCATGATTTACTACACACGTTTCTGTTGACACCAGTCTTTCTGTACCTAGGGCTCTTAAAAACTTCCCACTAGTAAGCTCATATCTCCAAAGCCTTGATGATTCAAAGACTCTATTATGACTCTCCTCTCTTCTGTGTTTGGTGGACTTGTTATTCTATATGAAGTCATACCTAAACTACAGGGCTTTTTCACAGGGTTTGGATGTTGAACAGGGCATCCCATAAATTATGCAGGGCCTCTTTTCAGAAACTTGAAGAGGGGAGCTCTGTGAAACATTTATAAGGGAACTGTGCATCATAGAAATGCATCCTGCATTGTAGAAGATTTCAGGCAACTCTGAGATTCATGAACATCTCTGAGAAGTTTGCACATCAGCATGCAAGGTTCAGGCAAATTTTCAGCACTGTGTAAGAAGGTTCCCTGTTGCCCAGCAAGTTTATAGGAAACCTCAGTCCCAAGAGGCTCTCTCTCTAACAACATGCAAATAAGTTTCTCTCTACTTCTTGGCCATCCCTGGTGGAGAGAGAGTTTCAAACATGTCTATCAAGATGTTTTCCTGCAGTAGGATAGAAATGGATAGAAATGGAATTCCTGAGGTGTGTCCACGCTGAGTTCTGGCACCTAACAATTAATGGAGGAAGAGAGCCTCTCTTCAGTGGTGATCTGAAGCAGTAGCCATTAACAACACAAACAGCTTAAGAAGACAAATCTCCTGAATAGGTATATGGCTAAATTTGGGTAGAGTTAATACCTCATACTGTATGTTTCAGACTTTCCCATGGAAATACTGATGAATAAACTCTTGCCCCTGTTCCTCACAAAGGTTACATGAAATGTTAAAATACTAAGTGGGGAATGGCAGAGAATGGGAGAGAGTTGTGAGTTAATTAACTGGCATGTCTATGAGAGCTATGCCTGGAGGCCACCACCAGGGCTGGCAACTCAGTGTGTGCAGAGCCCTGTACAAACACGAAGGAAAAAATAGCTGTCCACCTGAAGAATCTGCTATCCAAGTAGACAAGGAAGATGAGAAAAACAGAGAAACACGGAAGGTTATGTTATTTCTGAGATTTTCTTCAATTGTCAGTAAATCCCAAGAAAAAAAAACCCCAACAGCCCTTTTATTCAGCCAGAACCCTCAGCAGATACCCTTCAGTGCAACCTTCCAAAATTTTTCCAGCATCCACCAGGCAGCAGGCTCTTTTAATGAGAGGATGTTGTCTACCTCATCTGAGTTCCCAGACGACATGGTTATCAGTTAGCTTGGCAGAAATTGTAATTCTGACATCAGTGCTACCACTGATTACCATTTCACAGGTAGCAAAGAAGCTTAAATTGCCAATAATAGTTGTGAAAGAGTTAGTGAATGAAGAGTAGAAGGCAGGCAGAGAGATGCAGCGAGGAATTCTACAAACTATAAATTGCCTAATTTTATCATTTTACATATTCCTTTGCTGCTGAAAGTGGGATATTATACAAAACAGGCCAAAATGAAATATCCAAATTGCTTAATCTATGGTAAAATAGTAGGTGCACAGGAATTAATAGTACACTAATCAAAATAAAACATCTTAAAAGAAAAAATATGAATTAAAGGCTTTTAGCTTTTGAGAAAGGGAATCCCATTGTATAATTAGATCATGAACTAAGGCCTTTCACCGCTGCAAATTCATACTGTGCACTATTTAAGTGCCACCTCTTGATTCTCCTACTGCAGCTTCTAATAGCAAACCCTGTTCTGCTTTTCTTTGTGCAAACCCAATCACATCACATCAAATTATACAACTAATTAACACAAACTCCTTAAAAAATTGCATATTATTTTGGCAAGCCAAATTAACGTCAGTCCCCTGAAACCATGTTTAGTAATTCCCACTGACTGTAGTAACGCCTACTACTGAGAGAAGGGCTAATCAACTACAGGCTCTCCTGCTGATGAGCTGAACCAAGTAACCAGATGTTTCTGCCTTCTAGGCTAATGAAAATGTCATGCATGTTTTTCTCTCCACCTAGATGAAGAACTAATTCCATCATGGCCATGGTCTAGGTAGCTCTCGTTTGTCCGGTGCTAGTTAAACCTGAGCAGCAAGGTAGAGCCTTGCTAAAAGTGCTCTGGTTTGAGTCAACTAACCCAGCCCACTGAGGGAGACTGCTTCTGGGGCTTCTTCATGCCGGGTATGGAAAACAAGGGGAAAACTGATGAACATCGCTGTGGCAAAACCCCCATATTTCCATCATATTGTACTGTATATAAAAGCTGGGCAAAGTATGGTTTTTGTGTATTGGTAAGAGGTCCCATTGGCATTAAATTACTTAATGAGATGTCTATTGCAATTAAAAGAGGCATAACATTTATATTAACATTTTAAAGCTTGCTTATTTCAGGAGTGTCAGTTTACATGATTCTAAATAGGCAATAATGAACATGATGAAGTATTCTGTATTAAAACTGAGTACTGTGTAACTGTCTAGTAAAATCTTAATATTAAACTATACTGTATAACTTACAGGGCAGTATAAAAGCTTCACATTTAGATTTATCCCATCTTGAATCTCAAATAATGGACTTACGATTAAATATGAATTCAAATGAAAAAAATGCATTTGCATGTAATCTTACAAAATACATTTACATGATACATTTATTTAAAAAGCTTACAGTATACTTTGATGGATGATACAGCCATTTTCAGAAACAGTAAACCATAATTTAACGATACTGTGTAATTATTTAACAGCAATATTTTCTAAGTTCAGCTGACTTGTACCTCTCATGCTAGATGCTAGCGTTAGATTAAAAAACAGTGTATGGAATGGGCCTACTATCCCAGGTGTTTACCTGGTGCAGAAAAAAAGATATCTGGTACATTTAAAATGCTGCTTAAGGAGGAAGGGAATTAGGTCTCTTCATACAGCTTTGGTTTGAGAAACGCAATGAATGTGTTAATCTCAGACCTCCCCCCCTCAGAAGCTAAGTATATTCTTTATTTTGTTTTTCAATAAATCTGCAGTAATATATATAGACTGTAAGCAGAAGTTAGTCTTTTTATATTTTAAATTTCCTTAACATGCTCATTGCTGTATTAACATCTGTTCTGGAACTCCCACCACCACAGCAAGGAGGCATCAATTAACATCAGTTTGGAAGTGACAGATATTCAGTCAAGGAGGAATAAAACTCTACAGCAATTTTTGCCAGCAAAATCTCATCATGTGTGCAAAGATGCAGTCTACTGGTAGCACCAGTTCAGTATTTGAGGGGATGGATCACTGAAAGAATGAGGTCTGCCTCTCGTGAAAGGAGACATGCATGAGCCCTTAATTCTGAATTCAAAGATAAGGTCACTGAACTGAGAGTGACCTGGCTCTGGTCCCAGAAATTTGTGTTTCACTGGATTTAGTTTCTACAGCAGAAAAATCTTGTGGTGTGAGAGGTGGTCTTTCAGACAGGCTCTGAAAGATTCACTTGCCAGTGAAAGAAATACGGGAATATTGAAATTTACCCAGGACAGTGTGGGTTGCTAGAGCAGATCATGGACTCCTTGACACCCAGTTATCCCATATCACTTAATGTGCAAACTAGTAGTTACTGAAACAGTGGAGGTCTCTGATTGGATTTCTGAACTGTCTCCAAGAACAGTGGTGTTGACAAATCCTGCTATTTGATCATCAAGAAAGTACTGTTTTGAACAAAGATCCATGTCCAAAAAGGGAGAGAACAGCTTTGGACCATCTTGGCAACTGCACAGTTCTTCCAGCAGCTTCCTTTGCTTTTGCATGCTACGACTTCACAAACTAGAGTATCACTGGGAAATTAGTGGAAAATGAAGAGTGAAAAATAATTTATGTACTGTTAGTGTTTTGCCTTCCTTGACAAACAAGAAATAAATTCTTACAAAACAAAGTGAGGGAGAGAGGGAGGAGTGAAACTAAACAAAAGGCATTTTTTTTGTAAGACCAATGTTTCAGTTGCAAACTAATTAAAGATTTTAGAAGTTTGTAAATTTTCAGTGAAAATGTTTCCTTTTCAAAAAGGAAACTGCTGATCTTCTCATAGTGAGTAAAAGGTTACTTTCATAAAGTATTTTCTATTGATCTTATCTACATCTCTGTGATGGAATGACAAGAATCGAACATTGCTGAACTGTAAAGAAATTTGGTTTAGGTCCAATAATTTTGGGGCTAAGAGCAGCTGTCAGAAAGGGTGAGAGACTTTTATAGGAGAGTCAATGGCTCCATGAAATACAGTAATAATAGTAATTCCAGTGGTGAAAGCAATTTCTCTATATAAAAGAAAGATTCAGAATATAAGAAAAAAATACACATATATATACAGATAGCTAGTGAGAAAGGCAAACAGTATAATATTATCAGACAGTTTTGGAAACATGGGAAATTAAATATGTATTTGGAAGGGGTATAATTGAATATTCTTCATTGTCTAGTGGATTCCACAAAATGAAGGAGATTTTGTTTCCTTACAGAAGCATTTCCCTGTACACCGGTTTGTGCCAAAAAGAAAGAGAAAAATCACTTTGAGCAGTTCAAATTAAAAGCAATAATCTTGGACAAAAGGCTGTCATGAAAATCACAGGATCATGCCAACAGAACTTTGACCCACGCACTTTTTAGTCAGCAAAGCGTCATTGGAGCCTCATGTATCCCGATTTGCAGTTTGTGTAAGTTTAGAGAAGAAATAATGTAATTTGGTCCTAAGCACATCCAGGAGAACCACATTTATCCTGGCACAGCTGTGTTCTGAATATAACCTTCAATTGCTGCAGTACGTAACAGTCATGCGATCAAGTTCCCATGGGGCTTTTGGGTAATGTCTGGAGAAAAAATGCAGATATACCAACCCACTGTGGAACTGAACTGGGAATGAAATCAGACTTCTGAGCTATAGGTGTTCTCTCACCTGTTGCTACTTTCTCTCTGACCAACTTTCTGTCATTCACCAGTTTCATAAACTTTTCTGAGAGGCTACTTGTCCGGGCAGTGAAAATAGAAAAAGGCCTATTCATATAAAAATAATATAGAGGAAGAACAACAGCTGAGAAAAACAGTTCTTGGAGAAAGACAAAAAAGATCTAGGATATCTGTTACTCCCTGAAAAGTCTCCCAAGTTTATCCATCATGCTGAATGTCTTCTAGCATGAAGGAATCCCGTGGCATTCAGGATCACAGGAATGTTAAGTTGTATCACACTGGAAGTCCATTTGGTCCACTGTCCTGTGAACAGTGATCAAAGCCACACACTTCAAAGGAAGGTGCAATGAAGTATGAACAAGACACTTACGGAAATATCCAGCTTTTGATTCTTCTTTCTTATTCCAGACAACCAGTGAACGGCTTATGCTTTGTAGCTAGAGAATTTCTGCCTCTTCTAGCTTTTATTTTTTTTTCTTAGTATCATTGTGTGCCTTCTTTTCATATACAAAAATCTTTCCATTTCTTTTCAATAAAATTGAGATAAAATGTAATCTTATTGCATGAATTTCTACCCATTTTATTGATATTGTATGATTAAGTTTCCATATTCATATTCACCTATCTTAGTGGATAAAAAACACTTTTTGGCAGTCTGGTAGCCTTTGAAAGACTTAGGTGAACAAGTTATAGCAATCTGTTCAAAGAATTTCATCCCCTTTGCTCTTTGCAATGCGAAAGCTTCAAAGGTCAGCTCAGATAGACTTTGCACACTGTGGAGATGTTGATTATTTAAACTCATAGATATGCTTCTCATGAAGGCAAATTTTAGTATATGAACAGCTTTTAAGATATACATGTGTTTATTCCTTAATAATTGGAGCAAGATGAGGAAGACTCTGCTGGAGAAGGTAGTTGCTGGGAAGGGATCATCAATCCCCTGAGGGAGCCTGGAAGTATTTTGACAGACAGTAGGGTAATCCCTTCCCTTTCTCTAGCTACTCCAAGGATAATAAGGTGTGTTGGGTTTCTTCAGGGAGGAAGAAAAAAACTTTCTGCTTTGGGTGCATAAGGTCCACTAAAGTTTTTTAAGGAAATTGTTTCCTACTTCTGTGCTCACATTGCCGTTGAGGATAAAAATAGGAAATAATATTTCCCTGACTAAGCCTTCAGACCATCTTTCTGGAGAGTTCTTATTTTATTGCAAGAATACAAGAAATTCTAAGTATTAAATGCAACTGAATTTAAAAATTATTTTCAATTTTGTGGATGGCATTGACAGACACAGTGTTTTTCTTAAATGAGGGTAAGACCAAATAGTGTTCTGACTTGTACCACACTGGAATATTGAATTTTTTTGAGCAAACTGAGATAAGATTTGTTGGTGGCTTGCAAATTTTTAAAAAGAAACATGTAACCTGACAGTGATTACTGATTTCTTTGTGACCTATGATTGAGGCTTGCAAAAGAACCATATTCACTCCTTTGAGTTTAGCAGATGTATCAAGTGTGAACAAGGGCACAAATCAAATGCCATGGAAGAAGTCAGATTTTGGACTAGGGAGTATACTATAAAAATAATAACAAAGAGAATTGAAAAGGCACTGAAAGAAAAGACTGTGATCCAGTTTAGGTCCACACATGGTAATGCTTTATTGAATAGTTATTTCTCCCAGTTAATCATTAAATGCACTCCTATGCTCTTAAAAACTAATGTGAGGAACACTTCTTGGACAGAGAACAAAAGTACACACAATGGACATTTGAGTAAGAAGCACGCAAACCAACAAAATAACAGCTCTCTGCTCTGTATAGCTCTATATTCCTTTACAACTAGGTTGTTTCATTACTGATTCCAGAGCATTAGCATGTATTGTGTTATTCTGTACTGCTTGTTGTACAGAAACAATTCAATAAATGAAAAGTCTGAATTCTAAGTATTATTATTATTTTTGTTCAGATTTGCTTTGTGGTGCAAGATTCTTTTGATTGCTTCAGACCTACAACAATCCCCTGTTGTTTATCATAAATAACAAGTTGTTTTATTTCTCTGGGCTTGCAAGTTTCATTTTCTTCTGTTGCTATAATTTCTATTCATTTTTAACATGAACACATTTTCCTACAGAAGTGGTCTTATATCTAACTGCACCTTGTGATTTTTTGGCTGTGAAAAGCATTCTAGCTGATGAGAAAAGGGTGAAAATCATTCCACCCCCTCACCAGAGTGAACTGAACTTTCTAAGGATATATTTTTGCCCATTTTTGAAAGGGGCTAGGTAATGCCCTCATTTCTGACCACCCACTTGCTAGATATCTTTCTATATTGAATTATGAAGCAAGTTATTAGTGGTGCCATTAACTTTATTTGCCAGAGAATTCTTATTGTATCAACTTGATCCAGCACTGGCACAGAGGAATATTGTTTTTGTACAAAAAGCACTGTTTGGAACAGCATAATCGGTGTTGATTTGCACAGGTCCACCGGTTTTACAAAATCTTTGAAATCTGTACAGTCTTCTGTGCTGATCTTTTCTATTATGGGTGAATAGAGGGAATTATGGCCTCAATGATAATAACTTATCTCATATTTATATCTATCTTTCTTCCCTAGTGAGAGCTTTGCATATTTTCCATGCTGAAGGCTGAATAACAGGGTTGTCTGACACCAATACTGTAATTTTTAACTGTGGTCTTTTAGCCACTTTTTGTCACAATCAGAGCCCTTTAGAGCTCATAGTCAGGGATTCACTGGTTTATGAAAACAGACAGGCTGGATCGTGCTGGTCATTTATCCACTCTGCCACTCTGCACTAGCATGAGATTACACGTGATTTACTTCAATGAACTCCTACTCCCACAGTTTCCCAATGTGTCTTCCCCCCCCTGCAATCTTTAACAAAGACATAATCAGTCATTTTGGTCTTCATTCAACTGGGAAAAATGTTTTAAGAGATACTATAAGATGACCAGAGCTTGCTGTGCTGTTTACAAACTGATAAATCTGCATAACCAATTTATACAGTTTTTCTAACTGTACAGGAAAATGAGGTACAGCTAATAGCATGCCTCTGATAAGAGTCTATTGACATTTTAACTGCTGAAGACCCATTTTAAACATGCAGAATCTAAATCTTCTGGGGGCAGGGGAGCTGAAGTGTTACATCTGCCATTTCTTGTGGTCGGGAATCCCTTTTCCACAACCGCAGGGGCAGCCGCATCTGACAGGCGAGGGTTTCCCACCGACAGGGTGAATCCATCAAGTAGCTGAGTGCTTCCTATTGAAGGCACAGACTTTCTGCAGGAGCCCAAAGGAAGCACTCAGCATTTCATGTCATAGTAAACACTTCTTCCACATCCTCAGATTGCCTTTGCCCAACTTGTACTCCTGCACTTCTTTTATTTTTTTGAACGTCTATCCTCTTTTGCTTTTTTTTCCCTTCAAGACAAATATGGTTTAGTATCCACCACACTAAGAATGTGCAGTCAAGCACGAAAGCAAGGAAACATTACAGGTCTTCTTGTATACTCAACAAACCCCATTTTCTTGACCATGTCCCCTTGAAACATGTATAATGGCTGTCTGGGATTCCTCTTTTCCCAATTATTTCTTCAGCACTTCCTGATCCATCAGTCTTAAAAATATCTTAAGTATATAACATTTAAAGGCATACAGAGTACTTTTATTAGCTCATGAAAGCAAATACAACACTATTTGGGAATGCTGCAAACAATGACTTGTCTTTCTGGGAGTAGTATCCTAGACAGAAACTAGAAGTTATGAACTTGAATTTGAAGCTGGCTTTTTCTCTGAGAAGGCAAAAATGGTCATTAAACTGCATGGTGTACCACTTTTCTGCCTTGTGTGAAGTTGAAGAAACAAACTTTCCTCTAAGAAAAGTATATTAAATTGTAATGCAACTTAATCCAACTTCCTCTGCTGCACACAAAAGAAAAGCTATTGCCACCCACGCTTCTGCAGAATATTTTATAAAGGATCTCCCCTCTTAAAACAAGGGACATTTTTATTCCTTTTTTCTTGAATCCCCTGCTTACATCTGGCATGACTTTTCACAGTTTCCAGTATGTAGATCTAGCTGAACCATTTAGAGAAAAATATAACAAATTCAAGCATCTCTTCTTCTGGACAAACTGTATCTTTAAATCAAGTCTTGAAGAAGTTGCGACCTCTTTCCTCCATCATATGCAATAAGATCATAGTTTCATATTATTCCATTTTTCCCAAACAAGCACGATACCTGGCCATAAGCTGAAAAACTGCAGTCCTTCAATTATGTGTTAATTACGTGTTCCTTTTCTAAACGTTTCCCCTTTCCCAGCTTCTCTAAGGAGCCCATATTTTGCCTCTAGTCCTTTTAGATTTCAGGGGCTACCATTCTTTTGATGAAAAAAGGACTTTTGTTTCTGAGCTTCTCTGCTTCCCTGTTTGGAGGAGGAGCTTTCAGGTCAGAAAACTCATCTTGTTTAAAGCAGAAAGCTGCCACTTGGTGATGTAATGCCTGCATCTGCTTTGGTGGTGGTGATGGGAAGGGGCTGGCTGCAGAGCAGGGTGTACCTGTGTGCTCAGCAGTCCCTCCCTGCTTTATCTGCACTAATGCTGTTCTGGAGAGGCAAAAAAGGAAGGAGTTCGAAAAGTTATCACAATACTTTTACAATGGGTCTTTTGTAACTCAAAAAAATAGCAAATAGTACAAACCAGAGGAAAGTGTAGGGATACTGTGTTGTAGCTTTACTATGGCTGGTGAGACTTACTCTGCCTGTAAGACTTTTGCTGGTTTTAGCAGCAGTCCAGGAGTATATAATTCCTCAGAAATGTGAGGTTAAGAATAGACAAATAGAAAAATAGGGTGGTGGGTTACAAATACAGTATGTTTAGAGCTTGACTTTAGCTGACATTATACATCTTTGCCCTTTTACTACATATTGCTCATGAGGCCTTAATAATATTTCAGCTATATAGTGTAGATGTTGCACAAAACTTCTGCCATGTGGACACACACTCCCCCCTCAACCCCACCCCGTCCACACAGATGTGTACAAAGGTAATAGCTTAGTTGTTCATATCTTACAACAATGCCTACATGGAAAGTTACAGAGCAGAAAAAAACGTGTCCATATCAGTAGATAGTTAAGGCTAGCTTAGCTTGGGTATTTTCGATGTACTCTGAACTATGGGATATCAGGCATGATCTGGTTTGTTTTGGGTCTGTTCTAGCTCTTTTGAAATTATAAAAAATTGTCCTAAATTAGGTGATGCATGTTCATAGGAAGAGGAAATTGTATAGGCATTTTTCAAAAACACATATATATATGTTCTGTATTGTAAAATGTCACTTAAATATTCTCCACTCCATCACTTGAAGCAGTTTTCTTCACAAATCTTGAGAAATTCCTCCTCATATGTTAAAAATAAAACTCGTGTGAATTGTGCTTTTCTAAAGACAAAAAAGAAATTGAAAAACATCTCCTTGCAAGGGTGTATATGTGTATGCATGCATGTGTGTGTGTGTTTGCTCATATCTTTTAAAGAAAGTTATTTTTATGTCTCCTTTATCTCAGCAGAATGTCCGGCGTGGGATGAAAAAAATTGTCATATGCACATGAGACGTGGGGAAAACGCATCTAAGTGGCCTGCATTTTCTCATCTGTTATAGATTTAAGAGCATTAGCTCCACAACATTTTGTGTTTCTCAAAACCTGAAAACCAGAGAGCGAGAACTGTGCACAGGAGAAAATCTCTTTTCATCACACTGGAATTATTTTTCTATCCCAGGTGCTCAAGCCTGGGCTTTCTCTTAGTCTAATTGATAACTGGCGGGCTCCTCCCCATAACCCGCTGACTTTTGTGCGTTCCCTTCCCGGGTGACTACTGTTTCACTGTTCTACCTCATTCACTTATGGTTGACCTGGAGCTCCTGGGTTAAGCTTCCCCACTGGTATTCAACCTTGGACCTTATTATTGTTCTACTTGTCTGACCTCCGATACACTAAATTCTAACAAGGTGATCTGAAAAAAATCACTCATTTTTTTCTGTGTGGTTTCATGGCTCGTCTTTTTACCGCTCTCGGCTGATGTTCTTTTCTCCACTTCAGACCACCAAGTGCTCTGCTTTAGTTTGTCAATTTATAGTGCTGTCATGGTTTCAAATGCTGTGACCATTGTGTAGAATATACTCTCCTGACCTCTGAAGCAACTTTCTGTATTTCAATTGTTAACTCATTAGGGTTTGGAAGAAGAGCTGAAAAGAGAATGGCCTTTTTCCCACAATTGCTTCCAATGAGCTGCTTGAAGAGTCATCACAATCCAGGATTAAGAGAAATCAAGAGGATGCTGCTAAAAATTAGCTCCAGTTATTTTCCATTCTTGCCTAAAGGAAACAAACAAAACCCCTCAGTGCCAAATGATACTGATGATCTTTGTCAGTTCATCACCAAGATGCAAGAGAACAGCACATTTATAAAGCTAGTAATGAAAAGATAATCTTCTGATTTGGATAATTCAAGTTCTTTGCCAAATTATGCCAAAATCTAGATAAAATATGTTTAATAACATCATTTTTATATTTCACTTCTTTTACTGTTCACAGGCAGCCCTTTGTTCGACCTTGGCCTTTGTCTTTGGGTCCTGGGCCTTGAACTGATTTCTCCCAAGTTTTTCTAATTAATACTATTTCAACTCTTCCCCTTCAAAATGCCTTGAGAGAGGAAGAGGAATAGAGAAGTGAATGGAAAGTACCACCAGATTTTACTCTCTAGAAAATAAGAGTGCAGATATAACCACGGCTATTATAAAAAAAAAAATATCTCCTTGCCCTATTTTTTTTTCCATTTAAGTGGAGAAATCATCTCGCTCACTGAGCAAATATAGATGTGCTTCTGCCATTTAGGGACAGATTTATAGCATTAGCAAAAAGTTCATAATTTTCATACCTGAATTTTCAGATTAATGCAAAACATCTTATTTCTGAGGTTTCTCTCTGTAGCAAAGACTGAGCCACCAGTTTTTGAATGGTAAAAACATTTTTGCCATTTTAAATAAATTAGAGTCGTTCAGAATTTAACAGTTCTAAATATGTAACATCTAGATACACATGCACAATTTCTTTTAAACAAAATGTTTGGAAGGTTTTCTTTATCTTTTTCCTAGTGTCACAGGTGTTTAGCGCTACCACATATTTTGATATCAACAGAAAAAAACTAACTTTTTGGACCTCATAGGACCTACGTGAAGCCTTTAACAAAATACTTCATTTTGAGAGACTAATTGGTACAGAGTTCTCCTAGGTAGTGCTAATCATGGCTGCACAGTTTTCTTATAACATGAAATACTTGAATGCTTCTTTCATTTTTGAGTCAGAGAATCGTAATAACAACAGCTTGCATTCTTGTAGTTCTCATCATCAAGGGTTTCAGAGTACTTTGCAAACAGTAATTTAAACTTTACAGTTTCCCAGAAGACAAAGTTGACTTGGGTATATCTATACTGATTTAAATTAGCATGTTATGGGAATGACCTTTTTTCTCTCAATCCTATGATACTCTTTTTACAGATCGGTAAATTGAGGTATTGGTTAGCAAGTGTCTTATCCAAAGACACAGGTTGTGCCAGTACAAGAAATGAAATCAGTATCTGACTCTTCATCCTTCTGAAACACCTGCTAACTCTTTCATCATGCTTGATGATTTAACATTTAAGAATTTTGTTCAGCATAAGTCCACCTGCTTCAAAATATTCTCTGTTAAAATTAGTATATAAACAGTATTAGCATAAGGTTTAAATAATTAGAACCCAGAAGTTAGTGACTATTTCAACAGCGTTAAAATGATGGCATAAAGTGGAAGGAATATAATCATTGCAGAGCTGATACTGCCTAAAAACAATGGATGCATTTGATGGAAGGAATATAATCATTGCAGAGCTGATACTGCCTAAAAACAATGGATGCATTTGATTGCCTATGTCAAACACCATTAGACTTTTTACTTTAATAAAACAAGGAGGCAAATACTATACAGCAGCTTAAATCAATTTCCCTGGAATTATATTACTGCTGCCAGATCTTCCAAAGTTGTGGAATATTTCTTTTCTGAAGAGGTAAGGAGCTCTCAAATCTTATTGATCCATTTAAAAACTATATATTTGCACGGATGATAAAATGGTATCAGAAAGTAATTTGTGTTAGGGAAAAAAAAAACAACTGNCCCCCCACGCCCACTGTGAGAACTGTTCACTTGGAGACTCACTGCCTTAATTACAAAGGGCCCTTTTAACTACAGGTCACAGGAGTTGGCTCACTTGACAGGAAATAAGGAAACAAGCTANAAAAAAAAAACAACTGGCTGATTGTGTTGTTCTATTTCTGCATCATTGTTTTTAACAGATGTTTTACTATTACAACTGCCTTTACCTCAACAAAACTTTATAACCCTGGAGTTGTTTTTTTTTGTCATTTGTTTGTTTGTTTGTTTGTTTGTTTGCTTGGAGTTGCAGTGCACCATTTGTATTTTAAAAGTTTATGTGGTTTACTTTGTCAGTGCTTTGAATGTCAGTGAAATTCTTGTCTCTTATGGTGCTGGGATAGTAAATCTGCGCTTGATCTGGACCCAAACGTATTTTGATTGTAAATAGAAAGTCTTCTTTTATGAGGATGTTCACTTCACAGCTTGAGCAGTGTAATTTTTATACAGGTCTCAGCAATCAATAAAAAAGCCACAGGAGGAATGATTTATCTTGTTGGTTACAGAGACTGTCACCGAGAGAAATTGTAAAAGATCAATTTACACAACCCGGTGTGAGAACGTTATTGATATAACACGGCTGATCAGTTTCTGGTAGTCTATGGGCAGACGAGGAGGAGAGAGGGCCACTCACCAAGATCTTAATAGACTCGCTGGTCCATAAAATGGACACGAAGCCAATGAAGGGCGAGATTCTGCACGCTCATGGTACACTGACTGGCCTGCAGGAAAATGGATTGGCTCGGCTCCGATTAGTTAGTTAAGCAGTGTCATGCTTCCTCCTCCTTTTTCNAAAAAATCAAACTTCCACTCCTCAAATTAGTTAAATGAAGCTTATCAGCACTTGTTAGCTGATCCTTTGACAGTCTGTTAATTGCAGCTGATACATTAAGTTATGTTATAACCAGCAGGACATATGATTAAAAAATAAATAAATCTCCGGATATGCCACATGGCATGTGTTGGTGAAGAAAACAAAGTAAGAACAATGTTGATCTTTACTGTAAATATCACAGCACAAAAGACATTTACAGGATATTTTTTCTTATTCTGTAGAATTAGACTGTATTCTAACTAAAAGGGTCTCTTCAGATCAGAAGAGATCTTCTCTATAAAATGAAGTTAGAAAGGTTCTCATTGTGTGTTCATAAAAGGCAGCTTTGGCTACTCTGTAAATATAAGCAGTCTGTACCTATAGACGATGTGCATACAGATTTTTCATATACTTTTCCTGACATATACTCTCCCTTATATTTTTTTTATTTATTTGCAGACAAAAATGTCTCACTGATATTGTTGGAGGGAAAGAAAAGGACATTAGCAACATTAAGAAACTCTATGGCAGTTGTTTCTCCCCTGTAAGAAGTGACTGTACTGTATTACTGCTAGCAAAATAAAGGATCCAAAGGCGCATCAAGGGGGAAAAACTGTTTTCATGTGTTTAACCTGTTAATTATAGTAATCTACACTACAGTCTAAGTATTGTAACCTGGAATGGGAAATGGGTGTTTGAAAGAATGAGCTAAGACAAAAATGATTAAATCCACACTTTGAATGAATGATTTTCATATGTAATTTGAGTTACACATTCTAAAGTTGTTTCATTTTCACATTTCTGTACTCATTGGCATGTATCAAAGTGAAAGAATAGCTAAGATGAATGTTTTTTGTTTTTTTTTTTTTTTTTTTTACCTTCATCTGTTAAGAGTATTTTAAATACTTCTCAAAGACTGAAAGACATGTTCTTCTGGACCTACAACGCACATTTTAATAGGTGTTTCATGCTTAATATGAAGTCAATTTTTGAAATCTCATGCATCCCACCAATATTGCTTCCTTTTATCTACAGAAGAACACATATAAATGCAATGTTACTTTCATACTCCTGAATATTCAAAGTCCTTATTAGTTATCATTGTCTTTCCACGTGATAGAACTAACCAACAGGCCTCTCACTGTGACCATGACACGTCCTGAGCACAGACAAAACGTGTCACACACCCTGCCTCTCCAGTTCCTTCAGGTCTGAAAGTCAAATTCTCTGTTTTGAAAATGGATGGGGTGCAGCAGATGCTTTCCCTCTTCCTATGCCTTCCTGTGCTTAGAACAGAAAAGGCTACACCTGACCAGATCAAAGAAATAAGAGTTTGTAAGTCCCAAGGAAAGGGGTTGGTTGGGGAAGAGAATGGAGGTTGCCAGATGTTGATCATGACAGCTAGAAGGAGCCAGGGCCAGGGGAGAGAGAAAGGCAGGAGAGAACTTGCTCCTAGCGTGTTCTCCACATGCTGAAATTTCTTGATAGCACTCTGCTCCCATGTGTGCTAGTAACCCCTCAAGCACAGAAATTTCTGGAGTGAGAGGAATAGCTTGTCCAGTTGTGGGGCTTGCTCCTTTCCACCCTTGGAAAGGAGCATCTCTGAGGATACATAATGAGGTGCAAGGATGGCCACAGCGCCTCTTGCCCTTTTCTAGCCCTCCAGTCTTACTCATTCTTGATCTGGTTCCAAGCCGAATTTGGTCACAAATAGACATTTATGACTTGTTTTCCAGTGGGGGGTGGGCAGAGGAAGAGTCACTTTCTGTCTGCAGCTGCCAGGCCATTCACTGCCTCAGGCAGTCAGTGATCATTAGCCAGCCATGTTCCTCCCCTGCCCTTCTAAACGAGCTTGGGTTTTTCCCAGCACGCAAACAAATGCTGTTTTTTGTGTCTGACACATGGATGCTACCTCTGAAAGAGACTGAGCCATCTCAAGTGCGATGGTCATCTCCCTTTCTGCTTTGATTCCTTTCCTATTTCCCTTCTCTGCTTTCAGGGCTGCAACTAAAGATACACCATAGTTCCTGACTCAAAGTTGGACAATTCCAGTGACTATCCCCCAAATCTGTGGCTATGCAGAATTGCAGGAAAACATACTGAGGAAGCTCTTCGCCAAGATTTTCCCTGATTCATTGTAGGGGCAGCTGGTAACAAGACCCTGTATTCAGGTCGCTAAAGCCTTTCCATTATAGAAAATCCCCGTGACCTTTTATTTTGAGAATCTCTCACATTTCTGTTGTTTGTAGAAGGTGTTTGATATTCAGCAGAGTAAATCCCTGTGGGCCACAGAAGTGTCTTCTCTTTGTCCCATGATATTCCGTTTAGGATGCAAAGTGACAAAAATTGCCATTACTCTTCTCTTATTTTTACCTCTTGGGAAAACACTGGTAGGCTCCAGGCTGCTGGCCAGGCTCATACTGGCTCATACTGGCCAGCACTAAGAGACAGACTGAAAAAAAGATGGAAAGACAGTTGAAGAACAGAACAAGTCTGTGGTCTTATTCGACTTAGGTACTTGCACTATAAAAAAATCCTAAGTGAGCAGCTTACATACCAAACCACTTCCTAAAATCCTTAGCTCAAGGGCTAGGAGTAAGGTAAGCCAATTCAGGCTGCTTCTTGATACCTTGTAGACTCCAGACATTTTCCTTGTTCGTATATGTGCACAAAAGCACCTTTCCTCAGCTAATGTCCATCTGTACAGTTAAAGTTCTTGATAACTCTAGCAGCACAATCTGTATTCCAACACAGATGGTTCAAGATTCTTGTGTAACTTATGGTGCCGGAAAGAAGAAGAAAAGGAATGTTAAAATAATTTACAGTGGAGTTAACTTTAAATTAACTTTCCTAAGACTGCAATAGCTGCTATGTGAGAGTTGGAAGTACCTCTGAACCCTAATTTATCCCCTTTTACATGAATGCATCAGGTACAAATGTGTATTTCATATGATCATACTGCATTTTCCAACTGACCTTGTCTAAATCAGTATTCAGGGTGGAGGTATTCAGGGAGTAAAAGGAGGTTAACACATAAACTAAAACGCTGATACTTTATTCTTAAATGCTTGATTTTACAGTCCAAGTAATCTTTTTTACCTAGCATTTTATGAGCCTGGAATCTCACATGTTCTTATATTCAGAATTAACACGAGTCATCCACTAAAGTCAATCTTAGATCATGTATGTCATTCTCTGGTTAAAAAATTACAAGATTTTAAAATTTTGAAGAACTTCCTAGAACCCATGTTAGCCTCACAATCCATATCATTAGTGTGGTTTGTGAACTGAGTCACTGAAGGTGTTGCAGACTCCTAATGTTTTGCTTCTTATGCAGAGAGATCCTGCTCAAGACCTGAAGAATATTCTTTGCCTTGGAATAAAAAGCTATAACTTGCTTATTCACTGTTGAAGCACAGACCTATACTGCTCACTGTGCTCAGGTTTCAATTTTATCCAGGATTCACAATCATCAAATCCTGGAGAGGACCACACACACATATCAAGAGGATCATATTCAGCTTTGACTGAAATTTTTCATAACTAGAGTTAAGCGAAAAATACATTTCTAATTTAGAGGCATTTCAGGCTTTAATTTTATACTGACTCAGAGATAAATAATATTTTGCTTTCAGAACTTCTCATGACATAGGAATTGTGGGATTTTTTGAACTCTCACAGGGCCTTCTGAAATGAAATATGCTCTCAGGAACTTGGCAGCTGATGAGTAAAGTTGACATGATTCTCACTAGCTTCACTTCTGCTCACTCCAGAATAGCAGCAGTTCAAAGACTCGAGCACATACCTTAAAATGTTTTTAACCTAATGTAGAAATCTTTGTCTGTGTGGTATAAAGGTCCTTATATCTACATTTGAACAAATAGAGTAGCTTCTTTGCCCCCTTTATAGGGAGATTACTGGTAGTACAAAAATATGAACCGAGCTTCTAACGACTAAATGCATCTGTAAAATACATCCAGCGAGGATGGTCTTCTGCAGCATGGGGAGGCACTGAGCACTGCACCAAGCCTTATAGGAACATGCCTCCTCCTACTTGCCATTTGCTTCCAGCAAGGAAAGGGCTAAGAATGTGCTACAAAGCCCCAGCCGTGCTGATGCTCAGCAGCGTGTGTTGGAGCTGTGCTAAATGGATAAACTAAGGCTCTGATGCTTACCCCACTACCCCTTGCTACTAATTAAAAAGACATAAAGCTGGAGACACTGGCACCAGGGCAGAGGCTCAGAAGCCATGCTGCTTGGAGGATCGCTCAGGCTCTCTGTGGATATAAACAGGGCAGAAATCAATTTTACTAATTGCAGTGGATACCATGAGATCTGTATCACCACTCTTTTGGAAATGAAATGCAGGTAATGAAACCAGCTGAAATGAAGATATTACCAACTTGTGACACTTATTCATGATACACACATGAATAAAAATGTCTCAGGTGGCAATTAGGACAACTGTCGGCAACTATAATTCAAATAATATGGTGTCTTTTGTTACCCAAACAAATCTTTTTCCCACGGCAAATGCAGTTGCCAGAGTGATTTCACATTCATGATGCACCATGTGCACATGCATTTGTATGTTATTTCTGTTGGATGGTATTGCTGATAAGTGTGGGTGAGGTTTACTTGACTGAAGCAAACCAAGTCAAACTTGGTTTAGGTGCTCACATTAGGACAGAGTCATTATGCCCCAAAATTGTCGTCCTCCTTCCTGCAAGGAGCCAATGTCAATGAAGTGTAGAAGGCTGCACCTGTAGCAGTGTCCAGAGTAGCAGTGTCCCCCTGGGTGCTCTTTAAAGACTTATGTTTCACCAGTAATCATAGAATCATAGAAGAATCATAGAATGATAGAATGGTTTGGGTTGAGAGGGACCTTAAAGATCATCGAGTTCCAACATTCCTGCCATGGGCAAGGACACCTCCCACTAATGTGAACAGTGAGGATGGTGATGGTTAATGGTCCTGGTGTTGGTGATGTAAATCCTGGCAGTAATGTTCTGCTGCTAATGCAGTTAAGTTATGGGATTTTTGTTCTCATGTTTCCTAGCTTCCAGTTTCTAGGTATTTTTTGAAAATAACTTAGACTTAAATATCTTTTATTCAGAGATCTTGTTAGATTTTGACACTAACAATTATGCCTTTTTAATCAAAACTTTTTAATCTAGAAGATGCTTTTTGGTTGGGTTACTGGGATTTGGATTATTTTTAATCTTGTTGTTTTAAGTTCATTTCTCTTTTGAAAGAGTCGTTTCACAACACACTTGGTTGTACATAGCCAGAGTTTACAAGGTGCACTAAAATTGAAATATCAAAGAGAACTGTTGAAATGAGATGCTTGTGAAATGTGTGCAATTATCTGCTATTAACTCATCTGGAATCCTGTGATGAGCAAACTGTGATTTTCAATGTGTCATTACATTGTTGCATCAATGGGTTGTTCAACAGCTCAATTTAAAAAATACTCAAGAAATAATCATTACAAGAGGTAATCCTTCCCATTTGATTCAAATAAATCTGTTCCAACATTAGGCTGACATGATCATGGATCTCATGAGGTTTCAGTGCTTTGTTTGCATTTGCTTTAGAGTATTTACTGCTGATTTCATTTTTGGGTGTTTTATTTTTGATAAGGCATCTTGGATTCTGTTTTCTAATTATGAGGGATAAAGCATGAGGGATAATGTTACCATTTCTGATTTCTTGCTTTAAGCTACAGTGACACAGTGGTGGTCTTCACACAGAGTCAAAGTGGTTATTTTGTTATTACAGTGCTCCAACATTTTTATCCTAGGGATAATTTTGCCTCTTCTGGTGGCTATTCATCTGGAGCTACCCCCTTCCAGCACTGAAAAGGTAGGTCTATTTTGTGTTTTTCATTTGCAATTAATAGCATTTGTGTGGAAAATAATCAACAGTATTCTGGAGTTATCATTTTACTGTGGTTTACTTCTTTTGCTACTCAATAGGCAAGTGCTTCGGAAAATCTGTCTTGCAGAAGAAACTGTGAAGTACATTAAATATGTAAATGTGCTCAAAAATTTCTCTTAACAATGTCACTTTCTTTCCACTGTATTTCACCTTTTAAAGAAGGATTCTGTAAAATGGTTTCCAAATTTCACCACGGTCAGATAGTACTTATTTAAACTTGATTGGCTTTTGTCCCAACATGTATTCAGCCAGAACTTCTTGTTGACAAAAATAATTACAAGATTCCTCTTTCCCCATAGTCCCTCCAAAAAAGACTGTATTTCCACTTTCTTGTGACTTGGGATTTTTTTTTTGCTATTCAGTTTGCAGAAGTCTGTGCTTGTGTTTTAGATTCTACATAAACTCAAAAATGCTTAGTTATTCCCGCTTACAAGGCATTTTGCATATGTTGGCTTCTTTCTCTGTAACCAGTGTAACCACCCAATTGTTTTGGCCAGAAACAGACTACATTTCAGTGTGTCAGATGACAAAAAGCACGAAGAGGCTTCTAGCAGGTGAATATGTGCTGGTGCATATGTGTGGGAAGATACTGCCAGCAATTGTTAGGGATGAGGAATTAGCCGGCGGTAGTTTGTGTGATGCAGTAGGTGGGAAGAATCAACCTACTGAGATATGAGAAAGGCAGGATCAGCCAGCAGTTGTCTGTGTGCTGGAGGTTATGAAGAGGTGGGTGGAAGAGAAAGTAGAATAAGAATGGGGGAAGAACTTTAAAAAAAATAATTAAAAAAAAAAGATGAGAAAAGAGAAAAGAAAAGGAAAAAAACCAAGATGAACTGCCTGTGCCATCAGGCCATAGTCAAAGAAAACGACCAGATAAGGTGGTCACCTGTGTTTTCAGGAGACTGAATTCAACTGGATGAAAACTGCAGGACAAAGTGACATGAGTAGTGCACTTCAGCAATGAATTAGATAGCACTGAATAGTTCAACAATGAAAGCACGTCTTTGTGTCAGAGAATGTGTTGAGTTGTGAGACCATACCTGAGATAAATGATGAACAGCCTACATAGATTTAGTGCAAACAAAACATCAGACATCAGGTGAAGAGCATCAACAGGAATAAATGGTAAAATAAAATCAAGAAAACAACCCCTCCCCACCCCCAAAAAATAGAGAAGAAACTTTCCAATGTAAAGTGTTGCATCCTTCCAAGACACTCCTGCACAAGGAAAACACCCTTAAATACTCCAGGCTGTCACCATTTTGAACATTGGTGGCTCCTCACTCATTTCCTATGTGAACAAAGGGGCCCAGTTCACTCATCCAAGTGGAGCAAGTGACCATGAAGACACGTGCTAAGTGTGTTTATTTGGGAAGCTGGAACAGAGCGGCTGTTAAATCACAGCCTAGCTTCCTGCATGGCATCTTTCTTGTCCAAGAAGGCAATCCCTTCACAACATAAATTACCAAGGGTTGGCCTCCCTCTGTGGGTGCTAATGGGGTGTAGGTGCAACTGTTTGAAGAACAGCTCTAACATAATGAAATAATGCAGGTGTTTGAATTGCTAAAGTACTCACAGAGGAACTGCACCTGCCAAGAATAGTCAGAGGTACACGAACACATAATTTGTGGCTGCATGAACGGATACCCAGTAGAGACCGTTTTAATAATTTACCACTGAGTCTGTGCAACAAAGTCTCTTACACTGGGAATAGCAACCAAGCATGAAAAGGCAAAAAGAAGTAACTGGCTGCTCAAGAAAGGCTAGTTGGCTAGGAGGAAAACTTTGCATCCACCAGTTTATTGCTACGCACTCTTCACACATTGTGTGTAAGAGAGATTGTCGGGGAGTTGTTCAGTTTTCAAAAAATCCAGCTAATCTCTAATTTCAAAAATGACAACACAACATTTGCCATGAAATTCAGGAACAGGAACCCAGCTTGCCGGAGCCATCTACAGCCCCAACGTCTGTCTATTCTGCCAGTATGTCCCAGGGAATCATACTTTGGTCTTACTGACAACAGGGAAGAAATGTTAAATTGTTGTAGAGACTGTAAGAGAATACACAGATGTTTCTTCTCAGGTATTTGTTCTCGTTCAGCCCAGGCAAAAGAAGGAGTTGTTTTTATTGAATGGTGGACATTCAGTAGTTTATTTGAAGCAAATCAGATAGTCTCAGGTGATTATATAGAAATAGATGTGCACCACAAAGATTTCGAGTGGTACTCCTCAGAGATGATGCCTGAAGGGACGAGGAGCAGCAAGCTCTTCATATGAGCAGGGATGTCTGGACGTCTGAGGTTCAGGGGATATCATGGTCTACCTTGTTGCCTCCAAATATCTGTGCATAATGGCTGCTTAAATATTTGACTACGGAGTGTTATTCTGTCTGTTTTCTTGTCTTTTCTTTTTCCTTTTCTTTCTTTTTTTTTTTNTTTTTTTTTTTTTTTTTTTTTTTTTCCTGTACTTTAAATCCATTTCTTCTCCCACCCCCTGTTCATTTTCCTCTTGTGAAACAGCAGAGTCGTGAGGTTAGGTCCAATTTGGCAACCTCAGTAGAATCAGTGCTCTGATTCATAAGCTGTGATTACTGTCCTGAGGAAAAGAGACCAGCTTATATTAGTGGACATAAAGATCTGGTAACAGTGACTGAAGTAAAGTTTAAGAAATTTGTTTAAAAAAAATCCCCATGTGATAGAGGGGGTTTTATTTTACTCTTGGCTTTGAAAGCAATGGAATTAAATGGCTCCATCTGAAAACAAAACCAGCATAATGATGTTTCTATCTTAAAATAAATCTTATGTTAATAACGACCACTGGTAGTGTAGTTAGAGAGGCCAAAACATTCTAACCTCCATGGTTCAAAAAAAAAAAAAAACCAAAAAATTAAAACAACAAGAGAATTTAAAGTTCTTTTTGGAAAGAAAAGAGAAGAAGGAGCAGGAGGAGGAGGGGGAGAAACAAAAGAGAAACTCTGTCTTTCAGTTCCAATAGTTCTTGATGTTTAAAATCTCTGAAGTTTTCTTATGTGTTATGAAAAGCTACAAATTTATCTTTTGCCATTTTCCCAAGGGAAGCTGACCCAAATCCACCAGCAGCAGTTGAAAAGGTTTTTCCAAGCTTTATCAAATGGCCCCAACAGAGACCAGCTTAAAATTAAAAGCTTCCCCTACCAGAGGGAATATATGTGACTTTAATAACTGAAATGTGTTTTTACTTTCTATTACAGGGGTCAAAAGGTTTCTAAACAAACCAAATTTATCAATTATTTAGAGCTGATTTCTTCTGAAGTGGTATTTCTAAGATATTATTTGGTGGATAAATTCAATGTTCTAAGGCCAGCAGCAGCATTTTATTCATAACAAATTTCTCCTAAACTGAATTTGCTGGGGCAACTTAATTTCCACTATCGTGTTTGCACTGTAGAAATATCAACTGAAGTGTTATAGGGCCTAACTAGTGAGCTTTTCAAAGAGAAATTCCATATAAGCATGCTTATTCAGCACCACCCTGCTTGCCGTTTATTGCTTAAGAAATGAACTGTTACACTGTGTCTGCAGTAGAATTTCTTTAGCTGCTGAAATATCCTTAAAAATCACAAGGCACCTTTAAAGTCAGGAAACAATATCTTAAACTACATTGTCACCCTTGCAGCAAAAGAAAATAAGATAACTGTCAGAAGTTTTGTTAAAGACATTTTAAAATGAAAGACCCGTACACACATCCACACAGATGCACATGTTTTCTTAGCTTTCTCTGAGAAGCGAACACTTTATTTAGGTTGTTGCGGAAGGGAATTAACAGTAAATTTAGAAAGGGACCATTCTTAATACCTAATAGAGTCCACTGACCATGTAAATACTCTGTTTGTTATACATTAGCTAAACATACATTGGGTTTCTGCCTAAAGTCTGCCATTTGGTGCAGGCAGAAGACGTTACGGAACAGTTCATAAATTCATGTGGAGCCCTGTTAAATGAAACCAACCATCCAAAAGCTGACATTTTGCCATCTTTAAAATAGCTGCCTCTCTTGCAGTAAAACTTCGGGTTTATTTATGCAAGCAAATATGAAGTAGTAACGCAATCAAGGTGTTATGGAGGCTGGCTTTTATTTTTTTTTAAGGGAAAGAATCTGACTATTAATAAACAAAAATGCCTTGAATAGGTTCTCCTTATTTATACTTGGAAAAAAATTCCTTCCTGAAAAATCACATTAAGGAAAACTGAAAGCATAATTTTTCTTAGCAATACATGCTTTCAGAAATATGAGTTATTACTACAAATGAAGAACAAACAGGTGAAAGCTCTTCTTCTCTCTTCTGTCTCCCTTTGGCCTTGGGGCAAAAGAATTCTGCTCAAGCATAAGAGATTGGCAAAAAAAGATCAAAGTGAGCCAAATTTGATTGAGGCCTGGCTAATAAGGTGACGAAGAGCTTCTTACCTCCAGGGGACCAACTCTGCTTCTGTTTCATCTCTGACTCAGATTATTACTGAAGTTCAGAGATGGTTTGAGGAGGTGGTCAGATGAGGGCTTGAGGATTGGTCTGGGGGCTCTGAAAAGGCCAGAGTTAAACTTGAATTGAATGATACTCTGACATTGACCATGCTTCTGAGTACAAGTTGATGGTAAAATGATGAAAGGGATAACATGAGCTTTGGACCATGATCAGGCAGGAACTGGAAGGATATCATCCTGCCCTCAGACTAGCCACATGTCTATGTGACCTCCCCCTGCACAAGGTTAGAAGGGTGCTGAATTAGCAGTTTGTTTTTGACCTATCACTGACAGTGATTGAAAGCCACGCTATGGTGGTTATTCAGTGGCTTGCACCAAAATCACCATGCTGCTCTCTTTCATGACGGCCAGGTTTGTTTCCAAGCCTTACATTCTCAGCTTACATTTGCCTGGGTCTGTGTCACCAGAGAAACAAAAGAAGGAAACAGGAGGGTCTGCTTTACAGCAGGTATGGCTATGAAAACGTGAATGTGATAATGAGGGAAGCCTGGCAAATTAGCATAAAACCTAAGATTGCTGAAAGGAATGTTCAAAGCTCTGGATGGTGATACATCTTCAGATCACTCCCTGGGTGTTTCAGACTCTTTTCTGGAGCACAGGGTGAGAGGAGTCATTTGCATTTGCTCCTTCAGGGTCATAACTGCCTTAGGTGACCTTGATGTCAGGACGAAAAAAGCACTGAGTTGTGTGCTGGGAGTGGATCTAGGAAGTATTTGGAGGCTTTTTTGAGAGGGGAAGATTTGTGGTCATTTCCTTACACTGTTCCTAATGTCCTGTATACTACCTTAGTCTTTCAGCTTGTGGTAAGGCCAGCTAAGACCTGAAAAGCCTGAATAATGGCATTGGCTCAGGAATGATTTGCAAGACAGAAATGGGGAAATTAACTTGCTCAGTGTTTTTCTGTTTTGCTCCCACCCTGTGCAGCCAACAGACTCGGAGTTCTGCTCAACACGTGGAGCTGCTTTACATGTGTGCAGGGGACATCGACTCAGCTCGTATACATTTATGTGGTCATGACCCAGTGGTTTACCTTTTGCTTATCCTGTTCCTTATAGTTCCCAGCACTGTTAAAAGTAAGGAATTTATTTTGAAAAAAAAAAAAAGGGGGAAAAATAAGGAACAAAAAAAGAGAAAGGAAAAGAAAAGAAACAGCCTAACCTCCCCAAAAGTGAATTAGCAAAAGATTTCCTTAGATACTAAATGCAGAAAAGGCAGCGCAGGGAAGTTGGTCTTGAATTAATTAATTCACAAACTCAGATCAGATATGCACAGCTTCCTACTTCCACTTCATAAAACCAACTCTACTCTTGGAAAAATATTCAACTCCAGCTGAGGAGCTAAACCCTTCCTGCAGAAGATATATTGCTACCAGGGTCTGTAGTAACATTTTTGCCCGCTTAGCCCTGATAGTTTGCCTATCACATCTGTCAGATTCTTTAGAGGAAAAAAAGCCCCACAACAGCTTGTCGTCTTCCAATGTTCGGAACAAACTGGCTTGGGGAAAATATATTAGCACCTATATTTACATTATTCAGTTGGTTTGTCCTTTTCTCTCAAGGAGGTAAGCTCGGGCTTTCCCCCTTCCTCCTCCCCCTTCCTCCCACTTTTTGTGAATATTCTCACAGGATCACGGGTGAAACATCAGGCATAATTAAACAAATTGGCATTGCAAATCTCAGCGGAAATAATGTGCCTTTTGTGAAAAAACTCCCACCAGAAATGATGTAGCTCCTACCCAAGTTCTTTCTCCATAGGTCTAAAAATACGACAAACCAGTTAGTTACTCATATGCTGCTCATAATAATGTCATAATTGAACTATCTATAAATGGCATTATGCAAAGGAACATTGAACAAATGCAGCTGAACGCTCTTATATTGGAATCTTTTCTTTCTCACAATTAAATGTCATTATGAGAGATTTTACTCTATTTTATATTTAATCAGGACTTGTAAAGTCTCAATATAAACAACATTTTTATTTGATCAGAGTTCATTATGAGAAGCAGCTACTGTATAGAAAACGCCTGAAATTACACCCTGGACTGGAAGTCTGAATTTACTAAATGGAAGGGAAAAAAATGGCTGCCTTTTCAACCAAGCATACCTTTGCAATCTGGTGCATTTCCTTATGTGGCCTTGCTCAGGCTTATAAACCATTGGAATCAATTTCTTTTAAAAACACGTTTTTCAGAAACTTATTACGCACTTTAGAGATATATTATATACCTTCAGCAGCAAAAGAAGAAAAATTACAGGTGCAAAAGCAGCCCATTTTTCTAGCAGCTGAAAATGATGCCGTGTACTAGTCACAGGGGAACAGTAAAAATTACACTCCGACAGCAACAGGGCAGAAGCCCACAAAGCCACAGCAGCGCAAGTGGCACGGCCAGGCAGCGCTCTAATAAATCAAGATAATTCTCTGCCTGCCTTGAACTTAGACCTGACTACAATTCACTGGTACAGCAGGAAAAAAAAAAGAAGTCTGCTAGTGGAATTCAGCTTTACTGGGGGGACGTGATTAGTCACTGGCCAGATTGAGCCTCGATTGCATCTAAATGGTCCACTTTATGAACCATTTATCTTCTGCTCAGACCATTTTCATTACACCAAAAACTGATGCTGAGCTACCAGCTGTAAGATACAGCCTGGTGAAAATTAATAACCCTTTTTTTTTCTCTTTTTTTTTTCTTTCTTTTTTTTTT